>OY294068.1:58320480-58920480 GCA_958510875.1 Endomychus coccineus | reverse complement strand
ATCATGCATTTTTTTTATACCTGCTATCCGAGTAGGTTTTGGTGTGCCTACGTACTGAAGTTAAATACAGTTGGAGATTGTAATAGATACAATTTGTGGAATTCACAAATTAATCATATTTACTTATTGAAATGGCAGCAATACAGTCATCAACATTAATATATTAAAATCTAAATAACATGATAGTCTAGGAGCCAGAGCGATATTGATAGTCTGAACATTAACCCGATGGCACTATGGTTTATTGTTAGAGGACGGTTCAATGAACAATTCATCTCACAGACCGAATTTTCCCCGGCTGCTAGATCTCGAGATACAGCATCCGCAATTTTTTTTTACTGGAGGTTAACCCTTTCCAAGTTGCGGTTACTTGAAAAGCATGCCATTCTTATACGCTTCCACCATGTGCCATCATATTTTATCGTGTCCGTTTATCAGGCCGACCAGTTAAAATTGAGCCAAGAATGGACTGCAAGTTAACCCCCCAAACCTGGTAGAAAATGTTCATTGGTGTTGGCAATTGTTAACATACCCTATGCCATCAAAAGTTATCGATCCATTTCCGAGTAATTGGCCATTATTTGAACCAAAAATGTTTCTTTTTTTCATTTTGTGGATAAAACTTGAGGGTTACAAGGTAATATGATGGCACCATTTTAAATAACTTTATTGGAGGTCAAATAAAGATTTAAAATTATTGCCATCACTCCTTGTCTATTTCAACCCCCCAAAACTCCATAAAATCATCCGGCAGAATTAAAGAGTCTCAATAATTGACTAATTTATCATAAAATAGGTCATATTATCATATGATTCATATTTTGGGGGGGGGGTGATTTTAGAGGGTTTTGGGGGGTTGAAATAGGCAATAATTAATAATAATTTTAAATCTTTATTTAACATCCAATAAAGTTATTCAACATAGTGCCATCATGTTACCTTGTAACCCGCAAGTTTTATCCACAAAATGAAAAAAAGAAACATTTTTGGTCCAAATAATGGTCAATTACTCGGAAATGGACCGATAACTTTTGATGGCATAGGGTAGGTTAACAATTGCCAATACCAATGAACATTTTCCAACAGGTTTGGGGGGGGGGGGGTTAACTTGCAGTCCATTTCCGGTTCAATAACTGGTCGGCCTGTTAAACGGACACGATAAAAAATGATGGCACATGGTGGAAGTGTATAAGAATGGCATGCTTCTCAAGTAACCGCAGCTTGGAAAGGGTTAGCCTCCAGTCAAAAAAAAAGAAAAAATGATGATGCTGTATCTCGAGATCTAGCAGCCGAGGAAAATTCGGTCTGTGAGATGAATTGATCATTGAACATGGCAATTTAGGCTGTAATACTTGTTATTAGAGTTGGAGAACCCATTGTACAACCATCTAGTTGTTTACAACTATCATATTTATATTTATTTTATTTTATATATTTATTTATTCAATTACACTAGTTCAACGGGAGAAACCCATTGGAGACCTTAGGAGTACATATGATATATTACAGCGTAGGAATTGAAATTAACTAATATACACAGTTTTACAATTAGGGTTGTGATCATCTCATGGAATCTACACATTTGGAATATTGGGGAAAATAATAACGTGTTTGTTTTGCAGAGTAGAATTGGACGTTTTATTCAATGAAATTCTGTGATCCATTTTATCTAACGCCTTAGCAAAATCTAGGTACATGTAATCACCCTCATCAATAACACCAGGCAAGCATTGACTGTATCAACCTAAGTTAGTAACATTTGATCTGCCAGGCATGAAGCTATGCTGCTCTGGAGATATCTGCAGTTTTACATGATTGAAAGTAAAAAAAAAGCTGTGAATGTACATTCTTTAAATGTTTGAAATCCATACATGAATGTGGGTCATCCAATGTCATATTTCTAATTGAAGCAGATAGGTTCATAATTGAATACAACAAATCATCAAATTCCATTCAAAAACAGGAAGTATGTGCAGCAGTTGCATTAACTGGAACTAACTATTGGTATTATATGAATTATCAATATTAAATCTTACCAGGAGAAGAGATGTAAACAAGCTAGATTTGATCTCACGTTATATCCTTGTGTGTCAACTGGTGTATTATAAAAAAACCATTGTAGTTTACTCTTGAGTCTTGAACGAATTACTTCAGTCACGATAGAAAATAATTAGCCTACCTTCTTGATGTGGCAATAACAGCCTACATGTACCAAGTCTCCAAAAAAATATGTTTATTAAATCTAGATTGCTCTATTATAACAGTGAATGATGCCTTCTGATAAATTACTCTCGAGAAACCTTACGTTTTTTGTGATTGTTAGAATAGTTTTTTCATGGGAATGCGTTGTCTATTAAAAATTAATTATAGTTTGGATATAAAAGGCAAACCTCATTCAGTGCCATATATGTACTCTATGGAAGACTGATTAAGAGTATAAAAGTAATTAAAATTTGGCTCATTGTTGCTCAGGATGCTATTCAAAAAGCTTTAGAATATTAGAGTTACGAATAGTACCTATAGATATAATTGAATTCGAGAGGTATGTTAATTGATTTGGATCTCTTCACATTCTCTATTTATTAGGAGCTGCACTAGTGACATTTACATATTCAGCTTTAGAATATTAATACATAAAAACGTAACATTTAATTCATTTAACATTCAATTAATCAGTTCGAACTTAGTAACTGGGAGTAATTCTTAACACCACTCCTCTGGCTAATTTTTGAAGCTACTTACAAAGAATACATTCTACAATTTACAGGACAAATTTCAATCTCAAGTCACAAAATGCTGTAAACAAAGTTGCTATCAGTTGAAAATTGTTTCTACCCATCAGAACTCAGGCAATCTTGATTCTCACTATTCGTATACAAACGTATCAATATTATGAATCTATACTACGAGGGCAAGGTGAAAAATCCCTGAAAAATGAAACAAGAAATGATTTATTTGGTCCACACCTATTTTATTTCTCAACATAACCTTCTTGTAGCCCGACGTTTATTTAATTTTGCGATCCTTTCAAATAATACCATTTCGGCAATCCTTCAATATAGGCGTTTGTTCCAGCGATGACCTCATCGTTGGAGCCAAATCTCTTTCCGCCGAGCCATTTCTTCAAGTTTGGAAATAGATAAAAATCGTAGGGGGCCAAATCTGGTGAATGACAAACCAATTCGTAGCGCAATTCATGCAATTTTACCATTGCGACTGCGGACCGGTGCGCTGGTGCTTTGTCCTGTTGAAAGAGAACTTTTTTCTTCGCCAAATGAGGCCGCTTCCGCTTGAAATTTACGTCGAATCGATCCAACAGCTCTACATAATATACGCCGGTGATCGTTTTATCCTTTACAAGGTAATTAATATGGACGGTACCATGTTCATGTCAAAAAACTGTCGCCTTGACTTTGTTGGCCGATATATCCACTTTGGACTTCTTCAGCTTCGTTTCGCCAGGACAAGTCCACTGTTTCGAGTATTCTTTAGTCTCTGGTGTAATGTCATGGATCCATGTTTCCTCCACGGTTACGAAACGGCCCAAAAAGTCCTTCTTATCGCACTTGAACATCGCGAAACAATCCTTTGAAGTTGTCACACGGTCACGCTTGTTGTCAACAGATAATAAATGCGGCACCCATCTGGCAGAAAGCTTTCTTATATTCAAAAATGTATGCAAAATGTTTCGTACCCATTCGGTTGAGATGCCCATAGCCTCAGGCAATCTTGTGCACTTTAATTCGCCGATCGTCCAGTAACTTTGTAACCTCCTTCGTGGTCATACTACTACAACAAAAATCAGTAAACCACTCACGAATCGTTCAAATCGATGGTGAAGAGTCTCCATAATAATTAACAAGCGATGCTTCTGTTTGCGTAATTTTTTTTCCACGCAAGAAATAATGTTTAATCAAGACGCGAAATTAACTTTTTTCCATGTTTACAAAAATCTTCAAGGTTGCTTGGTTTCGATGGGTGTGAAAACAGAACTGAATGACATGTCGGTCTGAAAATTTTAATGCGATCTAGTTAAAGATGGTACATCACAAATGTCACATGGGACTTTCGATTCTGGCACCAAGTGTTTTATTTTTTGCGACTTGTCACCTTGCCCTCGAACGTATAATTTATGATACAAATTATAAAATGTATCCACTAAAATACTAGTTATGTCTTATGGACCTATAATCAACAAAATAACCACCATCAGAGTAAATTAAATCAGAAAACAAAATATACCTGCTCAAATACTATTTGAGGTTAATAATGCAAAAAAACGAGTTACCTTCAGCTGGAGATAAATCTGAATTTATTCCGCTTATCCATTTCCATCCCTTCTACATTACCTACATATTTGTACTTTGTTTTAAAAGTGATAAGCTTTCTTGAGAAATGGTGTAAACTATATTTAAAATATGTTCTGCTGATGTTGATGATTCACTATTATTCTCCTTTCTATAGGCAGAATGTTCTTTATAACGAGTTAAGACATTCCGTCTAGTTTGACTCACATAGCATTTTGAGCAACGATTCACAATCAATTTTGCAAATTCCAGATTCGTCGAAATCGGGAACTTAATGAAAAGTATTTCCTAAAAGGTTTTTCAGCTTGTTCTTGCATGTATAAACGGGTTTTATTGCAAAAAATTACTTTCAGTAATTGCAAAGTTTTCAGTAATTGCAAAGAGCCAGATAATAACACATCATGAGGATCGTTTCTAAAGTGTTCTTGTATTAAATATTGAATCTTAAAGAAAAATTGTACACCTTCCACGGCTATAAAATTTTTGGAATACATATGATTCCAAATTATGAGACTGTAATCCAATTTTGAACGAATAGTTCATGTTTTAATGTGAATTGATCATTACGTTTTGTACAAACAAAATAAATAGTAAGGCGCCAATATGTGATCCTTGGTGTAGTTCAAATTTCACAATAAAAGATTCACATTCAAATATTATTTCCTAGTTGTTGACATCATATTCTCCGACTATATACGATGATTCTAAAATGTTACTATTGGTTGATTAATTTTAATAAATTATGGCGAGACTTTTTCCACGAAACTTTCAACTCATTGTCCGACGTCGGTTTTAGCAATACAATATAAATAAGAGAAAGAATGCACATGCGGCTCATCATTATTTATTATAGGAAATGGGATTAACTGACCATGAAGAATATTTTAATTATCTAAGGATGTTTTGTGATACTTTTGATGAATTATTAAGTATAGTAGGGTCAAAACTTTCCTCTGATTAATACATTCACATGGTTTGCGCAGTTTTAAGAAAATCTGTGTTTTTTGTGTAGAAACTTACATAAGAAGCAATTCGATAGAAGAAGTTAGGCGTGCATTCTGGCGTCAGTTTAATAACAACAATAGGGGTCACGCGCCAAATCGTAAAACTGTTAAGTTATGGGTTCGTCATTGGCGTGAAAATGGTTCTGTACAAAATTTGAAGAAGCCTGGACGTCGAAGAACAGTTCGTACACCAGAAAATATTGAACGAGTTAGAATTGCGTTTACGAGAAGTCCTAAAAGGTCTGCTAATCGACAAACCCTTATCCTAGGAATATCGAAGGGAAGCTTAGATCGAATTCTTCGAAAGGATTTAAAAGATCATTCCTATAAATACCGAATGGTACATCACCTTAACAATCAAGATAAAGAAGCAAGGTTAGCATTTTGTCAAGAATTTTCGGATTTACATCAAGGAGCAATTCACAGTCTCCTAATGACCGACGAAGCAAATTTTTATTTGAACGGCATGGTCAATAAACAGAATTTTAGATACGGCCCTTATTTTTTTGAGGATGAAAATAACCGCACTGTAACAGTAACATCCGAGTGCTACGTTAATATGCTAGAGACATTTCTCATTCCAGAATTAAATAGACGAGGATTACTAAACAATGCCTTACTATTCCAACAAGATGAGGGAACAGCTCATACCACCAGAAACTCAATGAAGGTCCTGCGAGAAATGTTTAATGGCCGACTCATTTCTCGATCCGGAGATTTGCCTTGGCCTTCGAGGTCCCCCGACTTAACGGCACCCGATTTTTTCCTGTGGGAATATTTGAAAGCCAAAGTATTTGCGAGTCGTCCAGGTACAATCGAGGAACTGAAAGTCAAAATTCGTGAAGAAGTTGAAGGAATAGACTAATATTGAAAAATGTGTTGAAGTTGGTGGAGGTCATTTAGAAGACGTGATTTTTAAAAGTTAGAATTAAGTTAGGTTTAATTTAGTAAAATAAAAAGTTTGTTTTGTTAACTAAAAAAATTTTAATTAAAACATTAAAATGGGTAGTCTATTATGGGGAACCCAGTATAAACAATATTAATGATAATACAGATAATTTTCCAACATTACCATATATTCCGGAGACCGCAGAGACAATTAGGAAATGTTTAAAAAAGTATGATATAAAAGTTGCTCCTAAGCCTACTGTGTTGGTAAATATTTTTCAAATCTAAAACCTTCAATACCTAAAGATAAACAGACCCACACAGTATATAAATTAAATTGCTTACATGGCGATGGGACTTATACAGGAATCTCTAAGCACTTCAAAACAATTACAATAAAGAATGTGTGATCATAAATATAGTATTAAAAAATTCCACCGCCCTTGCTGAACATTGTTTTGATTATAACCATTAATTTGATTACAAAAATGTTACTATTTTAACTAAAGCAATCAATTATTATGAAAGATCTATCCTGGAGATGATTCACGTAAAACGTGACTATATCTGTAAATCATAGAACATATGTTCAATCATTAAGTCGAATGTACCTATACTAATTTGCAAATTCCTACATGCGTCTTTATAATGTTAAAAGTATATTTTAGGTAGAATGCTGAAATAGCAATATTTGTAGTTAGGTCTGACAACCTTTTCCTATTACCTCATAAATCTTCAACATCTGGTTCAAAAGTGGATACTCAATCATATTATAGTTTGGTTTCAGTCTTATGCAGACATTGTATGAGATGACTTCGAAGATTGAAAGTAGAGCCTTCTTGATACATATTCATATACGTAAAACATTAATGTGTTACAATTTCGATTAATCGTGTTTCTGTTCGTTTCGGCGATGTCGGCATTTTTAATTGATATTAACGCGATACAATTAGTTTTAAGAAATCCCGTTTTAGGTATTGATACGCCTGTTGATGATGGTCGTGAGACGGAACCGTACATAAAATCAAAAATATTAAGCACATGTGTTATTGTGACCTATTTCCTGAGAACTTATATATAATTGACATTGACCAAACAACTATTAGAATAATGAAAATGAGAAAAAAGATTTGTTTTGGGGTGTCTCAGAACATTCACATGATCCACAGCTGACCTTATTCACAAATTTAAGTTTTCAAACGCCAAAGCAAAAAAACACGATAGACGTAAGCAGATTTGAATTACTCATACTCAGGTGTGAATATATTCCACTTCCGACTCACCTATTCATTTACCTTCGGGTAGCAAACGTTCCTTCCTCTCACTATTTATTCTAAGGTGTGAAAGTACATTGTTTTCAAGATAAACGGCTACTTCATTGATTTATTGGTGATATTGTTTGCAAATGTCGCGTCAACTAGAAATTGAATTCTTCTTATCTCTGTGAAAATAGATTTTATATGTGATAGTGATACATAGGATAAATTCCACTTTTCATTTGTGCATCCCCGTGATTATTTCTGAGCCCACCAAATTTCACTTCAATTCTGTTGTCTGACAGACGACCCTTGAATATAGCGAGGCAACATTGTTAACCTGTGAAAAAAGGGATCTAAGGTCCTAAGCCTACACTTTATTTTACACATTTTGACAGCTAAGCTTTACTTGACACTATTTTCAATTTTATAATTTTGATCTTCCCTCGGATATTTTGAATGTTCATCGTTTCGTCCAGTTGCCATGAATTGAAGGAAGGTTTGGAATTTCTCCATCAATTGTCTTATCCAAAACAGAAATGAAATCGATTAAAGTCTTCCTGTACTCAAGATTTCAGACGTGCCCGACGCAAATGAACATCGCGTTTACTAATTAAACTGACGAGTTCTTTGGAACGACCTCGATTCGAAGAAATATCACTCTCATCGTGACCCTGGAATGTCAGCTTTGGTGTACGCAAATAAATTGGAATATCGATCAACCCGCTAAAATGTCCCGTTTTATCGAACTCCACTATAGAAATTTCTCTGTCTATTGTTCTGGAAATATTTTGTATACCTACCCCAATATGAATTCTCAATTTAAACTGATATGGTGCTTGACTCCTTGCTCCTATTATGTTTCCACTGTTTCGCTAACTTTCAACAAAATAATTGTAATTCGTGAACCAATCTCATTTTACATACCACAAATTATTCGATGCACGCTTTGGTTCGCCTATATATTGATTGAAGTTCACTCTGATTTGGTGTACCTATTTGTTTTAAATACAACTCATATCAGTATTAACTAAAATGTAGACAAGGTCTTCCCTCTATTCACTAAATTTCATTTTCCGACTCTTCACATTATTCTTGAATTGGTAATATTCAAAGGGGTGTTTTCCCCTTATGTTCAACATCTCACTGCTGTCGCTCTCCATTGCGTAAACACCATCTCGTAGATATTACTCTGGACCACCGTACGACCGGAGGCAACAGATCACCCAATTATTTTACATGGATGACCTGAAACGTTATGCCTCTGGGAAGGTAACGCTACATCGGGTATGGAAAAGCGTCCTAATAATGACACTTCCAAGGTCAAGGTGGCTTTCCGCTGCAAGTACAGAAAGCTTGTTCGAAAGATCTTTTGAGTAAGAAAAAAGTGTCTGTAACAAAAACGCTTGCCGGTCCAGTCGTACTCTACTCTTTTGGAGTGGTGAAATTGACGGTTGATGACCCACTCCTGTGCCTTGTGAAAAGTCATGAATTGGTCGGAGTGGGGGCATAAGTCGGAAAGGCCAACTAGAGGGCAACCCCATGTTGCAACCTTCAGATAGATGCCGCGGAGCAAGATTTTATGCTCGGGCATGTTGACACGGTGTTTTCTACAGAAACAGCGAAACGCTATGCTTGTCAATAAGGCAGGCCTTTGGCTATCAAAGGTCAGCTGGGCTTACGGGACCGAGGGATTCACCGCAACTTGCCAAGACGACGTGATGCAGGATCCTGATGTTAGAGACAGGGCCTATCGTAAGCCGCCTGAGACCCTTATCACCAGCTGTCGGCATGTCCAGCAAAGGCGGCTTCGGCGTTCACCCATAGCACTCGTACAGAATAGACCAAGAGCCCGTGCTACCTACCTTACATGCCAGGAGATAATGAGTCCGTTGTCAGAAACGAAGAATGTTAGATCTACAGGAATTATCCGTTTCCTACCGTCTTCTCTATGAACAAACCAAGACTATGTATGTCATCGAATTCTTTGTTCCGGCAGCGAAGAGCATAGTCTTGAAAATTAGTGGATCTGATGATCGGTGTTTTGGGCGGAATTCGGTCTTCGCTGCGATCGATGTTTTATATCTTTCATTCTCTTTGTTAAAATGAAATAACGTATGTTCCCTAATTCGTTATCTATGGTGTAGGGTACTCACCGATACTTGTGAACACTTTAATGGTATATTACTGAATGATGGCAATTGACAAGTTGAGCGAGTTATTCTCCTAGAATTAACCAAGGTATGAGCGAACGACTTACGCAGTGTGGGTATTATAGCATTCTTGGGTATGAGTCATAGAATCATACAGTCAGTGGCGTAACTATACCTTCCGGGGCCCCGGTGTTAAGTCTCAGTAGGGAACCCGTCAGAAAAAAAAATTTCAGGCAAAAACAAGGGAGGTTAGCTGAAAACAAGACTAACAATATTTTATTTACAATCACCTGTTACTATTCACACATGTACAAATACGGAATCAATTTCACATAAATTATAATGTGTTAGTTGAAATGTTCCGTTAGACCATTATTCAAATCACAAAAAAAATATTCAGTTGGGTGCCTATTGTGACCAGCCTAGGCAATTGAAGTACATCATTTTGATTAGTTAACATAAGTAACGCTTCAAAAATATTGAAATTCAATTGTACGGTCAAGAATATCTTAATTTCAACACTTGAGGTAAACTCCACATCCGTTCTTTTGAAAAGGATCCGTCCTGTTAAAATGACTAGTTTTGTTTTCTTCCAATCTAATCTAAATTATTGGTTTACTTAACATGTTTCTCAAACGCGATTTGAAAGTTATCATAATTGTATTTGATCTTTCAAAAATAACTTTCTCCAGAAGGAAGTGTCATAATTACAAAGTGATGTTTCTATGTTTTATTTGTTGTTACTATACTGTGTTTCATCAGAGAATGTAGTAGTGTAGCATAAATAAGCTACGTGTGGACTTCTCGCGGTTTCAAGTATTTTTGACCACTGTATTCTCTCATAAAAGTCTTTAAATCGAGACGAGGCGAGACAAGTTATTTATACCGTCTCGTATTCAAGTATCTCGTCGAGGCGAGATATGGAATTTTGTTTCGGAATCGAGACAAGTCTCGCGAATTCACTATATTATCGTTGAGATTAATAAGTTACTGAGAACAATTAAAAGAGAATGGCCCCATGTTGCTCTGTTTGTAGAATGGATTGATTCTGTTTTAGAATTCTATTAACAATATTATGTCTTTTGTAATAATGGAATATTCATTATATTTGCGAAAGGGGGAACTAAATGATTGTTCAACAAGTTATATTGTTACGCGATGCCGCCTGATTTAGCAAGAATACTTGTAGAAAAGTAGTGAAAGTTCATCTTATCATCTTATTTCTGAAATTTATAATCTTATAATATTGCTAGTTTGAGGTTTATGCAATTAAATTCGTCAGAGCTTATACAAACATAAAATTTGTATCAACGTTTCACAATTTTGCTGAACCCTGTATTTATGAGTAGATGAAATGAAGTTATAAAAGTGATGTGACAAGAATGCCTTGTAATCAGTACCTTTGTCATCGCAGCGACTTAAGTCTTACACTCACTCCTCAACGCTACACGTTGTATGCGTTCCAAGAGTATTAATCGACAGTAAGAAGAGTACAGTTGGATCATTTTAAAGGGTTGATAAGGGAAGGTGCACTCTTAAAATTTGACAGAATTTTTTAACCCAATCGCAATTTCAAAAAATATTACCTTATTTCATGGGAAATTTTATTTTAAAACTTTTTTTACTCCTGTAATTTTTCAATGAACTTTGTCACTTTCGAGAAAAACGCGAATAAATAAAAGCATATATGTAGCTATACTATTTAAAAGCATCGAAATTTCGAAAGTTGGCTATGAAATTAAACGTCAAACTTGACAATCAGAAAATTAAGTAATTTATTTTTTATAATAGTTTGTTTAGTTTGTTAAAAATGACCGGAAATTTTCCATTTAGTGAGCAAGTTGACATGTTATTGGTATTAGTTTTAGAAATTTCAGAAAAAGTGTTAAAGAGTATCGCAGAAGATTCCCTAATCGTGTGATTCCTCATAGAGAAACCTTTTCCAATGTTGAGCGACGGGCTCGAGAAACAGGCAAGTTTTTCAGCAACACTCGAGAACGTGCTACTGCAATAACAGGACAAGAAGAAGAGATACTTTTGAATAGAATTGAAGATGACCCACATATTAGCTCGAGAGTTCTATCTCGACAAACTGATATATCAAAAACTTCTGTGCACCGAGTTATAAGACTCAATCTACTACATCCATATCATATATAAAAAGTGCAAGAATTGTTACCGGAAGATATGGTTAAACGAGTGAATTTCTGTCAATTTATTTTACATCAAGAAATTAATTTTCAAAAGAAAATTCAAATTTACATAATTATTCTAAAGTATTTCTTCGTCTTGTCCTGTTATTGCAGTAGCATGTTCTCGAGTGTTGAAAAACTTGCCTGTTTCTCGAGCCCGTCGCTCAACATTGGAAAAGGTTTCTCTATGGGGAATCGTACTATTAGAGAATATTCTGCGATACTCTAATACTTTTTCTGCAATTTCCTTCACAGAAACCTAACACCAATAACATGTCAACTTGCTCACTAAATGAAAATTTTCCGGTCATTTTCAACAAACTAAACAAAGTATTATAAAAAATAAATTACCTAGTTTTCTGATTTTCAAGTTTGACGTTTAATTTCGTAGCCAACTTTTGAAATTTCGATGCTTTTAAATAACAGCTACATATATACTTTTATTTATTCGCGTTTTTCTCGAAAACGACAAAGTTTATTGAAAAATATCAAGAGTAAAAAAAGTTTTAAAATAAAATTTCCCATAAAATAAGGTAATATTTTTTCGAAATTGCGATTGGGTTAAAAAATTCTGTCAAATTTCAAGGGTGCACCATCCCTTATCAACCCTTTAACATTATCCAACTGAACTCTACTTACTGTCGATTATTACTCTTGGAACGCATACAATGTGTACCAAATTTGTTTATTCTAAGTTGAAGTATGATTGAGATATTAATTTAAAGTCCCACTTTGAGGGCCTATAACTTCTCAGGGGTGCAACTTGGTATGGAGGTAGTTGCGTTAAATCATCATATTTTGGGGTCCCCTACATGCTCCTGCTCTGTGTCGGTTCTTATGCGGGACATTCTGTATATCACGATTACACATTTAAGGAGTGTCCGAAATTCTCATATTGAGATTCAAGGGACATTATCGATATGACGTCACAGTTTACTTTATGTGTTCACTCTGTGACATTGAACTATACTTCATACAGAGTTTAGTTCAATGCTTCTATAGTGTCAATAATTGTGATAGTTCATGATGTGACTGCAGTTGTCAGTATAAAACAAGGTTATATTATAGTGGCAATAATTTTTAAGTCATCCTGACAACAAAGATGTCAGTATGAAACATACAGTTATGAAATACGTTATGGAGAACATTTGGATAAAATTTTAATATAATAGGTATAATTTAAAGTCCGCGACCAAAAACAATACTGTTCCTATTTTCACCACTTCAATCTGCAAAAATTTATAGACCGACTACAATATGTCCTCTATATTATACTGTATATATAAAAAATAGTCCGACAATTTTTAAACAAATCCACAAATTACATGTGATCGTGCGTTATCATTCATTATTAACGTTTCGCTTACAAACTTAAATACATATATCAGTATTGGAGTATTGGGAAACAAATTATGACAGCGCTAATGTGAAATAGCAAATTTTGCAACAGTAATCATTATAATATGTTACAATGAGCCACATAATAACGTAAGTTTCTTAACATTTATTTTGGGCAAGAAAACATCAAAATAGTAATAAATCGAATCATGCAATAGTATTTGTGTTTATCAAATTACTTGCATTTAATATATTATGACTAAATGATCCGCTGTCGAACTTTCCGGAAAGTATTCAATTTCCTCTTTTTCAATCAGTTTTATACCATCAATAAATTATTCCAAGACACCTACAACCTATATCCCATATTGAATAGATTTTGAACAATTGTCCGAAAACTGTTCTTCCAGTCATGATCAGGAAACGAGAGAAAAATGTACTTCCTCATATTTTTTTTTGGCTGAAGGTATCTTCACTTTCTTGTACCCCAAGTTACCGTCTCAGTTCAAAGTAATTACCTTTTCTATGTTCTCCTCGGAAACCTCAACGAATTGCTTCACTGACTAAAAAAACAAGGATATTTTCCGTCTCAAAGTTATATTTCATTAACATTTTGAAATAAACAAGTAATTACTTCATTATTCAGAATCATCATTTGTGATCAAAAAGATGCCTTATTACACAAAACTTTCACCTAAGGTATATATAAGTAATTCATGTTACACAGTTTAGATTAATTGATTTTTTGCAGAATCGTTTTTGGTAAATAAGTACAACTGTTGGTAGGAACTACCTTTCGGAGCTGTGAATATTGGATTATAATTATAGATAAGAGAATGCTGTGCAATAATTTCATTGGGGAAGGTATTGGAATTCTTCCTAGTTTGTTTCACAAACAAGTTCGCAAAATATTGGCTCACCTTTATCGCATTCAACGAATGTGGTATATTCAATGATTTTTTAAATTCGAAAAGATTCTTTTCTGGATGATATTGTACACCGTAGAATGGAAAATGCTTCGATTCCATAGTAGATATGAATTCTAGGTCATTGCTGTCCTTATTAGTGGATAATATCTTCCATTCATTCAGCATCCCACTTTTTTCCAGGCTATCTTTTGTCAAACAAAATCGGTGGTAATTGTAGGTGACATCTTGAGTTGTCAAAATATGGATTAGATTTGGAGACGCTGCCGAAAATAACGTACTATCTGCATATCCTAGAATCAGAATTATGTATTACAGAAATTTTGTCACATACCTAATTCACAAAGTGTACACAACTTGACCACAAATGTTAACTTATATACTTCCGATTTTTTGAGGTTATTACTTCATTTCTCGCGCCATTAAAACACCAATAACCTCAAAAATCTGGAGGAAATCAGTTAATCTGTGGAGAATCCAAGGTGGTTGATCAAACAGCTAAATATGAAGAACATGTTGATTAATTGAAACACAAGAAGTCGAATAAAAAATTTGCCAACCACTTTTAAGATACTTAGCTCCGATTGAAAATCTAGTGATGGTAAAAACTCAATATTTTAAAATCAATATAAATCATTTAACTCAACAAACGTCCAAATAATCTACCAGTCATTGACGGTTAATCTCCTGAATCACCATCGATTGTTATGAAACTTTATCTTATTTATTTAGAGGATGAACCAAAATGGATTTTTGGCCCAATCCAAGGGTGATCTTTCCCCCTGGAGGTTTTTGCTACCCCTTCTTGTGGGTGAAAATGGATAAAGTAGTCCATTCTAAGCAAAAAAAGTTCCACTATAGTTTTTTTCGTAGTCTATCGTTACTGAACTATTTACGGTTAAAGTTACATTTTTCGGTGAAAAATGTTATACTATTATGTGGGCGATTGTGGCAGCCATCATTCACGAAGATGATGTTTGAGTTCACGAGCCGTGAGCGAGTAGAGTAAATCATTTGAATAATGAGGTTTATGTTTGATTTTGTATTAAGTTATCACATCGACACAAACCTTTCAAAAGTTGAAGGGGAATGGCAACTTTCTCCGAATTACATGAAATCCTTATGTCTTGATCTAGAGTAGCATATGCGAAAACTTGCATTCCCAAACATACTCCTAGAATGGGGTAGAATACCCCATTGGTGTTTAACTGCTCAGCAAGATGATATATGATTTTTGCCGCGTCTCCATAGCCTTTCGTTTCATTAAAATATGTTGCACCTCCAGGGAACACGATTCTGTAACAAAATATCCATGACTATTAATTACTGTTGCTCACTGTGTGAAAAAGCAAAAGAACTTTTCGGATCTGATATCTCCTTCATAAAACACCAATTAAACTCTGTTCACGATAAGATAGAAATGACATAATAGTCAGTAATTTATTATAACCATTCATTTATACAATTTCCCTAAATAAATGCCGCGTTGTGAATCCAAATTTTAAAAGACGCCAACTTCAAAAGAACAGAAACAGTTCTTCTCAGAACTGGAATGGCGAAACCATACACATTTGGTGTGTTTTTTCCGGCTGGAAGACAGCTAGAGTCCAACCAATTACAAAAAAAGGATAGAAGACCCTTCCTAATAATTTTAGAGTCATTGTAATATTATCTGAGTTGTGAAGAAAGCAATCATCGATCTCATCCGATAACTAGAGAGCTCCGAAATCGTGAATGGCAATATGGCTTTCGGCAGCAGAGATCAGCAGGAGACCTGGAGTTATATGTGCAACATCAGTGAATAGTTTCAAAAATCAGTTGAATACTCGTAGAGTGCTGAAGTGCCTTCTTATGTCTGTACTATATGTACATACTTTTCTTTTACTTTATTCATTACCTATTGTTTCTTCTTTGTAATTGGGCATAATACGTTGATTCCTTTTATCCCAATTACACATTCAATAATAAAAATAATAGTTTTCCTATAACTGCTGTTAGAGAGTGCTGCTTTACAACTGAATGTCTCAACAGTCAATAAAATCGCACTTGCAAGTCAAAGGAGCAATGAGTTGAAGAGCTTCTACATGTAGGCGCAGAATAGTGCTTCGATCTAAATTTACATTTCTTTAGAAATAAATTTTCCGTATGCAGAATTACGTATGAGTTATTAGTGGAAATGTGATAGTGTTTTCGTGTGTTTTAGGTGGAGATGAATGTTGCGGTTACCTGCTCAATCTGACAACACTGTATCGTATGCTGCTCTGACGTAATTTCTTTCTTATCGCGAACATACTTCACTAGCGCGTAACCTAGGTTGTCAAGGAGAAATTGCTGGACCATTATCAATCTCCGCGAATTCAAATAAGATCAATCTTGACCAAGGTTACTATTTTCCCAATATATGGAATCTTCTACTTCAACATTCCTTCCTCCGCATGATCACGAAACGACTAAACAAAGTCATCCAAGTCTGGACCGTGAAATTATCTAGCATTAGATCTAGTTGAAGTCTTTCTAAAGCTGATATCACTTGTAATTTGTCAGTGTCGGATCTACAGGGGGAAGACGCAAAAAGGGATCAACTACCCTGAGAGATATGTCTGGGAGGGCGACAAAATAAAAATGATATTTCAACTTTTATAATTTCATGGCGTCATAAAAATACAAATAATATTACTAAATTTTGTTATTATCGAAATTACTTTGTTTTGTTTACAGACTGAGGTTTCAGTATGTGTGATTCACGGAAAATGTTTCTCTGCCGTCTAATTTTTCGATCCCTTCCAAATAGACGTGTGTTTCAGCAATGACCTCATCGTTGGAGCCAAATATCTTTCCGCCGAGCAATTTCTTCAAGAAATAGATATAAGCCTCAGGGGGACGGGGTGCAAATCTGGAGAATATGGTGATTGACGAACCAATTCATAGCGCAATTCATGCAATTTTGCCATTGAGACTGCGGACCTGTGCTCCAGTGCGTTGCTCTGGCAGGAGAGCACTTTTTTCTTTGGTAAATGCGGCCGCTTCTGCTTCAAATCGGCATCGAATCGATCCAACAGCTCTGCATAATATATTCCGTTCATCGTTTTGCCTTTTTTAAGGTAATCGATATGGACCAATTGTAGAATTCAAAGGTTAACTTAGAACAAATGAATCCACTCGATCTTCTTGTATTGTTACTGGCCCAAATGTATGCTTGATAATTTATATAGCACTCTCAACTATATCAGAAAGCTGTGAGAGGAGTTTCAGCAAATAAAAGATAATTATAAACTATCTCAGATCAACAATGATTCAAGTCAGACTGAAAATCTTGCAATACTCTCTATAGAGAATCAAGGAGCTAATTCAATAAATTATGAAAAGAAGCCATAAATTCATTTTCTGGAAGGAAATCGAGGAAAGGAATTAATGAAATATATGTGCTCAAAAACTTTGCTAATGCACATTGTTTAATTTACTTAGACATGAATATATAATATGCAAAAGTCAATAATTAAACAATTGCTATCTATGAGTAGTTCTCTCCGGTCTAGATTGATCAGTAATACCACAAACCTATAGTTCTAAGCAGTTGTTTCGCTGTTCGTTATATCTACCTTCAACCGTTGATTGAAAGCTCAACTCTTTCAATCAACGCTATAGGTTTGTGCATTACTGAGCGATCTAGACTGCAGATCCGTTATCATTGTTATCTGGCAAAAGTTAACATGAGATAAAAGAATTTATTCATATATTCATTTATGTCTAATTTCTAAACTTAAATTACTATCTGGATAAACCTATACCACCTTCGTGAAGTGGATTAATTTCTTACTAGTAATTGCCTAATTATTGACTTTTGCATTGGTTTGTGTCGCCCTCTGGCACTTGGTCTTAACATTGCATGTCGTGACATTTGTTGAGCACAGAAGATCCATTCAGTCAAAGTTTACATTGCGTTGGCTTTTCTAATGTACACCTCGAAGCTAGATGACGTTATTTATTACATGCCTCTCTAACACTGTCTGTTGTTGGTTTATAGTCCAGGTATTTAAGGATTTTTTTGTTCGAATTCTCGCGAGGTCTAATTTTTGTCTATTCTCATGTATTTTGACATGCTGAATACGATGGTGTAGTGCAAATTTGGATTAACTCTGTGCTCGAAAAACTGAAAACCAAAAATGGTCTTTTTTCGATTTTTTGCGTTTTGAGACGAAACTATAGGTTGTATGAAAAATTGTTCAAACAAAAGTTGTTGGAAAAATTAATACGCAATTTTTGGCTCTGGTCCGGAGCCGATTAGAGGTCGTCGGCTCAAGACAGGGCCCATTTAGTGTGCTTTTTAGCCAGTATATGTCAGAGTTATTGTTTTTTTCATATTCTGTTTTGATGTAAAGATAGTATTTTTATTTCTCTTCTTTCGGTTTCTGATATTTTGACCTACCTCATTTTTTGGCGCCAAAATCGGCCATTTTGGAAAATCCGTATTTTACGAATTATAAACGAGAAACATACGTTATCGATCTAAGACTAATTTGATCCGAAAGATTTCATCATTTTGCACCTTACACTTTTTTTTTAGCTTTGGCGCCATTTTGAAAATTTTGGACCACAAAAAATTCAAATTTTTTGTGGTTAAAAATTTTTCACGAAATCCAAATTCTACTTTCTATTAGAGATTTTCATAGCGAGTATTCTAGGTCCAAGCAGATTGATTTGCGTCTAGTAGGAATGAAGCTATCTTAATAAACGTGTTTGGGCCTCGAGAGAGCCCAATTTTGGGCCTATCGACAAAGTCTTGGAGCAAATTACAGAGAAATACATCGGCTATTTAGGTTTGGAACAGCGTAAGGAGATTCGTTCACAATTCCAATTATAACGAATATCATGTGTTAAAAAGCACACTAAATGGCCCTATCTTGGGCTCACGACCTCGAATCGACTTCGGACCAGAGACAATAATCGCGTATTACTTTTTCAAACAACTTTTGTTAAACATTCTTAGATACAATCCATAGTTTTCTCTCAAGACGCAAAATATCGAAAAAACGCCATTTTTGGTTCCAAAAAATGACCATAGTTTTTCGAGCACAGGGTTAATCCAAATTTAAACTACACCATCTTGTTCAGCGTGTCAAAATACATGAGAATAGACAAAAACTAGACCTCGCGGAAATTCGGACAAAAATCGTCGATTTTCCTCCTTAAATGCCTGGACTATTATGTATACATCACCACAGATATCAGATAGGAGGTGGCACTACAGTTTTACTTGTTCCACTGATGGAACCAAAGAAGGCGAAACGACTGTCTTGAACTATTTAGCCTAACTATACTATATATATATATAGGTATTAAGATTTGTATGTGACTATTTTTATTATCCTGCAAACGTATAATTGCTGGTCAATGCTGAAAGACAGATACCTTGAACTGTAACGACAGTCTTGCTTGGACCCGATGGTCCGTTCGTTTTCTCCCTCGGGTGAGATGTTGTTGCAGACAGCACCTTTATTTTAATGTGTAACCCTCTGAATGCATCTCCAACTCTTCCCTCATGTGGGTTACATCAAGACCTGGGGGCAGCTATGAAGAATTCTCTCCTACCTTGCTATATCAGGATCTCCATAAGTTTGCATGCTTGATTGTAGAGCTATTCTAGGTCATTGGTCCTGGCTTCGTCGACCTCGTAAGGGATGAATAAAATGTACTTGGTTATCAGTGTCCTCACCTCTGCTGGTCTTAGCCTCCATCAAATTTGATACGAATTCCACCTCAACTTTTTTGGTTTAAACCATGTTTAGAAGCAATGGGTATGTTTATATTACGCCCTTAAGGAATTTCCAATCGAGAACATCTTTCCCAACGAGGGCCGTAGTATCCAACCTATCGCTTCGACTCCAGTTGCATCGAAACTGCTTTCTGGTCATTTCTAGTCAAAGACCTTCGACAATATGTTAAATTCCAAGATTTTGTCCTCTTCCGTGGTTGCGGATTTCATCTGCTGATGGTACAGATTTGCCTCAAGAATGGCAGTCTCTTAATGCACAGCAGTAATAATAGTTTCACCCTCCAGGATGGCCTCCTTCATAACCATCTACAAGACAGGGAGCTTCTTGGCCGCATGAACTAACTTTTCGATTTTCCTTGACAACCAACCCATTACTGCTTTCAATAGGCTCACGGGTTATTGTCCTTAGTTTTCACTACAGCACTACTTGTTCCACTGATAAACCAGAGAAGGCGAAACGACTGTCTTGAACTATTTGAATGTGGTGTCACTGATCGATCTAGAGAAACCTATACTATAAATATTAAGCTTTCTATATAAATGTATGTTTATTATCCTGCAAACCTAGTATTGCTCATCAATGCTGAAATACAAGTATATGGGCGGCATGGGTCTGGCTTGCCAACTACACCACCCCCCCCCCACACTCTAAGAAAATGTCTAGATCTAACACTGTAATTTGTGATGATAAAAGTCGATTATTGTGACGGGTAATTCATTCGAGATATAAGACTATCCAAGAATGTCTGGCCGTAGAAGCATCAAATTAGAATTATAATACTCTATCGAATAGTCAACAGGGTAAGAAGACAATGAAATAGAAAAACTTACCCATTCGTATAATTAACAACACGCTGATAATAACTAATGTTTTGACCAATCCTGGAAGTAGAAATTCATGAGAACATTTTCCGTCAAATTCACCGTAACTACAGAAATTACCAAACTGGAATAACTCTTGCACCAGCACTTTCCAAAAATTTTACATAGGATGCTGCAATGTAGCTTTCATAATCAGTTTCAGGAAACAGATGCCGCACATCGTATGTTTCCTGTGAAAGTATACCAATTATCGGCGTATCTAAAGCATTCAGACAATAAGACAGCGATAAAAATATTGTTAATGCTAACATGTTTGACCGTTAACTGAGTAACTGATTGTCCGCTACGTAGAGATAATTCTGTTTAAAATCAATACAAGGAAGGCGCATGAGATGCAATGATGCAATTATTATCGTTTACTTTTATCCGTCTTCAACTAGGTTAATAAAATGAAAATTTGAGAGTGTATATCAGAAATAATAATCGTGATTCATGAAATTATATTCCTCTACTCCAAAATCCAAAATTTGTGTTTTGAAACGATGTAAGCATTTGATTTCAAAAAAATCATTTATTTTCAATACAATTAGGCTGAGCAAGGATTATCGGTTTTATTAACTATTGAAAGGCCTTTTGACATGTGCTATACTATTCATGATCCACATCAAGAATTTAACGTTTTCTGATACAGCAGTGTACATTGTGTCCAAAATAAGAAAGTCTATTAATGATATCGATATCATAGACGGTAATAGATACAGCTTTGCTTTAAAAAAGTTATGCAACTAACAAATCATTCATATGGAAACATAAAATGTCCAAATCATCATTTCATCATTTTTGAAAACACCTAATTCCATGATTACCTGTTTTATTTTTTCTATCGTTACAGTCAAAGATGGAACAAAATAAACAATTTTTGTGGTATTTTCCATTCTATACTGATTGATGTATAACATGTGATGGTTCGATAAAGTTTCAGATCAGTTTCAGCACTCATCAAGATTTTTTGAGAACCTGCAGTAGAAAAAAATTCGAGAAATTGGGCAGCCTATTGCTTGAGGAAATTCGAAAGTTGAATTTTTTAAAATATTTATTGAAACATAAACAAAAAATTGACGACTAATAAATCATCTTGAATTGTTAGAATTCCGCAAGGATGAATTCCGCGTCAAAGCAGCAGCAGTCGATGTCGACCTTTCGCCAACAAATACAAGTGGCATCTTCAGTACAGACTTGAAGCTTAAACTAGAACTGATTCTTCTGGATTCTGTAAACCTCTTATCCTGTACTTTAATAAGGCATTTTCAGTCCTTGTAACTTAAATTACTATTTCTCCAAACATATTCAATATAAGGTACCACTTTGATAAGATTAGCCAAATGATCAATCAATTATGTATCAGTTTAGTGTCAGCTTTTTGTGCTATGACCAATAATAAGGGTGGGGAACATGTTGAGCAATTTAATGTTCAAATTGTAATATCTCAAACATATTTTATTCAAAGTTATTTAAGTGGGGATTCGTTTGGAAGAGAGTTTAAACCTTATTAAAATGCTACTATTTTTGATAGTCCCTAATTTTTGATACACTTACTAGAAGGCGTTGTTTAAACTGAATTCGGTATCCACTATTTTCCCCAGCAATTTTATCTACAGGTTTTCTTCTTTTATGGGATATTAGAAGATCAAAACGAGTGTAATTGTCTGACAAAAACCTGATTTCGATATATTTACTATATCCCGAGTTATTTCCATGAGAAAATCCACCTCAAAAAACAAAGTACATACATTATGCTCATTTTCTTGCTTTCGGACATATTTTAAATCTTTCCTGCTTGCCATTGTAAAACGTTCCGCGTGCCAAAAGTTGCTCGCCCCTGATATAAAGTATACCTTGGGAAGTAGGTCTCATTACCTCTTATATATACTATATTTCGATTTTTTGGTACGTTTCGGTCTCACGACCATCATCAGAAGACGTTTGTAAGCTAATTCACATAAAATAAAGCTCGGGATTTCTTAAACTAATTGTACTAAATACTAAGCTAGATTTTGAAGGATTGCCAAAATCGTATTATTTGCAAGGGATCGAAAAATCGGGTTACAAGGAGATTATGGTGAGAAATATAATAAGTTTTGACCAAATAAATCATTTCTTGTTTCATGTTTCAGGGACTCTCCAACTTGCCCTTGTATAGCAGTAAAACAAAAAATCCAGCCCCTTGCTAAACATTCTTTTGATTATAACCATGAGTTCGATTATAAAATTGTTAATATTTTAGCTAAAGACACCAATTATTATAAAAGATTGTGATGAAAACGTGATGTTAAGTCTGTAAATTGTAGAACTGATGTACATCATTTTGCGCAAAGGGAGTTTGGTTATCAGGCCGTTTTGCTCCGTTCTCGTGATATAGGACGTCTTAAACTGTACAAATATTAATGTGTAGTGATTTTCTGATACCTATTTATATATTTCAGACAATAACGTGTTACAGTTTCAAATATTCGTGTTATGTTCATTGTTGCCATGTAGTTGAAGTGAATTAGTTTTCAAACGTCTTCTGATGATAATCATTAGACCGAAACGTACATAAAGAGCAAAATAATGTAGCCATAAGTGTTAATGTGAACTATTTCTTAAGAATCTAGATGTGATTCACACCTGGGTCAAGAATCATTATTATTTATAGTATAGTTCCTTCCAAATTCTGAATCTTTTTCCAATTGGCAAACCGTGTTACCTAATCGTGAGCTATCATCCAATAAAAATAAGGCATCGCTGCTAGTATAGTTTGATATTATTATAGTGGTTGCTTCAAACCATCATTTTCACAAACTTAAATTACTGACACTTCAGAATCTACGTTTTTACATTGTAAAAAGATATCTTGATCTTGATCCATGCACGTTACATTTTGACTTATTTGCAGTTCTTTCAATTTCCAGTAGATCGAGAACAACCAGAAATAATCTATAGAAATCGTAGTATTTTCCGAATATCCAACAGTAGAAGTAGAATGTATATCAATTCCATATAATTGTTTGAACTATCTCAATGTCTGTTTACTTTGACCTTACAGTGCCAAGATCACAACCTCTTCCTACAATATTACGAAATCTCAGATATGGTGTTCGAAGTTATAATATTATGAAACTGTAGGTATGTGACTCCTACGAAGTACGTTATAACTCAGAGTCAAATTACTTAATGTTGCGTATCATGGAATTATTAGCAGATGATGGTTTTGGTGCGTTGGTATCCTACACTTACAGTTGTCTTCTATGCTACATTTATTTGTAGTAGGAAGTACGTGTTCTGTTTTTACCATATAAAGTTATTTATACTATATCAGGTAGGCCGAGATACCGCTTGTTTTCAGCAATCATTCGCTAACAAATAACTACTGCGCGGATGTATTTTAACTGTGAAAACTAATATTATGTCCTCGTAATTTTATCAAAATAGCAGTGCTGTTTGTTTCCATTATAATTATAAATAGTTTTTAAAAATTGCTTTGTTTACTTATGTAAATATCGAAATTGTGGAATCCCTACAGGATCGGATTTAGCGATCTTCGCGCCTCCTTACTTCATTCACAGCAAATATCTGGTATTAAGGTTTCTCATCACTACATAGTATAAAACAAAGTCGCTCTTTCTGTCCCTATATCCCTATGTATGCTTAAATCTTTAAAACTACGCAACGGATTTTGATGCGGTTTTTTTTAATAGATAGAGTGATTGAAGAGGAAGGTTTATATGTATAATAATATCCATTAAATAGTGGAGAAATACTGTTATTTTTGAGGTTTCTAATGTGATGTGGTAAATAATTACATTTTTTCCGCTTACATTGCGAACGCAGGCTGAACCTTACGAGATATATCAAAATAATGTACTAAGTATTGTACACATTGAAAAGGTCTACAGAAAACTCCGCGATGGTATATGTCTATCTCTTATCCCACAATACCATTTTTTTGTCATTTACTTTTTACTACAAATAATGGCTAATTTTCGAAGCGATTTTAACCAACACAGCATTAATCCTTATCCAATTAAATACCTTAAATACATTGTTGATTTAATATAGATCTATATGGCCCTTTACAGCATATGATTTAAATGATTATTTTTCCGACCCAAATATCGACCAATAGAATTGCACCATTCGACGTCACGTGGTACAACCTACATGGAATTATACTGAATATTTTTTGAATATTTTCTCTGGTAGTTGCTATATATAAAACTTCAAACTGACAGGTTGAATTCTGTCCACCATCGATAAAAAAGTCAAAGGAAATGTTCATTTGGGACGGAAAAATAATCCTCCGAATACCACACGAGCTTCAAAATTATCTGGCATTTCCCTCAAGGTTCCCTGCAAACAAATAAAGTCGTCAAGTTTTTCAGGAAAAATCACTCGCGCTTTGCGCTCGTGATTTTGTAACCTGAAAAACTTGACTCCTTCATTTGTTTGCAACGAACCTATCTGGAAATACCCGATAATTTTGAAGCTCTTGTGGTATTATATATGATTATTTTTCCGTCCCAAATATCGACCAATAGAATTGCACCATTCGACGTCACGTGGTACAACCTACATGGAATTATACTGAATATTTTTTGAATATTTTCTCTGGTAGTTGCTATATATAAAACTTCAAACTGACAGGTTGAATTCTGTCCACCATCGATAAAAAAGTCAAAGGAAATGTTCATTTGGGACGGAAAAATAATCCTCCGAATACCACACGAGCTTCAAAATTATCTGGCATTTCCCTCAAGGTTCCCTGCAAACAAATAAAGTCGTCAAGTTTTTCAGGAAAAATCACTCGCGCTTTGCGCTCGTGATTTTTTAACCTGAAAAACTTGACTCCTTCATTTGTTTGCAACGAACCTATCTGGAAATACCCGATAATTTTGAAGCTCTTGTGGTATTATATATGATTATTTTTCCGACCCAAATATCGACCAATAGAATTGCACCATTCGACGTCACGTGGTACAACCTACATGGAATTATACTGATAATTTTTTGAAAATTTTCTCTGGTAGTTGATATATATAAAAAACAAAACATGATCCAGTCAAATTAACCACACTTCAAACTGACAGGTTGAATTCTGTCCACCATCGATAAAAAAGTCAAAGGAAATGTTCATTTGGGACGGAAAAATAATCCTCCGAATACCACACGAGCTTCAAAATTATCTGGCATTTCCCTCAAGGTTCCCTGCAAACAAATAAAGTCGTCAAGTTTTTCAGGAAAAATCACTCGCGCTTCGCGCTAGTGATTTTTTAACCTGAAAAACTTGACTCCTTCATTTATTTGCAACGAACCTATCGGGAAATACCCGATAATTTTGAAGCTCTTGTGGTATTATATATGAATATTTTCGAAGATATTACAGATTTAAAAATTGCGGGACGTAGCGTTTGCGGCGGTACCGGCCGGAGCGGGCCGCTATGTTTTTATATACAACGTTCATAGTTTTTCTGTAGTGTACTTAGTATCAGCATGGCACCTGTGCGAAGCCGGGGCAGGTCGCTAGTAGAAAATAAAAGGATCGGTTTTCAGTCTTTGAGGTACTCTTGATGCGGATATTCATAGGGTTGAACGCTACTAATTTTCATTTCTCGACAAACGCAGTAATATTGATGAAAATGATTTTGATGTATTTAGTGATGGTGAATTCAAAATATCTGTGTGGATAGTTTCTGAAGAAAATAAATTTGAAATATAAGCTAGTCTTATCAACAAAACCAAATGAAATGAACGGATGTAACATCAACATATCGTTAATTATCATTTCAAATACGTCAATTCTACTTTTCCAATATAAAAGTATACCTTTTACTGTTTTTTTACTTTAAAATACATTCAACAATGTCAGAAAAGCTTTGCACTGATTAATTGAACATTCGCATTAATTCACTGTGTATAAGCTAGTTTGAAGTCATCCAGATGTCGAATGTTTCCAATTGACTAACGAAAGGTTTTTAATAAAATGTGAAAAATGATAACACTACTTATTAAACTTTCATATATTTACAAGTTTCGCTGCACAGCAACATTGTCAGATGTAGCTATTTGAAATACTGGACAAAATTACATAAAATCTATAAATGTCATTTATACTAATTAACTATGAACAATTCAAAAATATGCTTCAAAACATGTTCAAGAAAGTGGAGTGGTACATGTCGGTGATTTCGTTAAAGACGGTTATGTCAGATATGTTCAAATGTTTATAGATTTCCAGTAAATCTTATAATGTTATTTAAAACTTTTATGTGTATGGGTTTTCTGGGAAAACATATCGTTGTTCAAGTTAGTGGTTGGCAAATGTGGAATCATCTTTTCTTAATATGTATAACTACGTTGATGTTCTTTGAATATAGTTCTAAAGCTGCGTACTGTATGAGCTAAATTAAATCAAGAACACCTAAAATGTATCGATTTTAGATTTGTTGTAGAGTATTACTCTATATGCTCACGTCTCAATTAACTTTTTAAAATCATGTTAACTTTGATGATGCAATTTTCAAGAAAAGTTTACGGTATGAATTCCCCAGGTTCCATATTTTTAAAGATGGATTTCAGAACCTGAAGAATTCATACCTTGAACATTTTCTGGAAATTCCAGTGATGAATTTTGAACAAGTTAAATAATACGTCAACATATAGGGTAACTAATACTCTAGGATGATTAATCAAAATATCAAATCTAAAAACGATAAATTTCAAGTCAGGTGTGTACATATTAAGCTGTGTAGACTACTCTTCAGTTTATTAAGAACAAACGGGACGTATAGCTACAAATTAAGAAAAGAGGATTCCACTTCTGCCAACCATATACTTGGACACGGGCATAGTTCCCCAGAAAATCATAAAATACTTTATATCCAAAAATAAGCTTCAAATTAACATTATTAAATCGAAAAACATTTGCAGATTCTTGACATAACCACCTTTAACCATTAATTAATTAGTGTCAATATGATTTTGTATCTGTAAGTTTGTTACAAATATTTCTGGCTATGTCGCTGGGCAACGAAACATGTTGAGTAAATATATCAGTAATAAACTGTTAACACTGTTGATGCACTATAAGACTATAGATAAGAAATAATCACCCTCATCCGCTGAAAATACTGTTAGTACCGATGACCTTTCAGATACCTAATTTAACAATATTTTTAGTGTATAATGATGATTATTTCTTATTCATAGTAAATATATCAATATTTAATAAGTGTCATGTTGTTTTTGATTTTTTCAAAAACCCTTCTTCATATTAACTTCTTGAAATATTTCCAGTTAATTTTTGCTGCAAGAATGTTTCAAAACATATCGAGTCGTGTATCAATTTGTAGAGAATACAATGAAAGCTTTGTTATTCCACAACATAATGAATTAAGAGATTCCCAACATTTGTTAAACATGGCTTCTATGTATCTTTGATAACAAGTAGTTGCCCCATTCTTAGTAACCAATGATATAGTGAGATTACAATCACTCAGAAATACTGAACACTGAAGTGCTTCCGTGGAAAGGAATATTGAGTTGGTGTTCTATTTATTCCATTAAGAGTGTATACATATATTAGGTAAATTGTTATCTGTACTGGTTCACTTAAGTCTAAGAGTTTTAAATATTTGAAGAGATAAAATAAAATATTTTGTTTCATTCTTGTACTTCTGGAACCAGTGTTTGTCTAGAATACGACGTACAAAAAATATATTCCTTCATTTCATTTCCTATATGACTAAGGAAACAAAACAACTCTGGTTCATAACGTATGAGATATACCAACCTGAGTAACTGATTAATAATGAGAAATGAATGCCCACTAGTCACATCGATGTGTAAGCTCCATCATTGTTACTGAAATTTTCTACAACTACAGTAAATTCATTATCATCACCTTTTGAAGTAGTATGTGCATAGATTCGGCTATTAGGATAATCGGTTCGCACTCTATGAAAGACTAGTTGGTTACATAATTTTAGACCTGGCAATAACCAGACGATGTTCACACAGCGAATATTTTATATTATATAGAAGAATTACATTCATTATTCACTTGATTATAAAATAAACCATACTATAGAGAAATTAAATGACGTCTTGAATAAATAAACACTTGCTGCCAAAATAGATGTGTTATCAAAAAGTTGTAGTTTGAACTATCGTGATAACGTTATTTTCCTACTCAACTTTTGTATGCTCGGCAAAACATGTGAGCGTTGTCTGACAAGTTTCCGTCATCAAGATGAAGATGGCAGCACTCGTCAACAAAAGTGGGAGAATGTGTTTGCGCATGCTTTGAAAGGAAAGTGAATCGATTTCAGTGATATATGTGAAAATAGATAACATCGCGCAAGTTCAACAAATGGTACTAGACAACCCTCGTAGGACTTCAGGTCTTCTAATGATGTATTGTGACAATAAAAGAAGAAAATGAACTCAACATAATACTTATTTTGTTCAAATGTGCACAGACTTTTCATGTCCTATTTCCAATCCGACGATTGTATGAGAAATTTCTTGGGCACCCAGATCTCGGGCTTCCATGTCTGAATGTAATCTGAATACTCCGAGCTATATTAATAGTAACGGTTCATCGACTATTTTCATCTTTTTAGATTAGAATACTTTCAAATTTCTGAAGCGAAACTTCTTAACAACAAAACGTGTAGTGCTTTGCAGCCTTCTTGCTTCTCCCATTCGATCAAAGTATCCCGTTACCTCGACATCAAATGCACTTGTCAATTTGATTGGAAAAACTAGATCAATATCTCTAGTATTCTTCTTGTACTCGATTGTCCACTATAATATATTAGGTGGAATAGAAATACATATTCTTGGAATTACACGAACGTATTGCTTTGCATGGTGTAACAGCAGCAACGAAATGGTGCTGAAAATCGATGCACCTTCCATCAATTTCCGACTTTTATTACTCCCAATATCAGTATATTTTATGCACCTAGTATTGTACAATTCATTGGTATCCCAGTATACATGATTATTGTGAGGTAGTAATAATTTTTCAAGGAATTATCGCAAAATGAAGTAGAAAAATACTTATTTCCATGATACTCATTTTTCAATCCACCATGCATGATGAGAAAATGAGCTTCACAGAATTCGCAATTATCCATCATTTATTATTAAATTTTTATGTCAAAATTCGATGAAAAGTAGACCTATTTTGATCCGGATGTACCAGGGGAACAAGTGATATTTGTAAAGCTATTGGTCCAAAGAAGCAATATCCCATGTAAGAGCCGCCAGGCTTGACAATACGGACAAGCTTGGCTAGAGTCTGGACGTCCCAGCCTCCCATTTAATGCATTGCCGGAGATAGAGATGATAGTCCGAGCTGAGTCTCTGCGAAGCACCCTCCGCCTAGTCCCAGCCAGACCTCACAAATCGAGACTCGGCTATGAAGTTTCTAACCAAGCCAGCCCCAATCAGACTCCACAAATCGAGACACGACTTGCCAAACCTCAGCCAGACTGGAGATCACGAGCCTCGGTTTTCCAGTCTCTGCCTAAGTCTCAGCCAGAGCTAAATAATCTGTATTAAGTATATCGTAACCTGACAATAAACACAAAGAAATTTGTAGTATATTGTAATTTTGCTCTCAATGCTGGTACATTACTCGATTGCTAATAACACAGTTAGCGGTTATTAGATGAAACATCAAATTGAAGAGCTAATTCACAATTCGTCGATTGGAGTGGTCAGAAGCGTGCTCACCTCGTAACTCGTAGGTCATAGGTTCGAATCCCGGTGTAGGGAGGAAACATTTCTTTAATGCGGAATCAGTATTTGTTAATCAATATAAGTCACGGTCGTATATACAGGTCTGGAAACTCGAGGCTGTTTCCTATGTGAGAAGTGAGTCCGCTAAGCGTCATCTGTTGCGTATTACCGAAAGGGTGGCTCATGAGTCGAGGGATGTTCTATGGCACGTATACGACCATGTTTGAACGTTATGGCGCCTAATCCTGACATCCCGACAACATACTTCGATCCATGCGCCAGCTGGTGGCTAAGCGAGGGACTACGAGTTTGGCGACATGTAAGAGACTCATGTCAAACATAGAGTTTCCAGATATGTATATATGACCGTGATATAAGTTTACTTACAGCTCAACAACAAAGGAAAAGCTGTGATCAATTGATCACGTGACTTCCCACACTTTTATTAGCAAGATAACTTTCGAACACTACTCCGGGGGGCAAAATGTATAAAACTAGTAGCTCCTAATTTTCATTCTGATTTTCAATAAAATAATTTTTTGAAACAAAAACTGTGGAGCATTATTCAGTTTCTTACACATCATTTGAAGCATACAAATGATACGATGATCATTTGAAGCTGTGATATAGTCATTAGGTGTATGTGAAATTCATAATACAGCAATTTGCTTTGCAGAATTGTGCACCACTTGGAAACACAGCATCAGGTTTTATCTATTTGCGATTTATATTTCCAGACATGATATCTATAAATAATCATTATTCCTTAAGTTATAATCACAAAAACGGTCAACAGTAGTTGAAATGAAGATTTAACGTCGCACAATTCCCATCTAATTTTTCGTTGATGCAGCATTTCTTAAAGGAACCCTAACAAAATCAATATTATCTGTATTATTAATGTTTAACAATATTCTAACTTCTATTGTGGTAAATATGCATGTTGATCTAAATTAAATTAATTATTTTTTATCTATTACCTTTATTTCATTCCATCCATACGTTTATATAAAGCAGCGGAAGAATCTTTGCTTTTGTTGTCCACACAACGACATCTGAATTTTTGATTTTGTGTTTTTCAATAGTAGAGTATGAAATAAGGAAAATAGTGACTTGAATGGAGATACAGATACATTGGATGATGATGATAGAGTGCAAGTTTGTCTCATAATTCTGACGAGGCCTAGCAGATGTCAACTCTTAGCAGCTTTGTCCACATCATTTTGTGATTTGAGTTGTGATATATATTTATATTTAGCACCATTCATGAATAAATGATTCGCAATTCTACATCAGTATATCCATCAGCTAGAGAAATAGTTGCTCACCAATTATTATAGTCAGTTTCATGATTCTTCCAATGGATCATATCATCTGAATAATAGCACAGAGGTAATAGGCTGGCACCTGTGGTTACAAGTCATCCAGGGGCGAGCGAATTAACAGTTGATAAAATATACCGAATTCAATGTTGAACCTGCATCGGCGGTTCTAGCCGGGTGGTAGACCCTGGCTCCATATTCTCTTGATTCAGACGTAGGTTCGAAAATCCGAGCAGAAAAATTACCGCGGGTCAGTTTGTAAGATTTTTGCCAGATTGGGTTCTTAATTTTCAAATATTTCTGGGATTACTAAGTTAAAATGATGATAATAACGAGATTTATTTATAATAAATATGCGTGAACATAGAATGTCAGGATATACGTTTATCACAAATAAATAATCACAAATATAATTATATTAAAATGCATTACCAAATGTATATCGATTACATCAATATTTATAGATCCATAATATTTATTAGAACAACAATTTATGACTACTCAATCAAAACAGTCTTGTTTAAAAATCAAAACCATGATTCGTGAAGATATACATACTGAAGTAGTAGTAGTGTTTTACATTATTTATATATTCACCTAATAGAATGTAGGTATTCCTAAAAATACAAAACATACACACCTACCTACATATATTAAGCTAAATATAATCAAGAAGTTGATAATGCAACGGAATTAAACCATTTTTGTTCATTTTGATACTTGATAATAATTTCCAGATCAATTTTTGAATGTATAGCGAATCTACGCATAGAGACAATTCAATTGAATAAATTAAGTTTAAAACTTTTGAAATGATTCGAATTAATAATATTTTGTGGTAAATCATTGAATAATTTAGGGGCTAAAGGATTATAGTCATAAGAACTCTGTCCAAATGATTTATTTGCAAAAGATAACTATATCTGGTATCGTATTCATATAAATTTAAATTGGGAAATCCTTTTTTAAGGTACTCTCTCTGTAAAACTTTGTAATAAAAAAGATGTCTGATATGTAATAGTTTTTAATTTTTAAATAACTTATCTGATACAGTAAAAAGATTATTCAAGTATTACACGAATAAAGCGTTTCTGTAGAATTTCTAATAAGTGTATGTGACTTTTGGATACGCCACCCTAAGATAGCAATTCATACTTTGGATGAGATTCTACTAGCGTATAATATAATAGTCTAGGAGCCAGAGCGATATTGATGGTCTGAACATTAACCCGACAGCATTATGGTTTATCGTTAGAGGACGGTTCAATGACCAATTCATCTCACAGACCGAATTTTCGCCGGCTGCCAGATCTCGAGTTACAGCATCCGTATTTTTTTTTTAAATGGAGGTTAACCCTTTCCAAGTTGCAGTTACTTGAAGAACATGCCATCATTTCTTATCGTGTCCGTTTATCAGGCTGACCAGTTAAATTGGACCGAAAATGGACTGCAAGTTAACCCTCCCCAACCTGGTGGAAAATGTTCATTGGCGTTGGCAATTGTTGAGATATCCTATGCCATCAAAAGTTATCGGTTCATTTCCGAGTAATTGGCCATTATTTGGACCAACAATGGATTTTTTTCTCATTTTGTGGCTAGCCATTGCGCATTACATTACATTAGAAAACCGTATTGGAGGTCAAATTAAGATTTAAAATTATTGCCATCACTCCTTGCCTATTTAAACCCCCCAAAACCCCCTAAAACCACCCTAAAAAAATATGAATTATATGGATAATGTGACCAATTTCATGATAAATTAGTCAATTATTGAGATTCTGGCTGAGTTTAAGATCGAAACGGCCGTTTTTTGTTTTTTGTATTGTTTTAGGGGGTTGCAATAATTTTAAATCTTCATTTGACCTCCAATAAAGTTATTTAACATGGTGCCATCATGTTACTTTGTAACCCGCAAGTTTTAGCCACAAAATGGAAAAAAGAAAAATTGTTGGTCCAAATAATGGCCAATTACTCGGACTATAGTGCCATCGGGTTAATGTTCAGACCATCAATATCGCTCTGGCTCCTAGACTATAATGTTTTCAAATGTTTTAAATCTACTACTGTAACCACCCAAACCGTTGGGATGTCAGATCATAACCAGCGCCACACGTTGGGTAATTACTCTTACTAAAGGAAAAACTAAATTCTATTTTATCGCTTGGTTGCCGACTACTACAGTGAAGAATGGTCGTGCGTTATATATTAGATGTAAAAAATTAAGGGCGCCAGAGTATTTAACCAACCAATGATTTTGAATATAACTAGGGGATGCAAATACTCAAATCCTCAGGTTAAATTACCCTGAAAGAAGGAAATAAAAGACCTATACCCAGAATGATTAAAATTCACTTGAGATAAATAGTATTGAATCAATTTGAGACAACACTTACAATAATGATATATGAAGTTAATCAGTAGTTAATATGGATGAAGTTGATTACATCAAAATCGATAACACAATAGGTGACTTTGAGTAAAATACGATATTCAATAAATTTTAACATGTGATACAGGAAATCAAATCGATAACTCGATAGTAAATGATTAATTTCAAAATTACATAACCAAATCGATAGCCTGACCTGAGAGTTGGATGTCTTGTCTTGTTTACTGATGTTTAATTATCTCTACTCTGATGAAGGGGTCCCTGCCACCATTACCATATCGTTTTTCCCACGATGGTATTTTCACAAATGAACTAATGACTCCTAGGCACCTTTCATAGTATGCTCAAGCCAACCCTCAATTCGCTTCCTGTTGAATTTTCCACCACAACGTAGACAAAGATAAAAACTACGAGCAGCACTTGAAATAAACTGGACGAAAAACTCGACGTGAAACTTGAAGTAAAAGTAGAACTTAAAAACCTCTAACACGATAGGGTTTCTTTTACTTCCAAGACAGCTCCTCTATCATTCCCCAAACAGGTTCGTTAAAATAGGTTCAAATCCCAAAAGGTACATCAATTATCCTATCAACCACAATGATTACCATCCAAATCGATAATTGATTAGTATAATTCCAACAGAAGAAATATTCCCATAATCGAACCCAAGCCACGCTTAGTGTTTTTCTCCCTGTTGGATAACCTAGAAAGACTTTTCACTCGAACGACTAGAACAGAAATGTCTTTTTCCGCATTTCCGGCGTCTCACACAGAATACCCTCGAAGAGAAGCGGTCACTAACACCGAGCAACCAAGACCCATAGAATATCGGTACGGTCCATTTCTTTTAGAATCTACAGAACATGACTCTTCAGATATACCAAATATACGGTCTAACATAGCTGACGTCACAGGAGTTAACCGATTGCCTTACAGCGGCCATTTCTAAGCCATAAAGTGGAATTTACACGTTACACTACTAAAAATACCAAATGCTTAAATTCATGAACAATGTTCCTTAATTTACGAACCACGTAATTTCCCGAGATACTTAGTGTGCATTGTTGATTTTATTTCAATTTGTAACTCTTTTTCTAGTCTTAGATATGAACTGTTAAAATCAGGCAATGCATTTTTATATAAACCAAAAGGCATAACACACAAAGCTTATCGTGAGTGATTTGTAATTAATTCATTCTCAAATTTTTGTTAGATCTAATTCTACTTTAAGTTTCATATTCTTCCAGAACGTGAAATACAACAGTGGTATCCGCAGAACTGATAATTTCCCCTTGGGAATTAATAGAGAATAAATTATCAATATATATATATTACATTACTCATCTCATTACCTATCTTTACATATTGCCTTCTATTGAATTAATTATTTTGAAACAATCTTAACTCATTATTCCTTTCACCAACATCTTGTAAACTGTGCAGCAAGTGATCATGCGGTACCGTGGTAGGTTATTCGAGAGTTGGTTTTTGTAATTGATTGATTCTCCTCGCCCTTGTACACCCATATTATTGAAGTGCATTAACTTATACGTGGGGTACTATCCGACACTAATCTGCAGACCTATGTAATGGCAGTTCAATACAATATATAGGTAGTTTAATATAATGTATGATAATAATAAACATTCTGCATGAACATATCTTACGAAATCAAAGTAGGGGACTGAAAACCCTTCTATGTAAAGTGTGGCAACGATGTGAATGCGAATTTACATCTGACGGTGCAGTAATGTATGGATAGACACCAGGAAAGGATATTGGACACAGGAAGAAGAAACCGGTCAGTATTTGTCGGACTTCGGACTCTGAAGAGGACAGATGCTCGCTTTGGTCATGTGATGAATATAAATAAGGTAGCACGCACCAGTAGAGGAGTACCCTTATGTCTTTCTTCCTTATTAGTCACACAAGATAAGACTATTAATCGTTACTTGTATAGACTGATACTCACTCAATTCATCATGACATCAGCATGTTAATTCAATCCATACCATTAAAAGAGAAATTGAAATAAATTTTTACTTTTTTCTGTTTTACTGAGAATTTCAATTGCTTGAAAGCAGTGGCGGCTCCTCGAAGGAGGCTAAGGAGGCTCAGCCTCCTCACCAATTTATCTTAATTTATCTTAATGATCATTCTCCATTTTATCTCCTGTTTCTCTGATAATTCTTTAAATTTTACAATTAATTCCCCGTTCTCAGTAGTTATTTTCAATCTGGCAACAGTGCCCAGAGGCTAAATTCTCTATATATCTCAAACGCTAAACACGTGTGCTCAACAGTTCAACACAGTTGCCGTTTTTCCAACCAGTCCAGTTGCTGCATCAAATAAAACACTAGAATTGCAACGTTCTCTGTAGGCTAGCCTCTCGTTCGCCGTCGGTCAGTCGTATGAAATACGTGATGCGAAGTAAGGTTAGATTAAAATTTGTCTGTTCGATAAATTATTAAACGTTAAAATGAGTGATAGTAATGATTTACTTGCTGTCTTTTTAGAAAATCCATTTAATGGATTAACATATGACAGAAAAGTGTTTTTCAAAAATAAATGGCCTTTACCGAATTTGAAAAGACAAATTAATTGAAACATTTGATTTTATATTAAACAGTGATGACTTTTCGACAGATCAGGTTTCATTGAATGCTGCTGTTGGTTTAAAATCCTATTTAGAAAATGAAGAATTTTTTTTGTTTCTTGATACTTTTAAATTATTATTTGAACAAACTGATCTTATTTTTCAAATTTTACAACATAAATTTCCTGATATAATTTATTCAAGAGATCGTTTGAAACATCTCATTGATAAAATTTTAAGTTTCCGTAATACAGAATTTCATTTTAATATTTTATTTGAAAATTTTCCAACTGATGAGGCTCCTCCCTCGAAAAGGATGAAAACGTATGATTTGGTAGACAAGAAACTACATTATAAACAACTTTTTTATAAGATTTTAGATACTATTAAAGGTCAAATTGAGATTCGATTCTCCGAATCACATGAATTGAAGTTTTTCAACTTGACGAATAAAAGATTTTTCGAATCTTTTTCGAAAGAGTTTCCCAATACACTTTTAGATAACTTAGTTCTAAAATATAAATTGTTTGATAAAATAACACAATGAATTATGCGTTATATACTCGGATAAAGATATTTTAGGCCAGTACGACAGTCACGCCGATATGATAAAATATATGATAGACAATGATTTGCAACAAGTTTTACCTCAGTTTTATAAACTACTTTGTTTGACAGTCACCATTCCTGTCACGTCGGCATCAGTGGAGAGATCATTTTCTACTCTCAAACGAATTAAAACTTACATGCGAAATACAAAGGGCCAAAATCGTTTATACAATGTTAGTTTGATATCTATTGAAAAAGATTTAGTAAAACACTTAAAACAAAATGATACATTTTATAATAATATTATTGATCATTTTTCGCAAACTAAAGACCGTAGAATTCCGTTAATATATAAAAAAAGTTAATAAAATTAATAAAAAAAACAAAATATGAAAAATTCCAAAAAAAAAGAAAAAATATCAGGAATCCAAAAAAAATAAAAAACAAAAATTGAACAAAAAAATCGTTTGCCAAGAGAAACTCTACACCTCCACGTTGGTTCTTGCTGGGCAACAATTAATTTTATCACTGAAGTAGCTGGTACGGTCGCTGTGCAAAGGTTAAATTCATTGGCTGATAGAGTATATTTTTACAAAAACGTTTTATGTTCGGCCTCCTCTCTTAAAAAGTTCACGAGCCGCCACTGCTTGAAAGTATGTACATTTTCTTCACTAAGAGCGTTTCATTACATTCAATTATTTGACTACTTTTTTTTCAATGCAATATATATCTTCTTATCAGTAGGTAGTTATTGGATATTTGTTCGATAATGCATTATTTAGGTTTCTTGTGCTATAACTTTGAACGCATTACCGAATCATAACCCATAAAAAATACCAGTAACAAGACGAAATACAAAATCTGGATCACACCGACTTTCGATCAACACGTACTATCAACAAATCGAATCCATGAATTTTTCGGCGAGATAATTTTCATGAAACGTCATGCTTGTTTGTGTAGTTTGATGAATATTCAGCATTGGTCGAATTAGATCAAAGTCAGATTATTGTGGATATTTCCCAATATTCCAGAATATATTGCCGTGAGCAAAGACCCCATACTAGCACAAAGTTAGGTTATGTGTAATATGCTGGAATTGTCTAATTTTAGTCGCTTCAAAACAATCCTAGTACCTAAATCAGGGCAAAGATGTCTTATGATGAATATTTAATCATGTACCTGTCCTCGGTAGAATTTTTGTTCAAATATTATATCATAATGAAACGAACCGAGGGACGACAATATGTTGGGTACTGTGATAAAAATGTTTAACTCTTCTGGATTATCAGATCAAAATAACGAAACAATTTTACGGTCTTGCAATTCCATGCTATTAAGAGATTACTTACTATAATGGACGGAACAGAACTGTTAGTTTCTCAAAGAAAGAAAATATTAGCATTTTAAACAAAGGCCTTGCGCACGGAAATATAACATGGAAAATACATTATAGGTCACTTACCTCACATCACATTAAAACTATCCTAGACTAGTATATTCTACAAGTTTGGAATGGCTCATATTCCACACGAGCGAAAGTTTGTAATCTCCAGCCGAAGGAAAAGAGGCACGGTTCGCGAGTGTAGATTATGACATTCCAAACGTGTTGATAGACTGATTTCTGAAACAAGATGTTAATAAGTTCACAAAAAAAGTTTTGGCAAAATATTACTATTTCATCATTAATATAAAATTCTAAGATACTGTGTCAGAATGTATAATCCATCACTGCTTTCGACCAATCAGAAACGGTTTAGCCGAGGGAGCCGCCCCTTAGGGATAAAATATACATTTTGACACAGTCTGTCAGAATGATATATGTTACAACCGAATCTTTAATAATAGAATAGATACTTTCTAAAAGCGTGTTAGGGAAAATATTTAACTCACAACGTTGTCAACTTCGTTTTGTTTGATAAAAAGTTTTCAACCATATTCCTCAAATATATCAAGCGTTATACAGATGATCCGGAATTACCTAATGAAAATGATACGGTGACCTCCGTGCCCGGCTTGGGCCTGTTAAAGATGACAGCTGAAATGTAGGTTTTATTGGTTATTTCTGCAATCACCCAATTTTAAAAAACTAAATTTTGTGGGCAGTTAATGTTAATTTTATAATATTGTCATGAATCTTTGCATAGGCTAATAGGATAAGATAGTTTTAGTTTATTCGGCTACGTAGTTTCTTGTTTTATTTTTTTAAGTAAACTAAAGGAGATGGATACAAATTTGAGGAGTTAAAAAAATTTTGTGTTTAATGGGCCTACGTAAACAATATTTTTGTGTTTGAAAAAAGAAGATGAGTTCTAAAATTTAATAGGGGTAGCTTATTTCACCATGTTCCGTTAAACAATAAAATGAGGCAATAGGTCAGAATAATCATATTAGATTACCACCAACTGTCTACCAAATCTTGTTTTTTAAGTTGGGTCATTTTGAAGATAACCAATAAAACCTACAGCTACCATCTTTAAAACGCCATAACTTTTTATGGGAGGCCTAAATCGAAAATTTGTATATCAAATCCTCTTCAAATCGGCGACGAATGATGAATACAGGGCAAAGTCAGAAAAATCTTATCTTATATTATAATACTCAGGAATTAGTAAATATATAAGACAGTAATCTTTTACTGAGTAATCACAAGCAACCGATTGTAAACTAATTATATAAGATTCTAATTCCTTAGTTATGAACAACCTGTATTTTTGTAATCATTGAGTTAGCTGTAAACAATGTGAAGTTCTATTCATTCAGTCAGACCCCTTGGTCATTATCTGTGTTAATCCATACATAGCTAGTGAAATCTTTATAAGTTCAAGTATCATTTGTTCACATGAAGAAGCCACTGTGTGGCGAAACATATCGGGACTTCTGTTATTATTTTCATAATCAAAGTCTATTTGGGAATTTTTCTACGGTGTACTGTTCGGTGTAGTATACATTTATAATATAATGAATTTTCAACAAGTAGAGACCAGTTCAATGTTAAAATCAAAAGAAAATGTTTATCATGTATTTGTTAAATTTTCTTCAGAAAGTCTGGATCGCAGATAATACAAAAGCTAGATTCTTAAAATAGGAAACAATAACGGTGAAAACTTAAGCACTTCTTATGTGAAATGGAAACATGTCTAAGATTTAAATAAGCTAGAGGAACTCAACGTTAGTTGAATTGACAACAAATGTAGAAATTATAAGTTGGGGTGCGAAAGAAAGCTACCAACAACAATCCAGCAGCTACCACTCACTCAATACTGTATTGATAAAGTTAATATTCAATCTAACTAGTAATATATCTAGCAGTACATATCTTTTATGTGGTTCACAAATGAGTGTACAAACCATTTACTAAAAGTAGTTTCAGACTTCGCAATATTGATTTTGGTTCCTGATATCGAGATTGTTTAAAATTGCTCTATATAATTGAATCATTTTTTTGTTACAGGTGAGTGTTCCAACTAAGAGTGTTTGGTGAAAAAAACTGTTACGACCACTGGTAAGTGTGAATCCTTCTTTCAACAAAGTACCAAGATTTCTTGGAAATATCTTTGTTATACCTATGGAAACATGATAAGAGCCAAATCAAGAATAGTTCACAGAAGTTCAGGCAAACAAGTTGGAAGCTCACTTGGGGGCGTTGATTGAAAGAGCCATATTTTAATCATCGCTTGAGAAAACTCACCAAGCTATCGCTCCCTGACTAGAGAACTAAAGATCAACTCCAACAAGATGAAAGTACTCGAGAGTAATACCATACTCTAAACTTTTCTAAGGGCATATCGATAATAGTGAGAAATAACCGGAATGACAAAGCTTTCTTGCTGATAGCAGTAGTTAGTTGGAGGTATGAATATGCGGATAGCCGCAATATGAGAGATTCAAACGATCTTACTTTGTGAACCAGAGAAGCAAATGAAACCATATTTCGTTAATAGACCAACAAAGCCGAACAGTTTTGTAAATTCTGCAGAATCTCATGTCTAGACAAGGAATAAAGAGAAATAATGATGAACTAACCATTGTCTAAGAAGTATAATTACAACCTGGTGACAGCGTAGGGAAAGACCACAAAGTGATGGATGAGCGATGACCTGTTAACCTGTTATCTTCTCCTTTGTGACTTGTTATTAGAATCGTGAACCAACTTCAATACAGACTCTTTCTCTGAGCTTACCCTATTCATAAATATTAGGAGAAACAGGTCTTGACGAAATACTATGTCATCCGCCGATTTCATGAATTATCTCATATGTGGAAAATATGAAGACATAGACTGCCTACCACGTTCTGGTACGATGAATATCATGTCATATCCTGAATTTCTTCACTCCAGAAGCGTTTATGCAATTGGTCAGATGTGAATAATAATATGCTCGAATAAACTGACTTTAACCAAGCGAACTAGGTGCTGAATTCAGAATCAAAGGGCGCTTCATCTTGCCAAGAGCTGTTAAGTTCATATGAATCAATACATTCACTCATGCATTAGCATCATGCATCGAGAGATAACTGCTTTTTCTTCACCGGGACACTAGAAGAAGCTTCATCAAAGTTTCGCCACGTATTTGAAATTTGGTAAAATAATAGCAAGTAATAAACTGAACACTTCTCGTAAGAAATAAAGACTGACTAATTTTACGTTAAAACTAAACTTTTATACCTGCTATATCTTCATGTCGATTTACAATCAATTCGTACGGCCATCTCAAATAATATTAGTATAATCAAGGGTATTTATCGCTGGTAGTTTGCGGCAGTCATTAAGTCCAACCATTTTTCGTGAAAAGAACTTTTTTACCTATATTTTACGGTATTATATTATGAATCATATGTACATTGGAATAAAAACCAATTTCCTGAAAAGGTTTGAAATGCGAATTTGAATCTACGACAGTGGAGCTTGTGACGTCATCATGTCGGAGTCTATTTCACTACAGACAGCATATCAAAGCTACAAAGAATTCTTTAACACTGCATCAAAGCCATCAATTTTGCTTGCTCACTTTCTCACACGTATGCTATTCTCCCATTTCTTTCTACTGTGCACTTTGTCAGGTTTTAGTACATTCAGTTTCTTCAATACCAGACGAATTGTAATTTTATGGTCTTTATCTAATATTGATTTTTACATTCTGAGTTAAGGTATTATTTTACTTTACCTGTAGTAACTTTTCAAGGAAGAAGTAAGAACTGATTCATTTTATCAGAAATATGAGTTTTTATGATCCGATTGTACACGTTTCAATGTATAGCAGTCAATAAAATGCCATAATAGAAAGAAGTCTCCATATCCTAAATTGCATCCAAAATTATTATATTCGCTGATCGATACCATCTCGTAAATTGTAAAAGTTGGGACAGAATGAGAATGAATATCGTATTATAAGTAAATTGTTGATTCAACAGACTTTGGACGACTGTATATCATTAAATTCTGAAAATTAGGCGTACTTGAATGAAACATCTTCAATAATCTCGAGTCTAGAGAATGCATTTTTACGTAATTTCTTATTGTAGACTATTTCCTCAAACTCGTAAGCAAACTGTTATGTCAATAACTCAGCTAGCCATATGCCTTTCGTTATATGGAGTGCATAATTGTAATTGTAGCATGTGGTCTTATGGTACTTATTATGTGCTTGCACAGTGAGAGTTTGAGTTATTGCGCAAGTTCCGCATTCTTATACTTTCCTCACTTTTGTAGTTATTTACGATTTCAGCATGATACCTCAATATGTCAATTTATCTGAAAACTCAGAATCCATCTTTCATTTTTAATCCCAAAATTTTATATAGAGAAATCTTCATTGTATAATGTCACAAATCGTGCTCTTGTTTTATAACATCTTTACCTTAAATATGTTGTTCAGGGAAATTGCAATTTTTTTTTGAAATTTTATCATTAATGGTACAGAAAACATAAGAATTCTTCATGTATTCAATTATAAATATCGATTTGACTATTCAAATCTATTCTGTAGAGTATATTTAAGATTTCTAATGATTGAAATATATTCAATTTCTATATTTTTTGTTGTATATGTGAACTATCTAAACCTTGTGTATAATCATGATTATCACTTGTTGGAACATAATGATAATTACAATTTCTAATTCTAATACTTTTCAAAAGGATGGAAACAATGGTCCGTTCTAGCTATTGCCCTAATTATGCCACCGGTAATGTTTCTCGAAATGTAGGTTAAATGTCATGCTTCAGTGACACGGAAATCATCCGGAAATCAAGATCAAATAAATATTCATCTTTTCCTTTCTTCAAACATTTTTCAAATAATACAACAGTATGTGAATTACCTACATTTAAGATTGCAAAAAAAAAGCGTCTGTGCAAATCTAACAGGGATAGAAGTGAAACTTTTTTGGGAATGCTTCAACTGCCATTAAGGAAACAAAAATGCGAGATAAGATTGAAATTTTTATAACAATGGTTCAACCATCATTATAGGAACAAAAAAAAACGATGATCACTTAAAATAGTTTCCTGACACTCCGGCTGGTCAAAATTAAATGATTGTAGGAACAGAAAATATATAGAAAATGATATAGAAACCGCTGATGGAAGACACTAAATTATACTCTATGTTTCATTGAAATTTTATCCAAATGGTCTACATAATGTATTTCATAACTCTATGTTTCATACTAACATCTGCTATCCGGTTGACTTTTGCAATTATTCACACTATAATATAACCTTGTTTCATACTGACACGTACTGTCACATTAACCATCAAAATGTACCACACAATAGAGACATAGAATAGATCATGACCTCACATCGATGACGTCACTTGAGTCTTAAAATGAGAATTTCGGACACTTCTGCAGCCTAAACATATACGTGTGATCTATATTCACAACCAAAAAACACGGTGGTTCATTAAAATACCATAATTCCATTCTATAAAATAAATATGGATGTCAGAAATACCACTCGAAACTGAATTACCGAAATTGAAATTGGTGCGATAAAGACGGTTTGTGCTGATGTAATTAGTTTTAAGAAATCCCGTTTTATACATTGATACGTCCTAAATAATATAGTTCCTATTTTCATCAATCTGCAAAATTTTAAATCCATACGACCAATAGGAACGTCTTCACAGTGGCTTACGCACATACACACATACACGCATTTACAGACATTATGTTAAAGATAGTCTAGATCGATTCAGTTATGCTCAAAACGAATATATCCGCCAAAATCCAAAAATATTTTTTTGGGCCGATTACAATATTTCCTTTCAGCTATAGACTGCGTATAGGGATTGTAGTAAAAATGCATCAGTACAAATCTAGCAGCAATGAAAATAAAAAAAATTTGAGATGCTTCGACTGTCACAAAAGGCACAAAAAACTGTAGTAAAGTAAACTTTGGCATGTAACGATAGACGACATAAAACTGTAAGAAAAAAGTATACAATGAAAAAGATTTAAAGAAAGTTTCAGTTTCAGTTGTTTTTCCCGTATATACAGTGTGTGCGATTTGGAACCACAACATCCTGTTATTCAATTCAAATAGGGAATATTCATATTTTCAAGGCCTACTATAGTCGCTAAATGGGTCGAAATTTTGGGAACGGCCATAAGGCATTTTTTTTCGATAAAGTGAGTGATTCTGGCATATCTCGAATACCTATACATTAAGTTTAAGCGCAATATCTCATACAGGGTGTTAGTTATACAATGACAAATTTCCAAACGTATGCATTTTTGACTAACCCTGTATGAAAGTTTATGGATTTTACAGAAAATGTGTTGTAACCATTCAATGCAAAAACACTTCGCATACTCAGAAACGAAATTTCATTGTGGTAACCGTTAGTGGATGATGTCTCTACTTTAACCAACATCAACAAATCAAAAGTTGGAAAATTCAATTTCAAAAACAATGTACTACAAATGGAAAAACAATTTCCTCAAATGTAGGTGTTCTCAATATATCACCCTGCACACTATATACACGTTTCATAACGCCATCTCAAATTTTGGCGAGTCTTCCTCAATTGGTCTGGTGTTATTTCCCTACACTCGATTTTTTTTGTGGTCTAGTGCGATAAACATTTTCTTTCAAATATCTTCACAGAAAAAAATCTAACGGAGTTAGGTCTGGTGAACGAGGGAGCCAACAAAGAAAAGGACTGTTCCTCCCAATCTGCTTTAAAATGTTTCATCAAGGCACCGTCTAGTTGGAATATGAGTCGTGGTCAAAAAATCAAGAAATCTTTCACCATTTAGTGTTTGTTCTAAAAATCCTGAACCCCCTATACAGTTTTCGGATATTCCTACCCAGACATTGATTTTTCTTCAGTATTGTCTTTTTGCATTTATCACCCAGTGTGGATTCTCCGTTGCCCAGTACCTGGAATTCTGAGTGGATACTGTACCGTTAGTGGTGAATGGGACTTCATCGGTGTAGAGAATATTGCCCAAAAACTTTCCATCATTCAAATATTCACCTTGGCAGAATAAACAGAATTTCAATCTTCGTTCCTTATCCTTTACGTATTTTAGATACACTTAATGGAAATCCCATGAAATCTGCATCAAGCTGGTTTTGGGGTTTTCTCGAACATACTGTAAAGCGCGTTCGAATATCTCTAACTTTTGTCTCTGTTTTGGTACGTCTTTTCCAGTACTATTGAATATTGTGATAACTCTGGAGACTGTGGTATAGCGAATTGGTCCACGATCTGGATGTGTTCTGTTGAATTCCTCAGCGACTCCTATTGATCGAGCATTATCACCAACTAAACAAACAATCTCAATTCTTTCGAATAAGTTGAGATTTACCACTTTGAAAACACGTTTATCAGTAACTTCAACAAACACTTGAAAAAGCGTGGAAAGCGTTTCAAGTGGAGAATAACTGTCAAAGTTATGACAAAGTGAAAATCGGACAACTACTCAAGGCCTGCTACAAAAAATATAGTAGTGTAATTCTTATTAAAGTGTCCATATGAATTAAACGTAGAAAATTAAATTATGAGGAGCCATTATGAAAAATGCTTACAAAAATGTATAGAACGTAAATGGGTCTTCCTACAATTTTTGATTTACTACTTTTTGTACTACAGAAAATTGTGGATAATAAGTTTTCAACTTTTGATTTATTGTAGTTAGATGGTTAGACCACATCTTCTGTAAAATCTATAGACTTTCATACAGGGTTAGTCAAAAATGCATATATTTGGAAATTTGTCATTGTATAACTAACACACTGTATGAGATTTTCCACTGAAACTTAGTGTATAGGTATTCGAGATATGCCAGAATCGAATAGGCCACTCACTTTATCGTAAAACAATGCCTAATGATCGTTCTCGAAATTTTGACCCATTTAGCAGAGCATAGTAGGCCTTGGAAATATGAATATTGCCTATTTATCTATATCTTTGAATAGTGGTAGTCGATCAATATTTGAAACATGTGTATAGTGTGCAGGCGGATATATTGAAAACACCTATATTCGAGAAAATTGTTTTTCCATTTGTTCTACATTGTTTTGAAATTAAAAATTAAAAATTTGTTTATAATTTTTTATACTTTAAATTTGTTGATGTTGGTAAAAGTAGAGACATCATCCACTAACGGTTACCACAATGAAACTTCGTTTCTGAGTATGCGAAGTGTTCTTGCATTCAATGTTTACATCACATCTTCTGTAAAATCCATAGACTTTCATACAGGGTTAGTCAAAAATGCATACATTTGGAAATTTGTCATTGTATAAAAAACACCCTGTATGAGATATTGCGCTTAAGCTTAGTGTATACGTGTTCGAGATATGCCAGAATGGAATAGGGTACTTACTTTATCGAAAAAAAATGCCTTATGGTCGTTTTCAAAATTTCTACCCATTTAGCAGACTAATATTCCCTATTTGTCTACATATTTGAATAGTGCTCGACGAGCGCTATATCATGAAATTTCAGTTTTTGAAAATCGGTCAATGCGTTCCAAAATAATAATCTAGGAGCCAGAGCGATATTGATGGTCTGAACATCAACCCGATGGCACTATGGTTTATCGTTAGAGGACGGTTCAATGACCAATTCATCTCACAGACCGAATTTTCCCCGGTTGCTAGATCTCGAGATACAGCGTCCGCATTTTTTTTTTGTTTTGACTGGAGGTTAACCCTTTCCAAGTTGCGGTTACTTGAAAAGCATGCTATTCTTATGCACTCCCACCATGTGACATCATTTTTTATCGTGCTCGCTTATCAGGCCGACCAGTTAAAATTGGACCGAAAATGGACTGCTAGTTACCTCTCCCAAACCTGGTGGAAAATGTTCATTGGTATTGGCAATTGTTAACATACCCTATGCCATCAAAAGTTGTCGGTCATTTCCGAGTAATTGGCCATTATTTGGACCAAAAATGTTTCTTTTTTTCATTTTGTGGCTAAAACTTTCGGGTTACAAGATAACATGGCACCATGTTAAATAACTTTATTGGAGGTCAAATAAAGATTTAAAACTATTGCCATCACTCCTTGCCTATTCAAACCCCCCCAAAACCCCCTAAATCCACCCCCAAAACAAAACAAAAACAAAAAAACTGCCGTTTCGATTTTAAACCCAGACAGAATCTCAAAAATTTACTAATTTATGATACATTTTGTCATATTATCCATATTATTCATATTTTTTTGGGGGTGGTTTAAGGGGATTTTGGGGGATTTAAATAGGCAAGGAGGCAATAACTTTAAATCTTCATTTGACCTCCAATAAAGTTATTCAACATGGTGCCATCATGTTATCTTGTAACCTGCAAGTTTAAGCCACAAAATTAAAAAAATTAACATTTTTGGTCCAAATAATGGCCAATTACTCGGAAATGCACCGATAACTTTTGATGGCATAGGGTATGTTAACAATTGCCAACACCAATGAACATTTTCCACCAGGTTTGGTAGGGTTAACTATAGCAGTCCATTTTCGGTTCAATTTTATCTGGTATGCCTGATAAACGGGCACGATAAAAAATGATGGCATATGGTGGTTGTGCATAAGAATGGCATGCTTTTCAAGTAAGCGCAACTTGGAAAGGGTTAACCTCCAGTAAAAAAAAAATGCGGATGCTGTATCTCGAGATCTAGCAGTCGGGGAAAATTCGGTCTTTGAGATGAATTGGTCATTGAACCGTCCTCTTACGATAAGCCGTAGTGCCATCGAGTTAATGTTCAGACCATCAATATCGCTCTGGCTCCTAGACTATAAGAGGAAGTGCGGTTTCAAATTGCACACACTGTATAAAACTTTATGATACATGTGAAACTGATTTTTTTTTTGAGTTCCGTTAGATAGTGTTTTTTCTGCAATTGTTCCGTTAAACAATTATTTTCATAATAGTTGTTTGTCGTTTTATCGTTGCCTGCGTGTTAAAGTTTATTTGTCAGTTTACTTTTTTCAAGAAAAAGATCAGCTAACTATTCCGACTACATTCAAAGTGTTCGAACGTGCAGTTTTCGAAAAGTAAAGCCTGTATAAAGTTCCAATCGTCTTGATTGCTTGTGATTTATCATGATCAAAGAAGTAAACTGACATTGATTCCTTTCTTTGTAGTTGGCGGATATTGTACATTGTATATTATCTGTGGTGCCAATTATCATTCATGCAACTACGTCTTTAGAATCAATAAGTAAAGATGCTGGCATATTAGATATAATTAACAGATAGAATGAATAGTTTGTTGTTGTTGATCATTGTTAATCACAGTAACTCAGTTGGATAAGTTAGCGTAGTCACTAAGCAAGGTGTATTACTAAATAATGATGCTGGTATTGATGTCAGACAAGTGTTATTAAGATTTTCAAACGCGAAATGGTATTACCGTAAATAAATAACAGGATATCATATAATGTAGAACTAGAACTATTAAAAATCAATGAATGTAAAAATTTTGTGTATTTGTTACAGTGCATTCCCGTTGTATACCGCTAGCTGCAGATATGATTATGATATGCCTTGACAATTCGCAGTGTTATGTCGGTGTTGCTCGTGACGCGATCGTAATATAATTCTGTGTTAATGTTGATTTCAAAGGAAGATGGTCAATGTGATCATATGATCATAATTATGTTGCATATCTAAATATAGTGATGAAGTTAATTAAAACCAAGTGTTGAGAAAGAAATAATATAACTATTTGATGAAGTTTGCATCCAATTTATGTAAATACATAATGTCATTAAAGAAAGGTTTTCAAAGTAATTAAAAACAATATAATACTTGAAACTTTGATTTATTAACTTGACATATAGAATATTCTAACACTTCTGACGATGTTGCTGTGCAATACAAACATGTCAATTTAATAATAATAAGTTCAGAGTATAATCTCGTTTTCAAATATTTTGAAAACCTTTCGATAATGAAAATAATATCATTATTATTTAATAATTAGATAGAATTATTATTTTAGATCAATGTGATTCAAAGAGCTTCTATAAACCTGGAAAATTAATACTTACAATCAATCAACTTGTCGTTGCATCCAGCTTAGATAAATTGCCTCATCAAGATATACACACATCAAAAGAATCTAAGGGTAAAGCATATTTTGGGATTTTTTGTTAATTCTCGGAGATCCACGTGGCATTATCTCGTTGCAGATCTTTATTTGTTATTTACACAATACTTTTTTATCATTTTGAACATCATGGCATGTGTTCTTCTTTTTTCCAACGACTATTCATTTTCTTCATGTCGTTCCTTGTTTCATTCATCAGATCAAATCAGATGTTTTCCGACCAGCGAATGGTAATTATTGAAAATTTTGAGAAGTGTTGTTTGTCTAAATTATGGAACGTAATCACCTTCAGAGAGACGTGCACTTAAGGGCCATTAGAATCCTTCAAGCTGGAATGTCGCAGAGGGTTGTTGCCAATGAATTAGGGACTAACCAGTCCACTATAAGTCGTTTATGGATTCGTTATAATCAAACTGGTGATATTAGAGAGCAACTTACTGGCCGTACCATAATATAACAACGGCGGCACAGGACAGATTTCTGAGAATTCAAGCTCTGAGAAATTCAACCCACACGGCAGGTCAACTAAGTTTGGAACTCAGAAACGCTCACCATATACAGATAAGTGACCAAACTGTGAGAAATAGACTACACGAGTCCAATTTACGTGCCAGGCGTCCATGGAGAGCTCCACCATTATCCAGAGGAAATCGCGAGGCCCGAATAGTCTAGGCTAGAAATCACATCGAATGGGGCGTGCAAGAATGGACGTCCAGATACTAGACGTACTCGTGTATGGAGACAACTTGGAAATGTTTGGAGACTTAGGACTGCACAGGAAGTTCACAGCTACCAAGGCGGAACGGTGGTGGTTTGGGGTGGTATCAGCATTGGCGGAAGAAGCGACCTCGTATTGCTGGAGAGGTTTGTAAATGCTCTTAGATATAGGGACCTGATATTAGAGCCATTTGTCATTCCGTATGCAGCTGCAGTAGGTGAAAACTTCATCTTTATGCATGACAATGCGCGCTCCCATACCGCCGCGATCGTACGAGATTACTTGGATGAGAGTGGTATAAGTGTTTTGGATTAGCCTGCTCAATCGCCAGACCTGAATCCGATTGAGCATGTGTGGGATTTGCTTGGCAGAAGAATCTTAAGGCGTAACATTCTCTTCCAGACACGAAATCAATTGTTCCATACTCTGGTTGAAGAATGGAATGCGATTGATCAGGAAAGCATCGATAGCCTTATTCTCAGCTTACCAAATCGATGTAGGGCAGTTTTGAACAATCGAGGTGGACACACTCTGTATTAGACATTGACCAGTGACAATTTTTTTGCTCAGAATCCTAAGTGCATTGAATTCGAATTTTTCACTCTTTTCAGTTAGATTAAAGCTTTCTATTGATTTGCAAACTTTGTATGAAATTATAAATAAATTATGTGGCAAAATATTATGTTCTACGTGGGTAACAAAAATTGTATTGAATTTTCCATTACCAAGTGACGAAACCCTAAAAATATCGCTGACCCCTACATTTTTTTGAAGTGTATATTTATCTAGCATGTGATTGTTGTATTGTTGATTATTGTAAGTTGAAACTTTTCAGGCTTTAAATAATAGAAAGATACTATTCTTACTCCATGTGAAGTGATTGCTCTACAGAGTGTTAATTAGATAATGTGAAACAAATACATCAACTTAAACTACATATAGCTTGAAATACGGAAGATGATGGTGAGATCTTTGATAAATGAAAGACTTCGAAATTCGTTAATAGTGTTATTCATCAATTATTTTTATAATGAATAACTCGAAACTATTCAGGTCCAGATCATCTAGGTGGCAATTCGATAACATCTTTTTCACCATTCCAACAGCCAATTTGAACTACTCTCTTATTTCTAGAATTTCAGGAGTTTCAAGACTAAATGAATATTTCAAATGAGCAAAAACAGCTGAAGGCATGAAAAGACGTAAAATCGTACTCTATGTCATGTGAAAGTTTAATGGAATTGACATATATATCTATGTTATGGAATGGTCTGTCACGGAAATTGTGTGGCTGTAATGTATCAGCTGTCTGTCATGTAAACGTCACCTGTCTCATTGTGGTGCGGTGAAAGACAGTCTGAACTGTGATGATCCATTACCTATGAAACTGTCCGTCATATAAATTGTACTCGATTATATAGCTACAAAAACGTCAAAATATATCTCTTTCACCCTCTATGGAATTGTGTTTCGAAAAATCCGTTCTTGCGAGTGCCTACGTCATATAAGGAACCTATCCGCCAAGTTTCAAGTCGGTCGGCTTCATAGTGAGTGCTATTCGCGTTTTATATACAGAATCTTTAACAACTGAGCTGCATCTTCAGAATGAGCTATTAACTGATGGACATGGACCTCATTGTGTGCCGTGTAGTGATATTAATGAAACTATACGTTGCCAAAACTATTTTCACTACTACATGAGTCCATCAATCTGGGGAGAATTTATTTGGGTAATGGGTTCAAGTGAATGTTGAGTTACTCTCAGAAGAACTAGACCCAAAACATTATGTCTCCCACTACACTACAATGTACACGATTGTGTATAATGTACATAATTTACATGGTGATTCTTTGCGAATTCCAATTAGACGTTTTAGAAAAGTTAGTTCTAATTTCAATCCGAACATTTGAGGATTGACGTTTTCGTCAATGCAAAACATTGAGAACATCACTGCCGGTTATATCAGTACTAGGCTCTAACTATAACTTTCTCTTTCCAAATGGAACACTCGTGAATTAGACTTCCGCTGGTAGATAATCTTGAAAATTCTTGATTTCTGGATGGATTCCGCGTCACAGAAGCATAACTAGATGCCAACCATTTCAGAGGGCATCTTCAGGGCATACTTGAGGCTTAAACCGAAACTGATTGTTTTGTTTTCTGTAGCGATATTTATTGTGGGAAAAAGTCCGAGGCTTGACTCTGGTTTGGTACTAGACTTTCTCGTTGTGTCTATGTGTTAATTGAAATTCTCAATGGGAAGTTTCCAAAGGCTGTAATATCATAAGTCACGGTTAAGTGCTTTAGCATTTCTATAACTCCATTGACAGAAGCTTGGGATTCATCTTAGAATTTAAGAATCTTTGAGAAAGATTTGATGATTGGCGTAAAGTTCATGATCCGCAAGTGCAGATCTACTGGTGTCGCCAAGCCTGGTACAACGAAATGTTTTTTCACCAATGCAGATTTCACCTCAATAACAAGGAATGTTATAAAGGGCTTCTACATGAAAGAAGGAAGGGAATATTTGATAGATTAATATACGCTTCACCATGGAAGTTGAATCGAATGGTTAACTCACATTCCTAGATGTAATAGTTTAGTCAACAGACGGTAAATTGAGGCATTCTGTGTATCGAAAACCCACTCGCAGCTCTAGATTTCCACCACCTGAAAGCAATTTGTCATAAATTCATTTCCCTACAGAATTACCCCAACCAAATCTCCAAAATTGGAATTGAAACTTCTTTCATCTGCCCTATTATCATTTGATTCCTCTCATTATTAAGACGAAGAAAGAGTGTTATATAGCACAAGGTATGCCCTCGTGTACCTGCCAAACAGTAAATGCAATACACTTGAAATTTTGACACAAACTAGAATGATGTTCAAAATTTACTGGCATATCTTGAACCAGTTTCGAGTTATTGGGTACAGCAGGTCGTCGAAATAACCGACGCTATTCGCTTTGTTTCAAGTATCGTTCGAAGCGCTAACTATCTTGGCGATTGCAGTAAATTTTTATTTAGTCTTCAGAAAAAGGCGCGAGTAACTCTCGAGCCGATACTGTCGTCCAGTCCGACCCTGCGTAGAAATGTCACCGTGTGTCGCGTACGCTCATAGAATACTAGAACTAGTCGTAATCTCAACTCGTGCAAATAGTATCTCACTTGAACACTAACAGGAACAATATAACGGGAATACGATCGAGAGAATGCAACTTTTCGACCGCAAATAATTTGGACTGTCACCTTCTCCAGAAACTGTATATTGATAAATAATACCCATTAAATGAAATCCGGTAGAGTAAAAGTAACAGTACACTACGATAGTTCGAATTTTGAAGCCTAGTGTTAAATAACAACTGATCCTGTTAGCTTTTGAAGGAAAACAGTTACCTTCAAATTTTATTGTAGTTAGCGGATTATTGATCACGATAGCGTAGTAGAGTAAACATCCCATTACTGAAACATTCCAAATAGCAGATCAAGTTGATTATGGCCAAATTCGATTCTATCATTATAACAGACCTAGAAATAAGATCGCTATCTTACAGGATATCTTGCAACTTGTAACCTTTCGGAAGTCTTGGCTATTATTCTAATAAGAAGTAAGAGGCAAACGGTTTTTGAGAAATGGCATTGTTAATTTGGAAATACACCTGAAAGGATGGACTTATTATTATAGGATAATAAATCTATGCCTGAAAATAATCTTACAATATTCATTTGCATCGTGACTCCACGTATATAACTGTACAGATACGAAAATAACCCTGGGCTGGGCGCTGTTGGTAGCATTATTTTAAAAAATTCTAAATTGACAATGCTGTTTTATGTAAAGTTTTTAAGCATTATATTAAACAGTAGAATAGAATCCAAAAGTGTTTCATAAAGGTTTCACTTCTGATGATGTTGTAGGAACCAATACGTTGAGAATCGGGTGTACCTCAAGAGTAGGTCCTAGAACCACTATCCTTCGTATTCATTCGGTACTATGTCCTTCATTAACTTACGATTTAAAGTTTCATAAAGTCATTGAAGATTCTTCAAAGGATGTCACTGCATGGTTCAGATGCTCTTATTAATGATTTATTATTATCCCTAGTGCTTAGTATCATGATGCATAACTGTAAAAACTGTTACTGGAACAAATTAAACTGTCATCATATAACTTCACACTTTCTGAAACACCAATTTTAATATTTTGAAACAAGAATCTACGTTTGATGTTGAATGAATGATGTCACAAATTTTCTAATACTGAACTAAAAATTATACTATTCAAATTACTTTGTTCAATATAAGTGTTTCATATAGATTTTCATGCAATGAGTTTAGTAATCGTCATGATGTTCATTGTGCACTATCCTCACACTAACGTTTATATGATAGATATATAGATAGTACTTCATTGCAGAATGATACAGAAATAATCAACTTAGGGATGCATAGTCGATATTTAATACCAAAACATTAATAATTAGTTTAAAAAAATATATTAAATATATTGAATATTAATTATCAAAATTTGAAGTATAAATAAGAGGGCAAGGTAGAACGCCTCTGAAAAATGAAACAGATGGCGCCACAATCGAAAATCCCATGTGACATTTGTGATATACCATCTTTAACTAGAACTGATACGTCATTCAGCTCGGTTTTGACACCCATCAAAAGGTTATTCACATTTGAGATTATAAATAATTTCTTTGTTTGATATAATAAGCTAAGAATTTGGTTTGTAAACAGTTTATTGAATCAAATCGTCAGTTTTCTTCAAAAACATTGAAAATGTGCCCAGTCTGACAACAGTGGCTGACCTAGATCCATGACGTCATATCACTCTTAACGTAAATGAACTATAGATGAGAATATTATTCTCTCATCTTCAACCATTCCTTCATTCAGCTGTTTCACACGAGTATATCCAAACCACCAAAATAATAGTTTGTAACAAAATGATCAAATAAAACCACGAAAACACACAGATTTGTCCTGCTCGTTAGGCAGAAAGGGGAAACTGAGCCATTTATTGACAAAATTATTGTTGATAAACTAGAGTTAAGTTTACTCTAGGTCGAACAGCAAATACACGTACATCAGTCTCACGAAGTAATCTAAACGCCATCTACCAGAAGAAATATGTCCCACTGGAAGATTATTCACAATATAACGCATTGATTCGAAGTTCTTACCCGTTTCAAGAAAATGACGGGGTTACGTTACCAAGTTCTGTTGCTGCTTTACGCGGCTTAACATTTCATTTACTGCGATGTCATATGTGCATCGATGTCGTCAGACTTGACCGTATAAAATTGTACAAAAAATAATGCGATAATGGATGATTTCGAGGTGATCGTAAATCCACATTTTTGTTGTAACATATTTATGGTTTTAATGCGTTTCTCATTCAATAAACTATGCTACCATATTGGAAATAATAATAACCTTGAAGGTTTTTGTAATCATGGAAAAAATTTTAAACTATTTTTGCGTGGAAAAAACATTACGCAAACCAAAGCATCGCTTGTTAAACATTATGGGGACTCTTCACCATCGATTGAATCGATTTACAAGTGGTCTGCTGATTTTCATTGTTGTAGCATGACAAAGTCATTGCGTCAGTTTTTTGGAATGCACACGGTATCGTCGATATCGATAACCTAGAAAAGGGCAAAATGATCACCGTCTTATATTATACAAAGCTGTTGGATCGATTCGACGCCGATTTGAAGCAAAAGCGGCTGCATTTGGTAAAGAAAAGAGTGCTCTTCCACCAGAACAACACACCGGCAAACAGGTCGACAGTCGCAATGGCAATATTGCATGAATTGCGCTACGAATTGGTTCGTCATCCACCATATTTTCCAGATTTGGACGATTTTTATCTATATCCAAACTTAAAGAAACGGATCGGCGGAAAGAGATTTGACTCCAACGTTTAGGTCATCGCTGAAACAAGCGCCTACTTTGAAGGATTACCGAAATCATATTATTTGGAAGGGATCGAAAAATCAGAAAAACCTTGAATGAAGTGTATCGGGTTACAAGGAGATTATGTTGAGGAATAAAATAAGTTTTGATTAAATAAATCATTTCCTGTTTCATCTTTTAAGGGACTTGCCATCGTATATATTAACAATTGTACAGGTACTGTATAGCATTTAATGATTTAAAATAACCATCGGTTGAATTGGAACAATTCTTTTGTAGATAATATTTAAGCTGACATTTGAATCCATTATACTCCATATTTGAGGTCCATATTTCGGGTAGTGCAGTGTAGACTATTATAGCTCTATAGAACGGGCCTTTCTAATAACTCGCAATTCCGGCAATTAGTAACGTCCGTATTCCCTTCAATTCTAAATAAGGTTATACATTTTCGTCGGATCGCAAAATACACACTTACGTCCGAAGGCCTAAAAGGTAAAGAACGGATGGGTTAGACCATTATTTGTAAAATCTCAAGCGATTGCCATGCAATGAAAATGGGAGAACCTAATATTATCTCCAAGCGGAAATCTTAGGTTAGTTAGTTATTTGTAAGTTTATTTCTGGATGTAATAACATTAACTGAACACATAAGAGAACATATATTACGTCCCAGCTGAATTTGACGTTTGTAGGCTATTTGTAAGTTTTTGGATGCAATAACATTAGCTCAGCCCGTAAAGAGAACATAACATATTCTCTTTAAGCAGCAATTACTATGTTTTTCATGGAAATTTTGGAACAGTTAAGACAGACGAAAGTGTATATTCTCAAAAATCAGAAGCGGACGAAACTGTAACTGCCCTACGTAGCCCCGTAATTCTAGAATATGATACGCTTGAGGACGAACGGTGTATAGTTTTCATATAATGGATCTCTAGATATCTTTTTTATCAAATAAGCCTATGAAAGAATAAAGGGAATCGGTATATGTACAAGCGTGGTAGGAACATGTATTTTTAATTGATAAACACCGTTTCACAAGGAGTTTGTTGGGAAACTTGTGCCATTGTACTTGAAATTCTCCTTAAGTTTCAAAAACGTCTTGTAAGTAAGATGAACCCCAAAATATAAAAATTGCTTAATGTTTGGTTCAAATTTCACAATTTTAATATATCTTGAATATTAGACTTCCGCGGATAGCTAATCTTGAAAATTCTTGGATAGACTCCGCGTCACAATAGCACAACTTGATGACATTTCGCCAACTATTACAGGTGGCATATTCAAGGCAGGCTTGAGGCTTGAATTGAAACTGATTCTTCTGGATTCTGTAGCGGTATTTATTGTGGAAACAAACCTTCACGCTACACATTTCTCTGCTTTTTTCCGGTGGTTAACTCCGTTCTGGCACCTGCGTCTGCCGTTGTGTGTACATGTGCGAAGTGAAATTTTAGAGGATGGGTTTCCAAATGTTGAAAAGATGATATCCTGAGTCACGGTTTGAATTATTCGAATGTTTTAGGATTTCTATCGCTTCAAGAATGTTTCGCTGATAGAAGTTTCGAACTCGGGCTAGGATTTTAGTATTTTTGAAAAGGATTTGATGATTAGTGTCAAACTTGTGTTCCGCAAGTGTAGATCTACTGGTGTCACAAAGCCTTGTACAGCGCTCATGTTCTTTCACATGAGTAGCTACTGTACGACCTGTTTTACCAATGTAGTCCTTACTGCAACAACAGGGAATGCTTTCAACACCTTCCAAATGAAGAGGAGAAAGGGGATCTTTTATAAGTTTGTAAAACTGAGATAGTTTTGGGAACGTGGAAAACCGAGTAGAAATATTGTTTTTTAAGAATTTTGGAAATTCATGTTATGAATCGTTCACATTATGATAACACAATCCTGCAACATTTTCAACCTAATTCCTATAAACCTAAACCACCAAAAGACCCCACACCCTCTATAGGACATTAAGTTTTACAAATTATCCGTCATTCTTCCCTTCCTCAAGCCTGCCCTGAAGATGCCTGATGACCTGTGATGATTGGCGAAACGTCGGCATCAAGTCATGCTATTGTGACGCGGAATCTATCCGGAAGCCAAGAATGTTCAATTTATAATATGTTTCAACGACACAGACCGAGGGTTTGAAATAAAATTATTTCAGGAAATTGAATTACCGTTTCGTCAGATCACTAATTCCCGAGTAAAAAACGATTTTTAAACGACTGTTTTATACTCGGGTTTTTGCAATTCCCACGATAATAAATAAGGTTGGTTAAAAGTTATTTAAATTGATAAGCAAAAAAATTTCAGCTAGGGACCCCCTCGACATGATCATGACGTCACTAGATCAACCACTAAACGCATATCGCTAGCGAAATGTGTTGGGTGTGTCAAAAACAGTTTAGTGTTGTTTATGAAATAAAAAGAATGTTTTCAAAGAATTCTATGTAGGTACTTCACAAGCAACCATTCGTTGTACATTGTTCCAATGTAGATTACGATTGGTTTATAACTGAAGGCATATTAAGCAGTTTCGAGAACAAATAACTGCAAGAACCGTTAGGTTCAAGAAGGAAATGGGTCCAAAAACGAAAAAAAATATGTAAGCTGTAGTTTTCATTCAATAACCAAAAAATATCTACTGAAACTGTAGAAACCTGGTTAGGTATAATAAGGTAGTAGGTACTCAAAAAAGAAAATTATTTCTTCACAAAATTTTCATACATTTAATAACTGTTCTTGGATTTATTTCCAACTGAATAGATAATTTCTAGAAGAAACAGAAAATATATTCTCGTTTAGTTCGCAACACTAAAGTGAAAACCCCATCTATTCCTCAAGTCCCATTAACATAAAAATTGCCCCTCAGTGGAGCAAATTATGTTCTACTGGGAAAGATCATCTGAGGCAGTTGGCTCTTGTTGCATCAACAAATGATGAAATATAAGCAATTGCCATGAAAGCCTTGTCTAGATTCTAGAAAATAACTTATAATTAAGAAAAAATCACCCTTATCCACTAAAAATACTCTCAAAGTACTGAGCACGTTTCGACTACCAAGTGAACATCATCAGAGTAAATTATAAATCAAAATGTGCAAAATGTAGACGATATATCCACAATTATGAAGATAGATGTTGATTTACATGGTTTTTTGAGCAGACTTAATAGCCAATTTGATTCACTGGAATTCACTTTCTAAATAGAAACAAATAATCAGTTTCTTTTCCTTGATATTAACATTGTAAATTATGATAATCACTTGAATTTTGCAATTTACAGAAAACCCACTCAAACAAACAGGTATACTCCGGCGGATTCAGTTACACCATTTAAATATAAAATAGCTCCATTTAATAGTCTTCTTCATAGATTATTGAACGACCCCTCTTAAACCAGCAAACTTACAACAAGGAAGTGGAGAAACTTAAGCAAATGGCGTTGGACAATGATTTAGACAAATCTTTGATCAATAATTTAATTTTTAAACAGAAAAGGAAATTGGAGCGCATCAAACTAACCAAATTAGAGCCCTAACCATTGAATACTTCAATAAAATTCAAGAGTTTCATCTATCATCCTTCAGTAATTAATGAATTCCATATTTATTTGATTTCCTAAATTTGCAATACAATCAGTTTATATGTGTAAGAACAAACGAAAAGACCGTTTAGGCAACATCTTTATAAATAAATGTAAATATAATATAAAGTTTCCAACTTCGACAAATCCGGGATTCACAAAATCAATTGTGAGTCCTGTTCAAAACGCTGTGTTGTTCAAAGTAAAAGGAACATCTTAACTCGGTATAAAGAACATTTGACCCATATAAAGAAAAATAATGGTGAAAAATCAGTGTTAGCCGAACGTATTTTGAATACAGGTCACACCACTTCTCAAGAAAGTTTATCACTTGATTGAAACACAGTACGGACAAATATCTAAGTAATTTAGAAGGGAAACGTATAAACGAAAAAATAATTTTTTAAATTCCGATTTATCACCTGCTGAGGGTAACCCTTTGTTTGTATTATTATCCCCAAATAGTATTCAAACAGGCACATCTTGATTTATAATTTAGTTTACTCAGTAGCCGAAAGGTCATCAGTACTTTAAAAGTAGTTGTGAATGAGGATGATTATTTCTTATTTATGATGTTATAGTTATAGTTATAGTGTATCTAGTTTTATAGTTTATTGGAAAACAAATAGTTTACAAAGGTCTACTATATATTTTTTATATTGTCCATAGTTATTTTGATGATTGGTTGATGACAATTTTTGTGATAGCGTTAATACAAAAAAAATGTTCGACCAGAAAAAATGTTCATGCCCCTTTTTCTTAGATAATCGGTGTTAATATGCAAATTATTCATAAATATCAAGTATACAAATTTGTTGATCTCAATTTTCTTGTCAGAAATGGTATCGGCTGTTTATTATTCGATAAAATGAAAAATACGACGAATTCACCCCTTCATTCAAGATGACGGAAAAGCTGCAAGGGGTTGATGGTCGAAAACTCTGATTTAAGCTATATATACCCTGACAATCGCAAAAAAATTTTTTCATCAAATGAATTGCAATAATACCCATATGTATCGGAGTAACTTTACTGGACTAACCTGAACCACGGAGGCGGTTTTGTATTTTGCGGCGGCCGCTGCAGGGTTCGCGGTTTGTTGTCTTCTGGTCTACCATGTCATGAGCTTTATTCCGATCACTCGAACTACTCATTTTCATAAGCATGAATAACAATAATTCCCGTTAGTTTCCTACAATCCCAAAATTGTCCCTATTCCTTAAATCAGACAAAGATCGTGTCCTTCCTAGACATTCAGGGAACTTCAAATCATTTCATGTTCGAAGAATATCGTGTGAGCCAGCGATGGAATGTTGGGAGAGGAGATAGGCATTCGAATTCTTCTTGAAGGTTTGGAGGTTTCAGGCATCAGAAAAGAACTCACTAGGCAGACAGTTTCACAACTCCCGCAGGTCTCGAGCTTGACAATGGAAGGACTAGCTTGAGTTCGTCTAGTCCCTCTACACAGAATCTCTCGTGGTGGAATGATGGAAGAGATTTCTGATGAACACCGACCATGGAAATATCTATAGAAAAGGGCAAGATTGCCCACCTTTCTACGATGTTGATCAGGTCAATGAATTCGTAAGTATGATATAATCCTAGGGCTTCAGCATATTTTTGGGAGCTAAGCATCAAACATGTGAACACCACTCCAGGACAGGTCGAATCTGTGCTCTATAGATGCTGGGATCTAGAGTAGCTCTTGGCACTGATTAGAAGACCATGTGTTCGTTAAGCCATTTTCGCAATGGACGTCACATTACCATTCCATGAGAGGGTGTTGTCAGTGGTGATCCCGAGCATGGATATGGGAGACTTCATAAGAATAGTTCATCATATTAGAGATAGTGGTATATGCTTTCCTGGAGAAGATGCGAGCTTGAGTTTTGGTTGCATTAAACGCTATAAGATTATCAGATACCCATTTCAAAATGATTCCAGATCTCCATCAATTTCGTCAACATCTCTTTGTCTAGCTCCTTCGGCTTCATTGGATGGCCGCTATACCATCCAATGAAGCCGAAGGAGCTAGACAAAGAGATGTTGACGAAATTGATGGAGATCTGGATCTCTATATGAGAAAGCGATATGGAGTGAATCATCATCTGCAAGGCTGTGGACAGGACAGGTAGTCACTTCCAACAGATCGTTGATATGGAGCAAAGTTGGTGCCAAGACAGATCCATGTGGAATACTTGCATTAGTGACCATTGTATCAGAGGATATTCCGTCAACCACCACATGAAGTGATCTATCTGATATTCGATATTAAGCGACAAAGTTGAGGCGGCAAATCATATGACGGAAGTTTCCCAAAAATGTCTTGGTCCCAGATTCGGTCAAATGTTTTGGAGATATCCAATGTTGCAGCTAGAGTTTCCCCATATTTTTCGATAGATTTCTGCTATACATGTGTTACGTAGGCAAGTAGGTCTCCTGTTGATTTTGGAGCTCTCTAGGTATTGGATGAGCTCGATGTTGATTTCTTTCTCCATCACTTTATGGACACTTTATTGGAAGGGTCTAGCATGTGTTCGCTATTCTTAATGAAAAATCACCGAAGAAAGTGATTAGGAACAATTCAAATAACTCAAACAATGACACTATATCTCGATATTTGGAAATCTTCATCCCAGAATTCAACTCCACTCCAGATCACACATTAAATTATGTAAACCAAGAACCATTAAATTATATAAATATCTTATATATAAAAATTCTCGGGAAATAGGTCACATTAACACTCTGTTTTAAATTTTTGTCTTTGCGTACGTTTTCATCTCACGACCATCATCAGAAGACTTATTATGTCTAAAACTTGATTACTTAAAACTAATTGTATTACACAAAGCGTCCAAATCGCAACAATTTCAATTAAAATGCCCACGTTTCCGAAACGAACAGAAACACGATTAAACGGAATTGTAAACCTCAATGTTATAGTAAAATTATCAAAAATCCACTGCTAAGAAGATTTCTTAATAAAAGCGTATTCATGTCAACACAGTAAGTGATCGACTGAGACGAGGCAAATAATATTTAATTTTTAAGTTCCACTTTCAAACCAGATGTTAGATTTACGAGCAAATAGAAAAAGGTTTTGTCGTGACAGGAGGTATACTTGATATTCTACCTGAATATATACTACTAACATTATAACGAGGCATGTAGGAATTTGCAAGAGATAATATTTGATCAAATTTGTATAGATATGACTTAGATTTTGCGTATCTGTCCTATGATTTACAGATTTGGAGTCACGTTTTATGTGAATCATCTCCAAAATAGATCTTTTATAATAATTGGTTTCCTCAGTTAGAATATTAACATTATTGTAATCGAATTGATGGTTATAATCAAAGCAGTGTTTAACAAGGGCGGTGGAATTTTCTGAATTTTTAATTTTTATGCTATACCTATGGCCGTACATTCTTTTTTGTAACTATTGTTTAGAGATTCCAGTATAAGTCCAGTATAAGAAAAGAATGTACGGCCATAGGTATAGCACAGAAAACAAAAATTCAGAAAATTCCACCGCCCTTGCTAAACACTGCTTTGATTATAATCATCAATTCGATTACAATAATGTTAATATTCTAACTAAGGAAACCAATTATTATAAAAGATCTATTTTGGAGATGATTCACATGAAACGTGACTCCAAATCTGTGAATCATAGGACAGATGCGCAAAATCTAAGTCATATCTATACAAATTTGCAAATTCCTACATGCCTCCTTATAATGTTAATAGTATACAGGGTGTCGCAGGTTTTAGTAGCAGAACTTCAACAGTCGATAGAAAATTTGATTTTGAGATAAAAAGTTCCTATTAACATATATGCACAGACGCTTAGTTTTTGAGATACAGGAGGGTGTTGAAATTGAAAAAAGAATCTCGTTTTCTGCAAATATCTCCGAAACCGTTTATCGTACAGAGAACAGCTTTTGCAAGCATTTTTCACTCATAGTATGCTTTGTTCTGTGCCATAAAATTTTTTTTTTTTAGTCATGATTGGTGATGATTTTGAAGGGGTAGTGAGTGTTTTTCTCCCCATCTTCTACGCCACTGGAAAAAGTACGGTTTTGAGACAACCATTTCAACCGCCAATGTTTTCTAGACAAAAAAGGTACTCTAGGTCATAAGCTCTAAAGTGGATCGTTTTCGAGAAAAATTAATTTTTATGTTGAAAAACATGGTAAATTTTTTGGTTTTGTTATTGTTCTAATGTTTGAATAAATTTTGTTTAATTAGTAAGAATTGACCACGTTTGTCAAAATAAAAGTTAATTTTTCTCGTAAACGGTCAACTTTAGAGCTTATGACCAAGGGTATCTTTTTGTGTAAGAAACATTGGCAATTCAAATGGTTGTCTCAAAACCGTACTTTTTCCAGTGGCGTAGAAGTTGGGGAGAAAAACACCCTTCAAAATCTTCACCAATCATGACTATAAAAAAAAATTCACACAGAACATAGCTTATTATGAGTAAAAAATGTTTGCGAAAGCTGTTCTCTGTACGATAAACGGTTCCGGAGATATTTGCAAAAAACGATTTTTTTTTTCAATTTCAACACCCTGTATCTCAAAAACTAAGCGTCTGTGCATATATGTTAATAGGAACTTTTTTCTCAGAATCAAATTTTCTATCGACTGTTGAAGTTCTGCTACTAAAACCTGGGACACCATGTATATTTAGGTAGAATGTCAAGTATACCTCCTGTCACGACAAAACCTTTTTCTATTAGCTCGTAAATCTAACATCTAGTTTGAAAGTGTAACTTAAAAATTAAATTTTATTTGTCTCGTCTCAGTCGATCACTTACTGTGTTGACATGAATACGCTTTTATTAAGAAATCTTCTTAGCAGTGGATTTTTGATAATTTTACTATAGCATTGAGGTTTACAATTTCGTTTAATCGTGTTTCTGTTCGTTTCGGCGACGTGGGCATTTTAATTGAAATTGGTGCGATTTGGACGCTTTGTGTAATACAATTAGTTTCAAGTAATCAAGTTTCAGACATAATAAGTCTTCTGATGATGGTCGTGAGACCGAAACGTACCTAAAGACAAAAATTTAAAACAGAGTGTTAATGTGACCTATTTCCCGAGAATTTTTATATGTAATTCATACTGGGTCAAGAATCTTTATTATTATATAAATATCTCGATAGAATCAAAGCCCTGTAGATATCACCTATAACGGCGAATCGAACACATTTAATGCGTAAGTTATCTGGAAATCAAGATTTTTCTTGAATCGTTTTCCGTTAAAGCCACCGAATCAAGATTCCTTTACCTATCTATATGGACGTCAGGAATTTGTTCGAATGGAGTGGTCACAAAGTGAAAACTTCTCTGCTCTTGTATATTTTGCCTAACAGTTGACGCAAGTGTATGGTATAGCATACAAAGATGCTATTTGGTATTATGATTATTTATCATTCTAGCATATTATATGGAAATTTTTTTATCCCCTTTTGCGATAAATATACATCCTCATCTGAGACGAATGGAATACTTGCGTGTTGTCCATGCAACGCGAGTGGGTGCTCAAGCATAATACATCTTGCAGAATTTCTTGATTCAAATCGATGTTAATACTGTTACCGCTATTACTCTACAACTGTTCACCGCATATATAGGTCTATTTATTACAATGTTAGAACATACAATAAGATTGTTCATAACCTCTGTTAACTGCCGGTCTATCAATACTTGGACAATTATTTAAATGAACGGTTGTTACAACATTTACTAACGATTTGTCAAACGCAGCAGACGTATCTGCAGTTACTTTTGCAATGCAAGCTTTTTAACATGCCTTACTTGTCATTACTTTAACGAGCGCGTAGGTACTAACAAGAAGTGAAATTATTTAATACAAGAATGGTATGACCATATTTCGAAAATTAGTAATATTGCAACAAAAGAAAAATAAACAATAGGTAGTAATATCTGATAAACATTTCGAGGTAACTAATGACGAACATTCCGTGAAATTAGTGATTAGTTTTTAATATCGGCCGTTTGACGAATATTGCTGTTCATTTCAATGGATATTTGAAAAGTTTATGTGTGCAAAGTGTTAGTTAAAATGGTGTATGAATATGTTAAAGTGGGCTCACAGACATAGTTTTAGATTTCCTGGAACCGAACCTGTAGTTATTGCGGTAAGAATACTTTATTAATATAATATATTCTTTGCTTGAACACATGTTAATTCAAGATACAAACAAGTTCAATTGTAGGAAATGGTTTTATAATCCACTGAAGGCTCCAAGAAAAATTAACTTAGGTTACCTATAGTATTATTATAATATAAATTTAATATCGAAATCTCTGATTTCTTCGATTGTACAGTTTAGGTTTCAATCCTGTTCGAATACATAATATACAAGATGTTTCTAAATTCATGCAAAAAAAAATTCAGGAGATTCCTCGTTGGAAATGAAGTTTTTTTTGTATAAAAATGTTTCAGCCCAACGCCTTAATAGAACACTCCCGAAAGGACGGAAGTAAAATTGAGTTTTACATTTTTTCACAATTCCGAGTTTATGTGGAAACTTGAAATTCATGAGATTGAATACTCAAAAAGAGGTAATTACGCCTCTTTTAATATTACCAATATGTTATAAGGGGGTGAAATTAACAAAAATTATTTTATTTTAATTCAGAACTTTTTATGCCATTGAATTTTATTAATTGAAAATATTATTTGGAATTTCTGTTTGATTCGTCTTTTTTGAACGTAAAATTAAATATATATCTATGGTTTCGGCGTTTACGTACTGTGAATTCATAATACTTCGGAAGTTGGAGAATAAGACTCAAATTTTACACAAAACTCTTAACATTTAATCTAAAAATGCTGACAAATTGTTTCACCACACTGTGGCATTTTCAAAGCAAGGAGTTATGAACTAAAGCTAAATCTAAAAGTATGTCAGATGATCAGAATGTGGTACACATTGAGGGATGGGGGTGGATGATGGTGGAATTGTGTTCACAAAATTGTTAACAAGCGGTGACTTATATGTATCGATTTGATCATTTATTATCACATTATTTCACCCTTAATCTCGATATTCTACATATTCAGGAAAAAGCACATAAACTTAATATACTAGAATACATAGAATTATTGAAACACTCAAAAAACAATAATAATGTAATATTAAATCAAATCAAATCGATACATATGAGTCACCGCTTGTTAACAATTTTGTAAACACACTCTCACCATTATCCACATCATCCCTCAATTTGCACCACATTCTGATCCCTAATATTCAAGGACATACTTTTGGATTTAGCTTTAGTTGATAGCTCCTTGCTTTGAAAAACCCACAGTGTGGTGAAACAATTTGTCAGCATTTTTAGATTAAATGTTAAAAGTTTTGTGTAAAATTTGAGTTTTATTCTCCAACTTCCGAAAAATTAAATATAATAGCATCAGTCTTCACTTCTATGAAATGAAATAACATAATTGAATATTCAAAAACATTGAGATGTAAAGAACATAACATAATAAATTTTTAGTAAATGTTAAAAGTGACCTCCTCCAGTCATAATACCGAATATAGTCTATGTTGTGTGATCTTCAAATCCGTTCATGGTTCCACGATTGTACATCACAAGTCAATAATCAACTTCTAAATCTGTTTTTCCACAGCAGATTCAAGCCAACGAAGTTGGCGATAGTCTCTGCTAGAGGTATAGGCATATAGGCATAGGCAATTTTCATGTTTCCACGATTCTAAACATTGAGGCATATTAATACAAACATTCGTAATTCATCGGCAAAACGTTAATCGCCGAAAAAATCTCGTGGTGAATACGCTGGATGTGGGAAGAATATAATTTTTGATCCTCTAAAAATCGCAAAGCATTGAGTTACTAATATTCAATGTATTAGTCATTTTTCTAGTGCTTGTTCCGGGATGTTCCTCAATTTCATGAAGAATGACTGCTTCTACCGTTGCAGTTCTGATTATTCAAGCAATGCATGAGCTTCTTTCAAAGCTTTCAGTGTCAAAAACGCGTTGAAGAAGACTTGCGGTTAATGAATGATGGGGCGCTACTTTTGGTAGATATTTTGAAACGTAAAGACATTTGCATAAAGAATATGGGTTATATCAGTATTGGAGTACATTTTATAAAATGATACGGATAAAAAAAATTCAAACTTTATAATACAGAAACAATAACGAAAAGTTACAAGTACAAATTACAAATAAGTTACAATTTGCTTGAAAGTAAAATGTCAACACAACACCAAAATTTGATGGAAAATGAATAGATCGAGTTAATTGAGCATATGACAGCAGCCTACTCTTCGAATTTAAATAGTAATTCAAAACAACAACAAAACACTTTTCGAGTGTCCTGAATTCCAAGTTCTTACATTAGCTCGGATTTGAGAAAAAAATTTCAAACTCAATTTCACTTCCTTCCCTTGGGCTGAGAGAATTTTCCATTGGAGAGACCCGTCGTAATTTTCAAGGAGGAATCTCCTCCTTGAATTTATTCGTATGGATTTGGAAACATCCTGTATATTCAATTTCACTCTTATTTCAACATTGAAAAGATCATTTTATTTATCTATTAATGTTAACTAGATGGAAATAAACTGACACTCTATATATGTGTATTGGGTGGGGGGGGAGGGCTGCGTCATTATAGGAGCGACACCCAGGTGTCAATTTAATTAAAAATAGAAAATTTGTGACTAAAATTATATAATTTGAAATCTTGTGTATTTAAAATTACATAGGGGCCACACCCAGGTGTCAATGTTAATTCTTTAAGGGTCAACTTTGCAGCCCTGAAATCTCGGAAAACGTTCATATATCTTAGTTAGTATATAGTTACTCTATATAGTTAGTATTTCAGTTATTTCACGAAACAACAAATGTGTAATATTATTATATTATGTGTGAATATAATAACATTTCTAATAAAAACGTTTATAGGCATTTATTATATGGTATACATTTTTATATTCGATTAAAGGGGAGTAATACACCACCATTATTGTGCCGGGTGACACCCACTCTAGCTACGCCACTGATACTCTCCCCTTTTTGATTCCATGTATAGTATATATTCAAAAAAATATAAAAAAAAGCACTGAACTAGAAATCCAGGAGAGCTCGAATCCCACCTATGATGGTTCAGTTTTCACGTTTATCCATCCTAAAAATCCATATATTAAATGGTTTGAATTATCCTTTCTATGGATCGGGCGTTTACTTAGTGTAGATTGATTTCAAAAATATGTAGAATAGTGAAATAAATCATAAATTTAAACTTCCACAAACTGAAAAGTTTACTTGCGGGCAACTCTTTCGTCACACAGTGACTTGATATCCGATTCGGATAATATCACTGTGTAACGAAACCATTGTCAGCAATTGAACTTTCCAGCTCTATGTATTTTTCAAATTATCTTCAGGATTTATGATGTTTGATCTATATCAGGATGATTAAGATGAATACTCGTAAAAACGGAACAATAGGTGGGATTCCAACCCACATTCCTAGATTTTTAGTGCAGCAATCATCAATCACACAATAACACTCCAGTTTCACTCAAATTCTTAAATTTTTGACACGACTAACTGAAGTCACACCACATCATTATATGCACAGACAGGAAGGCAGCCCTTGCTGCGCTGAGTAGCATGAGAATAAAATCGAAGCTGGTGTAAGAGCGCATCAACACCCTTCACAAACCTGGCGAAGACGAAGGCAAACTCATCCTATTCTGAGTCCCCGATCCCTCTGGAATAAGGGGAAACGAAATAGCCGATGGGCCTGCAAAACTAAGGGCTATATAACCCCTAACAAGTCCCGAACCAGCGGTGGGCATCTCGAAGAGACAATCCACTGCTGGGTCAGAACACAACGCACGGAATAGTGGAAACTAGTGAACGGTTGCAGGCAGTCGAAAGCACTGATCGAACCGTACATCAAGGAAGGAAGCAAGTGAGGAACATGGTTAAAACCGACACCTAACTGCTGGCACAGATACTGACAGGACACGGACTGTTTAACTACCACCTCCACGAGATGAACCTTAGTGATTCGCCTTTGTGCAGGTGGTGCAAAAAAAAATGTCAATGCATATTCTATGCAGATGCGTAACACTGATTCCCCAAGACGCAGAGCACTCTCAATAGAGCTATGCGACACTGAGGAGATCCAGAAACTGGATGCAAAGATGGTGCTAAGCCTCTTCAGGGCATTAACCACCTATCCGGTCTCGACTGTTTGTCCACCTCGGGCACCCGGTGAACACTATGGTGTGGGAACCGATTCCGCCTACCTCTGAAGCAAGGTAAGCACCCTCGAGTGGGAACCGACAAATTAGAACGACGTTTAAATAATGTAATCACAAAGTTGGTGTTAACCTCTTTAGGGATTGTTCACGTGGGGTAGAATGGTTGACACACCGCCACACTGATAGATAGTTGAACTCTCGTGGGTGGAAATAGCTCCACTAGGTGACACGGTAATCGTTAACCCGGGCAGCATGGTGAACCTCTCGTATGGGAACTGCCCTTCGGTTGCCTGGTGAACACTCGTCGGTGGGAACCGCACAACTAGGTGACACGTGACACGGAGTGCAGAGGGCTTCGGCCTAGGCATTAAGGAACCGCAATGTTCCCCCCCCCCTCAATTTATATAATGAAATAATTATAATATCTGAAATAGCAACCTATGAAAATCATTGGAAATTTTGATGCACTTGAATTGAATATTGATTTAAGGGTCGAAATTGTTCAATTCTCTAATCAATTATTGTAACTGTTACTGTATTCCCTGTGCATTTTTGTGCAAATACGTAATAATGTATTGTATACCAAATAAACCTATAGTATTATATGATATTCTACTTGTTACTGAATGCAGATTAACGGAAACATAGACTTAATTCGAATCCAAAGATGAAATACTGCAAACTAATGATCGAATACTCATTAATCAATGTTGGATACAAAGTTACAATGCGACATCCTAAATCCTTGAGAAACAAACAATCGAACTTTTCAGATGTTCAAATAAAGGTTAATTGTTATTTTGTGTGTGTCTCTGAAGAAATAAATATTACTACACTTGCCGCCGTGCACAATATTTACAAATGTCTGATATTCTAAAATAGATGGAGCACGTGCGTCCTCACGTTTGTTTTGTATTTAAGCATAAATTATTTATGTACTTGAATATATAATATTATCATAATTACAAATATAAAATAGATATACCATATATTACAAAATAAAAAGAACAAGTTTCATATATTTAATGTATTTCTGATGAGTGAAGGAAGCGCGTGGTGCCACGACTTGAAATATCATAATAATATCATATTCTATTAATAATCAAACTATTTGCTTATTTTCTTTTCTAACCTTCGTAGTAACAATGAAGGTTACTTTCCATTATCATGCCAGAGTTAATTACCGTTAATTATCGTTATGAAGAATGCATTATAATACCTACTACTACAATAATAATGCATATCTTCAATGCAAATGATATAAACATTTAATTATGAGTATATAAAATTGTAAATAAGAAACAGTCACCCTTATCCACTAAAAATACTATTGAATTCCTGAAGACATCATAGTGAACTGAATTAGAAAACAAAAAGTGCCTGTTTAAACACTATTTGTGATTAGTACAGTATATAAGGGATTACCATCAGCTGGAGATGACTATGAATTGCTTTTTTTGCATATACCTTCCTTCTAGAATAATTGTCATTGCTACGTTTCAGTGATTACTATCATTACTGTGTTTCAAGGGTGATAAACTTTCTTGAGAAATGGTGTGACTGTATTTAAAATATGTTTGTATAACACTGATTTTTCACCATTGTTTTCCTTTACATGGGCAAAATGTTCTTTATATGGAGTTGAAATGTTCCTTCTAGTTTGACCTACATAGCATTTTCAACACGACTCAATGGATTTTGTAAATCCCGGATTTGTCGGATACTTTATAAAAGGCTTATACAAAGTGTGGAAACGTTCAGCAAATTCATTTTTATACAAAAAAATTGACATAGCAAGAGTCTGATTATGTACGATATCACCTACTTCACATTGTAAGTAAAACGAATATCCTCGAATGTGAATTTCAAAAATGTTTGAAACATTATTGGTCAAAAGAATATCACAATTTTTGGTTAAAACTTCATTTTTCCAAGATTTTCAGCATGGATTTTTAGCAGGAAAATCAACACAAACTGCAATAATCAGCTTTGTTGACTATATAATATCAGCTCTGGAGAATGAAGATATAATCTTTGGATTCTTTCTTGACCTCTCCAAAGCGTTCGATTGTTTGAATCATAAACTTTTCTTGGAAAAACTAGACAAAGCGGGTATACGAGGTACTGCGAATGATCTGCTTGCATCATATTTGGGTAACCGCAGACAAGAAGTGGTGTAAAATGTGAATGGTGAAAAGTATGTGTCCGATTCTTGTACTTCTAATGTTGGTGTCCCCCAAGGGAGCGGCCTCGGTCCACTTCTTTTTATTATTTGTATAAATGATTTATGTAAATGCATAATACATAGATCGCATATAGTAAACTTTGCTGATGACTCTAACATCGTTATTAGGGGGCCAACATTTGAAGACGTTGAGAGTACTGGACACATACTTTTCTCAAATATCAGAAATTGGATGAATGCTAACAATTTAATAATAAATGAGGAAAAATCTAATTGTATTATGTTAAGAACGGACAGATCACGAATACTCTGTCCAGAAAATATTACCTTAGATAATGTTAACTTTCCTGTCTCTTCTAGTATGGAGTTTTTGGGAATATGTATAGATGAACATTTAAAGTGGAATGAGCATATCACTTATTTATGTACAAAGCTTAGTAAAGTATGCTTCGCCCTAAAATCATTGTCACGATTTCTAGACACTACTGTATTGAAAGCTGTATGCTATGCAAACTTCTACTCCCATTTACAGTATGGAATAGTGGTGTGGGGAGGGTCAATCAATCTGGAAGACTTATTCCTCCTGCAGAAAAGAGCTGTCAGAGTAATGTTCGAGATGAAATCTCTGGAATCGTGCAGAGGAGTTTTCAAAAAAAATGCCATACTCACTGTTCCTGGGATAAATCTCTCTAACTATCCTAAAAATATCAAAAAATGTATGAATGTACACGAGTACACTACTAGGAATATATGTAATTTCGCATTGCCAATCCATAGGTTCTCACTAACAGAGCCACTTCACATTAAAAGAGAACTGTCTTATCCAAAATATTTCAATAAGCTTGTGTATAATTTTATTTGTGAATATGAGCCATATACAGTTAGGGAATTTTCATAGTAATATATAAGTAGTAGTAAACCCGACTTATTTCAAACATGTATCTTGTTATATATCCCAATTGTGTAACCTGCTGTATGTCCCATGAAATTAATAAATTATTCTTATTCTTATTCTATGTAGTATCAAATTCGTCGATTATAAACTTTCAATCATTGTGCTCAAATTGAATATGTCAAAAGAAAAATTATCCGATGAAAACCAAGTAAATTAATTTTGTATAGATTGAAAACTAATCGTTTATCAAACCAGGATGCCAATAACTGCTACAATGCACATAATGCGTGACTCATAATTCACATGGATTCTATTAATCTGATCTACAGAGGAAATGCGAATAATTGATTCAAATAGGGTGACGTCACAACCCCACATTTCACTGTCAAATTAGTCTTTTAAATCATTATCAAATTGTCCTTTATTTCTATGTACATGAGGATTAAAATATAGTACTGTAAAACCTTTTTTTTTTGTTGAGAGGAAATGCTTGATGCACACCGCCAGCTTTTATCTATCGCTTCAGGTAGTGCAGGACTCACTCAAGTTTGTTAGAGCATACCTGCTAAAACCTCTCATATCTTCATCCATATCCCGGGACCGTTTATCACATTGCTTCAGGATATGGACTGCGTCTTTCTCTTAGTATGTCGATTTTATATCGAACTGAGTTTCTTTCTTGGTGTTTATTAGTGATATTTACGTCGATTAAACGTAAATATCAACCTTCGTTGTTTACGTAGTTGTTCACGTTATGTTTATACCGTAATATGGTTGATGCCCAATTTTACGGTATTTTGTTTTTAGTGTTTTATCCTCTGTGGATAAATTTCTATATGTTTTGTATTTTACCGATGTTACGGTTTCTGGGTTCCAGTACTCGAACACGTTATGGATCTTTCCTGTATGTATCTGTAACGAAATATTGCTTTTCCGCAATATTAAGGTACCCTCAGTCTCAGTACTCTATCGGTTCGTTGATATTTCCTGACTGTTTCGTTTTAACCATGTTGTTCTGGTTTTCTGGGTTTCCAGTACTCCATCACGCTATGGATGGTTCCTGTGGTGTCTCGTTTTGTACCAAAATATTGTTTTTCCCAATATTGAGGTACCTGTGTTTCAGTACTGAATCAGTTTGTCGATTTTTCCTGTGTGTTTCAGTAAGTTATCTATGATGGGATAACTCACTCTTCCGGAACATATGGTTCTCCGTATCAGCCGCAATCTATCCGTCACCCTCTTGTCAGGAACATGTGACTGGGAGTCCCACATTCTATCCGGGGTCTGGGTGCCTGTTGGTCTGCGGGAGCATGTCTACTCCTACCCTTGACCCTGCTGGCAACAGGGCCATGAGCATTCCCCTATCCGCCACCTGGGGACGCGCCTGGTTGCGGTTTTCAGGCTCCGCGCAAAAGAAGAGGCTCCTGCTTTCCAGGAGTACTGTAAAACCTGGGTACATTGATTAGTACATAACTCTAAGTACATATTCATTTAAGAGGTTTGATCAGTGTAATTTTACAATCCGTTCTTATTTTGACATAAAAAATATTACTTTATATTTCATATTTAATTTCAATTTTTGAAAAATAAAGTTTCCAACCTGTATCATCATATTCCCAGATGTTCCAAGTATACATTTGCATTGGAAGTTCTGAAACATTTGTTAAAAGAGAGGAATTGAATAAAACTCACGGAGTGAAAAAATGTTCTCAATCTGTCCCGTGTATCCCAATATGATAAAGGTCCATATTAGAACTTTCAGATTTAGTGAAATTCTCATGACAGAGAGTGGTTACTACTCCTCTGCTAATAATACTTCTATGCATATTGAATTACTAAGGGTATGTTATTATGGTTAGAGAAAAATATTATAAAAGTAAGACGCAGATCTAATTTTTTTCATTTTAACTTTACGAGAGCGGTGGAGTATGTAGAGAGTAGTTGAGCATTGGAATGAGAACTTAGGAGGTTATAAGTAAGAAGAACATCACTAGACAAAGAGTTCCTCAATTTCGCTGTTCAATAGAAAAATGGCATGTCCCTAGCCAACAAACAACGAAAGGGTGGTCAGCCTGAGCTATCCTAGTCTCCCTAACTAGAATCGCTTGTGGTGGAATAACAGACGATATTTCCCCATTAAGCACCGACCATGAAAACATCTATAGAAAAGGGAGAGAACGCCCACCTTCCTACTAAGTTCTCCAGAGGTCAATGAATTTGCAAGTTTGACATCACCAACCTGACGAATATCTCTCGAATAGAAACTAATAGTTTCATCGTATGAGTAGCTCGGGCACGGTAAAGTAAACCAAGTTTCTGTGGAGCAGTTGTCGCATTGGACCTTACGTGATCGTCCCATGAAAGGGTACTGTTAGTGATGATACCGAGCATGGATATGGAGGACTTCATAGGAATAGTTGTACATGAGATTATCATTTTGGGGATTGTGAGATCCGCCACCCTGGGGAAAATAGAAGCTTGGTTGCATTACATCTGAATTGTCTGATCCCCATTCCAACATTCTTGCCAGATCTGCATTCTTTGCATCGACCTGTTTCTCTCTTACCTCTGGCTTCATAGGATGATATAAGGGCTCTAGAGGAGAGAGCGGTATGAAGTGTACCAACATTTGCAGAGCTGTAAAATGGACATAACATGACTGCCAACAGATCATTGATATGGAGCAAAAACAAAGTTGGTACTAAGACAGATTCCTGTAGAACACCCGCGTTGATTTCTATTCTATCGGAGTGATCTATCTGAAAGAAAACTCTAGAGTAGACTACAAAGTTGGGCAAGAAACAATATGACCGCAGTTTCCCAAGAAGGCCCAGGAGTGGGAACCGGTAAATGCTTCTGATGAATCCAATGCTTGAAGCCAGAGATCCCCTATATTTTTCAAAGGATGCCTGCCATATATGTGTCTCCTATTGGCATATAGTGATGAAAGTCACATTGGCGATCGTTCACGATTTTGGAGCTCTCTATATATTGGCGATATTGATTGCCCTCTTCATTACTTTAGAGATCACAGATATTAGTCTATATACATAATGATTAGGAATCTTGTTCCTTTTTATCGATTCGGTTGAACACTAGCTTCATTCCAGCTGGAAGGAAACACACCAACTTTGTATTTAAGGGTAAAAACCATGCCAAAGAAGTGATGTTTTGTTGGTGTGGGCATTGATCGATACAATGGTAGGGGATATGTAAATTTCAATTCGAAGCATGATAATCTCCGAAATCATACTTTTCTCCTAGGAAATTTGGAGAAAAACATGAGAAGATCATCCCAGTTGACGTAATGTTGTGAAGCGACACTGTGCGTGGAAATATTGGATTGGTTCGTGGAATGCTGTAAGGACAGATCATGCATATGAGTCTTTGGTCCAAGATCCACAGTAGTGCATACTTTAAAGAGACCAAAGTGGTTCAATTTGTCAACATATTTGACTCGAAATGCATGCATATGAGTGGAGTGTATGTGTTCAATAATTCATAAAAAAATGCCTAATATAGTTAGATTGAATAATAAGATTCTTGACCCAGTATGAATTATATATAAAAATTCTCGGGAAATAGGTCACAATAACACTTTGTTTTAACTATTCGTCTTTACGTACGTTTCGGATTCTATGTAAAAGATTCATGGCACTTTAATGAATTTATAAAAAATCAATCCGTACCCGTAAACCATCAACTGATTTCCTTGGACGTTGTTTCTTTATTTACAAATATACCTGTTGTTTTGGCATTGAATAGCATCAAAAAACGTTGGGCAGAGATTAAAAACCACACACCTCTAGATCAATCGGAATTTATAAATGCTGTAAAATTTTGTTTAGAGTGCACATACTTTCAGTATGGTGAGCAATTTTTTGGACAAATATTCGGCACAGCAATGGGATCTCCTATTTCAGCTACCATTGCTAACCTCGTTATGGAGTGCCTAGAGGAATCTGTTATGAGTTCATTAGATTTTCGGCCTGTATTCTTTAAACGGTATGTAGACGATTGCCTTATGTGTGTTCCCAACGATAAAATTCAATATGTAATTGATAAATTTAACAATTTTCACTGTAAACTTCAATTCACTTGTGAAATAGAATTAAACAATAACATAAATTTCCTAGATATGAACATTAGGCATGATGCTGATGGAAGAATAAAAACCTCTTGGTTTACTAAAGAAGTATGGTCTCAACGTTATCTTCACTTCAATTCCGTTGCACCAGCTTGTTATAAAAAAAGTGTCATAAACAGCCTTACAGATCGCGCGATAAAATTGTCCCACGCAGATGACCGCCCCAAAAATTTAAAAATTGTTCGTACTACACTAGAATTGAATGGCTACCCAAAAACTTTTTTCAATCCTATCATTAAAGAAAGAATAAACAAAATCTATAATGGTTCGTCTAATAAAAATAACATAAAAGGTAATACAGACAATTTTATAACTCTACCTTACATTCCGGAGACCTCAGAGAAAATCAAAAAATGTTTGAAAAAGTATGATATAAATGTTGCGCATAAACCTACTAACTGTGTTGGGAAATATTTCTCAAATCTAAAACCGTTAATACCCAAAGATAAACAAACCCACACAGTGTATAAATTGAATTGTTTAGATTGTGATGGAACCTATACTGGAATCTCTAAACAATATTTACAAAAAAGAATGTACGGCCATAAATATAGCACAAGAAATAACAACTTAGAAAATTCCACCGCCCTTGCTAAGCATTGCTTTGATTATAACCATCAATTTGATTACAAAAATGTTAACATCTTAACTAAGGAAACTAATTATTATAAAAGATCTATCCTGGAGATGATTCACATAAAACGGGACCCCAAATCTGTAAATCATAGGGTAGACACACAAAATCTAAGTCATATTTATACTAATTTGATTAAATAATCTCTTGCAAATTCTTACATACGTCTTTATGAGTGTAGAAAATGTTTTTAGGAAGAATTCGTAATTGTTATTTCCCAGTACAGGCCTGAAACCGTTCTTAAGGGCCTTGTCATAAATCCTACACATCTGGTTTCGAAAGTAGATACTTGACAAATAACTTCGTTCTTCTCATTTGTTGTGAGAATACCAATCAATATGCACTCATATATTTTAATAATATTACTGAATAGCGGATTCTTACTACAAAAAAATAATTTTTTATACATTAATTCTGACGATACAATTCGATTATTCGTGGTTCTGTTCGTTTCGACGGCGTGGGCTCTTTTAATTGAAGTTTAATTGTGCGATTTGGACGCTTGTGCTATAATTAGTTTTAATAAACCCCCTTTTTAGACATAGTGAGTCTTCTGATGATGGTCGTGAGACCGAAACGTACGTAAAGACGAATAGTTAAAACAAAGTGTTATTGTGACCTATTTCCCGAGAATTTTTATATATAGTTAGATTGAATTATAACAAAACAAGATTACTAATGTAAAAAAATAGATATAAAATAGAAATTAACTGTATAAAAAATATATAGCCAAAAAATAATAGAATATAAATGATATAAAATTAACATTTTTCAAATCAGTAACGTAAAACAAAAATATCAATGTGTAAAAGATAAAAAGCCACTAATAAATATTTATGTATTTACGAAATCGTGGTCTTATACGGTCATGTAACAAAAATTACTGATCCTCTTTGATTGGAGTGATAAAAACAGTGTTACGCATAATGGATATATTTCGTACGTGTACCTATGCATTCTGGGTTCACGCAAATAGGGAGTCACTGTGAAACACATTCAAAGAACTAGTTAGAGGTTAACATTATTGAAAATATTGAGATTTCTAAAATCGATCATTAACTGTCGATGTCATAAATTATGATTAAGGCTCGGTTCTACAATGAGGGTATAAACTAGGAATAAGCTTATACCGAGAATAATTCCGCTACCTGATATACGGCCAAATAGTAGTTTAAACTGAAGATAAGTTATGTCTCGGCCATTGACCAGATATACTAGGTACAGCGCTATTCAGCTTTTCTTTTGGCCGCCGTCGTACGTATGTTTGTCAATGTCATTGACATTCGACAATTTTTTCGAATTTTTGAGGTAATAATTTAACACATTTGTTAAGGTTAAATTAATTTCAGGAATACGAAGAACAGAAATTTTTCAAACGTTTTTGTCTGCAGAAATTTCTTCAAGTTTGGAAATAGATACAAATCGCAGGGGGGCAAATCAGGAGTTCTGGTGGAAGAGCACCTTTTCTTTGCCAAATGCGGCCCCTTTCGCTTCAAATCAACGTCGAATGGATCCAACAGCTCTGCATAATATACGCCAGTCATCGATTTGCCCTTTTCAAGGTTATCGATATGGACCTTTTCAGCTTCGATTCGCCATGACAAGTCCACTGTTTCCACTGTTCTTTGGTATCTGGTCTATTGTGATGGATCCATAAGTCCTTCTTCTTATCGCGCTTGCACATCGCCAAATACTCTTTTGAACTTGTCACACGGTCGCGCTTGTTGTCAACAGAGAACAAATGTAGCACCGAACTGGTAGATAGCTTTCTTATATTCAAAAATGTATGCAAAATGTTCCGTACACGTTCGGTTGAGATGGCCATAGCATCAGCAATGTCGTGCACTTTAACTCAACGATCGTCCAATATCATGACATCATTCATCACCATGAATTATATCGACGATTTCTGGGTTTGTCACCTCAGTTGAACGACCAGAACGTTCGGCGTTCTTTGTGGTCATAACACCATAACGAAAATTAGTAAACTACTTGTGAATAGTTCCAATCGATGGTGAGGAGTCTCCTTAATGTTTAACGAGCGATGCTTTAGTTTGCGTAATGTTTTTTCCACGCAGGAAATAATTTTCAATCAGTTAATTCACTTTTTTCCATTATTGCAAAAATCTTTAAGGTTGCTTGTTTTCGATGGGTGTCAAAACAGAACTGAATGATATATCAATTTTAACGCGTTCTAATCATAGAGATCATATATTAGATAGAGGAGTAAAGCCTGTGTTTAAGGTATATAAGCGGTGCGTGACATGTTCAAATTTCTTAGCGGTACCTACTCCTTCGTATTTTTACCCTCCCCCCACACGCTCCTCCAACCGCTTACATTGATGATCGAGAAGAGTGGGGACCGCTAATAGAGAAAATTTCATTCGAACCCTGCGTGGCATTACGGCCCTCTTTACTCCTCTATGCTAATATGATCTCTATGGTTCTAATTAAAGATTGTACATCACAAATATCATATGGGGCGCCATCTGTTTTATTTTTCACAGACTTATCACCTTACACTCGTAAACTCTGCTATAGACAGAAACATTGCAATTTCACCAACACAAATTCGCCATTATCTTTGCGTTTTTATGCAACAGGTACTTCTGTTGATAGATCAGTAGGGTTCATAGAAAAATTGAGATACTTTTGTGATTTAACACGATAGTGTCATTTTTGGAGTGAACGTGCTGTTTCCTCCGGGGTGTACGGGGTGTCAGCTGACGTCAATTCTCTTTTTGCTCATCATCCATGGTATCTCCTCGGTATTTAACCATTGGATTTTATTGTATTTGCCCACTACCTCAAAATGTTCCTCCCTTAGGGGCTGCAAGACCTTGACGTGTGCCGGACACGTTGTGTCTCGCGCCGGTAGAGAGGTTCAACTGAGTAAGTGAACCCTAAAGGGCTATGACCTGTATGAATGGTGGCTCAGCTGGAAAGCTGCTGCTATGGGGATGAGTAAATGTTTCATCGGGGATTAGGACTATTGAAATAATCAGGAATAAATTTCACCAACACAAATTTACTATTATCTTTGCGTTTTTATGCAACAGGCATTTCTGTCGATAGATCAGTAGGGTTTATAGCAAATTGAGATACCTTTGTGATTTAACGTGCAAAATGAACTATCTGTGATTGCACGCACCAGAACTACCCAATAAATATATCAAGTACGGCTAATCTGTTGAATTCCGACGATTGAAGAACGCAGCATGATTTATACCATAGTATAATTTTATCCCTAGTATATTAACATTCTCTGCTTTAAACCCTCATTATAGAACCGGGCCTATGTACAGCATTTTTTAATACAGGAGCAACTATAACAATCCTTCTTAAATAAGAAAGTTGAAAATGAAAGCAATTGAAGGAACAGAGAGATAAATCAATGTTTTATTACCACCATAAATCGGAGTTGATGGAATATACTTTCGTTTCTTAATACAAAATACAAGAGATATATATTGCGACGGTCGAAAGTTTTATTAGCTGTAGTATTATCTCGATCAACTATTTATTCCCAGCACAACATAAATACTATTTTGTTGTCTAGTCTCTAGTGTCGTTCGTTTGAGTAGCTACTCATGCAGAAATGTAGTCCAATAATAAATAAATTACGTTCAGTTCAGCCGCAAATGAGGAAGTAATGCGATCACGTTATGCTGGCGATTCCAGAAATGTCGGAATAATAGATCGACGGCATTCAGGCTACTCAATGTTCCGCTAGTTACAAATTAAATAACTAATATTATAATTCTTTCCTTTCAATACTGCATTCCAATATTTCAATACACGGATTGTGAATTATCCCAAGATCTGAAAGGAAAATAGTGTATTGACTCGTAAATAAACTATGCATTTTACGTTATTCCTGATTAAGAAGATTATGTGAGTGCAAAATACATCGATCGAGTGAAACATTGATACCTTAGCCTCAATTGTCAACTTACAATTCCCATACCTAATGCCTAAGATATCTACTACCTCCTCTCCACATAGGAGAGGGAGGCCAGATAGGCAACATACAAACTTACGCATATAACCGCTGCCAGGTCACGAGCAGGTTTATGGAGCGAAATAGGCTGCTGGAATACCTAGAATGTCACGGTATTCTGGGATCTGGGAATGATCTGAGATATCATTGCAGCAACGACCAACGCAACCTCCCCTTCAACATCATCTTCCCAGAAAGAGATCAATGGATTTGGCAACAGAATTCGGAATAACGATATTCGAGAAACAGACTGACGGCGGACATCAATTGGTTCACAAACGGCTCCAAAACTGCCTTAGGAGTTGAAGCCGGAATATACGACTGCAATCCGAAGATTGATGTATCTGGTAGTCTGGGTGCTCATGCTAACTATTTTCCAAGCAGAATATTCCATCGAGTTGTGTGCACGAGAGCTAGAACAAAGGCAACGTACCGCAGAGCCGAGCGGCTCTCGAAGCTATTGACTCCTACGGTTGCAGCCCAAGAAACGGTATACGGAACTGGCAAAAAGCTCTTTCTAAGCAACAAGAACGAAGTGACTCTGCTCTGGATACCCTGCCATTCGGACATGGTGGAAGATGGCAACAGACTCTCTGGTTAGTTAGGATGCAGCCTCAAAATTCATCGGACCAGAACCAGCAAGCACATCTAAAATAGCTATATTATCCTAGACTTAAAGTAGAATCCTTCAGTACTGGCGAACCTCACCAGGATTAGCCCACTCTAAAGCGTTCATTATAAACAATAGTCACAGAACACAATCTCTGTGAATGTTCAGCTGAGGATAGAATAAGATCTAAGGTGCAACTCACTCACAAGAAACCTAGACCTTAAAACCCTAAGGCATAACAAATAAATTTGTAAATACTGATATGCAATCTTCAAGTAGGCTGAATCTTCACTAGAAAATTATTCTGTGTAAGTCGATATCACGAGATCATCACAAATTGAATGTGAGCAGCAGTCCAGAATTCCCCTTGCCAGACTCACTGAAAATTTAAGCCGGGGATTACGATGTTGTTAAAGATTAGTTGGAGAATATTCCTTGGGATCGGGTGGTCTCTGACGATATTGATAACTCTGTGGCGGTCTTAAGAATAAAGGGTTTAGAAACTCAGAATGACCTTCATCTCAACAATTTTGAAACTCTGATGCGATTGGAAAATATTTGGAACGGTTTGTTTCTAACACCCAAAATTGTATAAGCCACGGATGTGTAAATTATTGTTGAAAGTTTCTTTACATACAGAGGAAATCGCCGAATATGCGCCCTGCCATGAAGTTTAATCGTCATTCTTCATTGTTAATATTTTCGCTGACTTTTTGATTCGATATTTTTGCAAGATAATCGATTGTGCGAGTGTTGCAGTGCCACCGGTTTGACTTGACCAGCATGAAGCTTACAACTGAGTTCCTTCTCGAAGATTCCTCCATCATTTCTCAGCTCGTGTAACCTCACCATGCCGATACCATTACATAAGTTACTCAATAAGTTCCTGAGTGTGGAGATATTTCCTAAATTTTGGAAAAGAGCCTTTGTCCAGTAGACTAAGTTTTCGTTCTCCAGTTTGAACAGTGACAACACATCTATTAGTCCCAGACAGCTGTTTTGCTCTATTCATGAGTTCGTCAGTGGAACGAAGCAGACAATTAAGTCACTGATCAACCATCTCCGACAGTGATATAACTACCATATTCGAAAATGTTTGGCATCATCTGCCGGAAAGAAGATGTACCACTGAGAATATAATTCACAAATCCACGCATTGATAATACAGTTCTCGCGATTCAAAGATCCGACGAGGAAACAGTTGAAAATACTACTGCCAGAGAAGAACAAAACAGCTAGCTGGGATTATTGGAGGTGTTTAGCCTGGAGAACCGACACTTTTTCTATTGACTTCTGACACGAGATTTATTTGTAATTCAATTTTTTCGTGGTCGTCACCTGGCGTTAGTATTTCCAACTGTCTACCAGTCGATGCGTGGTATTGTGAAGTACATTCTCAGTGGGATTTGTGCTTTCCGGCATTCTCTAAACATATTTAAATGTGGTAGTTATATCACTACCGGAGATTGTTGATCAGTGACTTCATCGTCTTCCTCGTTCCCCTGATGAGCTCATGAGAAGAGTGAAACAGTTATCTGGAACTAATAGATGTGTTGTCACTGTTCAACCTGGAGAAAAAAATCTTTGTCTACTGACTTCTAACATGAGATGTGTTTGTAATTCACTATGCATCCTATATCAACTTTATCTGTTCTGGTATTTGAGAGTCTTGTCGCCAGTGTTTTCAGGTTGGCATGATAACAGGTTGATTCTATTTGCACTAATTTCTGTGAGACACTTAACAGAGACTCACCATGTTTTATTATTCAAGAAGTTAAAACTGAATGGCGTGGGTGATGTTCTTATTGTGTGTTTCTGGAGTAATCTTTTCGTCAGTGCCATTTTCGGGATGATTGACTGTGGAGTGAACGTGCTGTTCCCTCCGCTGTGTACGGGGTGTCAGTTGAGGTCACTTCTCTATCTGCTTATCATTCATGATATCTACTCAGTGTTTAACCATTGGATTTAATTGTTTGCCGACTACCTCAAAATGTTCTTCCATTAGGGGTTGCAAGACCTTGAACTAAGCCGGGCACATTGTGGCTCATGCCGGTAGGGAGGCTTAACTCAGTGAGTGAACCCTAAAGTGCCATGACCTGTATGAATTGTGGCTCAGCTGGAAAGCTGTCCAAGTGTGTGGGGATGAATAAATGTTTCATCGACCTATAGATAATTAGGACTATGGAAATATTCAGGAATATTTCAACTATTCCCTAGCTACGGGGCATTGTTAAGCAACGACACGTTATATTTTTCACTCGGAAATTTCATAGTTTAGTTTTCATTGGAGGCAGTTTCACTGTCAAGAGATAAAATCATGACCTTGGCGACCTGTTTGACTCTAAGCTCAACTTCAATAGTCACATTTTATTAGTCGTATTATGAAAATGTTTGATTATATTAAACGCATTTCTAGCTCACCCCTAATTACATTAGGGCCAGTATTATGAAGATAGGAAGTGACGAATAGTAAAGTTTAAAAACTTATTCAAAAATTGTGATTATCAAAAGTAAGGTAGGTTTGAATAATTAAAAGAGTCCCGGGGGCTATAGGCCCCCAAAGTCCCTTTAATCCGAAGATGATTATAATCTACCTATCATAGTATTCAAGAAATTACATTTTAGTATCAAATTAATGAGTCGGGATACCAGTGTGTGTTGTCTAGTATAACTTTGTATTCTATTCACTGTTTATTATTCAATCAATGTTGTAATTATTAAAGGATACATGACCGAATGTAAATTGTTTTGATACATCATTCGATTTGACATTCAAAACGTTGTTGTAATAACAATAACATGCTAGAATGTTACGGTTACAGTGGATGTGAATTCTGACGAACGATTGTTCTCACGTATCGGTCAGACAAATCGAATACATTTTAATATTATGTGAGTGCTTATTTGGCTGCAACCGCCTCTGCAGCCAGTGTATGGATCAAAATCGGCTTTTGGTAACTATTTGGTGTATAGCAAAAGTTATTGCGAGCTCTTTGACAAATATTTGAAAAAAGTTTTTCTTGGTTCAACTGTGGGCGTTCGTCATTTGCATAAGTAAAAATTGAATGGTGCTGTAACCTTCTGGGGTTATGAAAGTATGTTCTGGGATCATAAAATGTTCATACGCCAAAAATGTTCAAACAATCATGAGGTTTTTTTTATAGAAAGTACATAAGTGAGAAGTGTGATGTACGGTAACCACTTTAAAATAATTAAATTTGTAAGCTTATGCATCCCAAATTTTGAAAAGCAAACCCCAGAAAGTTAACGCCTGTTAGTTTTATGTAATTGTCTAAAATGTAAGCAAAATTTTCAAGAAAATTTGAAATTCTTACATTCTTAAAAAATGTATTTAAAGGAAACGCACAATGAAGTCTAAAACTCTATCTATGAATAGTTTGGCATTCATAGAACATGTTTTTATGACCCCAGAAAACTAAACCTTTTCCCTTCTGCACCAACCCTCATTAAAAATATACATTATTTTGTCAAAATGGAGGTAAGAATATATAAATATTGAACCTTTTACAATAATGAAGAGGTATTTTTTGATATTAAACGACAAATCAAATATAAATATCAATTAAAATCATCCTACCACAATCCCACCCCTTAGCAGTGCATGCGAATGCGATCCAATATAATGTAACAATATACTATTATTTATTTGAAAAGTGATTTTTAACAAAATAATTACATGAATTCTGAGAGGTTCTGTAACTTCACACCCACCCCCATTGTAGCTCAGAGAAAGGGTTATTTGTAATATTCCAATACATCGCTTAACAATGTGGTTTTTCTTACGTATAAGATTATATTAATATGAGATTAATAATAGAGTACATTCAAGATATATAATGCATAAAACCAACCCTTCCGCATGGGCTACTGAGGAGGGGGCTATAAAGTTACAGAACCACCTCAGTGTTCATGCTTTTATATTTAAAAAAATCCCTTTTCCTTCCTCAATTGCCACATTGTTTTACGCTATATTGTTACAATATATTGAAACGCATTATCATGCGGTAATAAGCGGTGGTATGGGTAGGATGGTTTTAAAGCTATATGAATTTATTTTAATTGATGTTTTTGTTAACTTATTGTTTAATCTCAAAAACACCTTTTCATTATAGTAAAAATCTCAATTTTCATACATTCTTATTTTTTAAAGAAATAACGCATATTTTTGATGGGGGTTGGAGCGGGTGAGGATTGTTCACTGTTTTTTATACAAAATCCATGCACAACAGACATCGAAAAAATTAGTAAGCATGGTGTTAGATTATAGAACTTTAATATTAAGTGTTTATGGGAAGAATAAAAATTACCATAACATAGACATTTCTCTGCATGATTGGGAAAAATTCGCCCATAAAATGAACACTATTAATCAGTTTAATATTATTCATCAATATTCTCTTTCTTGGAAGTAAAGTTATTTGTAATATGTAATTTTTTGTAGAAGTGGCTTCTACACTCAACGTTCTAGATAATCCATGATTTAAAATTTTAATATTGTCCCTGAGTAATATTATGTCCATAATATGGTTTAAATAAGATTTTCGTCAAGAAACTTCATCACCCTCCAATTCATACGCAAATGAAATATCAGTAGACGGGATATTTTAATTTTTTGATTTGCTTCAAGTCACCACCAGCGGTTGGCATTTTGATGAGTATTATCAAAGGGGCGTTCAACTGCTGATCAAATTACAATTGAACACTCGAAAAAGTGGCAGCAAGTGAACGGTTGCGGATACGTCAAAGAACTGATCGGACCACAATTTACAGAAGACTGGCACAAACTGATCGTAATGGGACACGAACCGTTTAACTACCACCTTCATAAATTGTCTCTATGTGAGTCACCCGTGTGCAGGTGATATAACAAAAGAAGACGAAATGTACATCTTGTGGAGTTCGGAAACCTGATTACCCATGGCTCAAAATACTCTCTGTAGAGCTATACAACACTGGTGAAATTCAAAAACTAGACATGAGAACTGTACTGAACCTCTCTTCAAGTAACTTAAATCTTACCGAAACACTTAAACTTGACTGTTCGTCTACCTCGTGCGTCTGGTGAACACTCTTAAGTGGGAACAGCCACCTTAGGTGATATGGAGTGCAAAGTGCTTCGGCCTATGCATGTTATGCCATATGCAAAATTAATTAGACAATGATGTGTTCAAATCTGTTCGCATTCATCTGTCAAACATCTCACTCTGAAGTTTCAAGTATATCAGAGTGGAAACCTTAAATCTAACAATGTCGAATTAGTTCTGCTTCCATTCATGTTTTAAACTACTGATCAACACTCAAGTTAATTATGGTAGCAAGTCTTATAGAACAATTGAATCATATGCATTCAGCGAAGGCGTAGAGAATTTCAAAGAGAAAACCTCAAGTGCGTTGACATATACTGTGATTACTGATAAACGACCTCTTTGTGTTATTAGCTATCTGTACAGATCATCCAAAGTTGGCGCCGAATGCCTACTTCGGCAAAAGTGAAAAGATAATAAAATTATGAACCTAGGATCGCAAATATAATCGCCTGAGGTACATTTTCAGCTAAAACAGAAGAAATTATGAGTAATTGGTTTCACTCAACTTCAAAATTGGCCGTAATGACGTCGACGGGATATCTTTTTCCAGGATTATGAATAACTTTCATCAAAAAAATGTGTCTACTTTCTCAAAAGTTACAGGGCTACAAAGTCCTTTCGGCTACCAAGTGGTCATCATCAGAGTTCGTGGTACTTGAACAGTATGTTTAGTGGATAAGGTTGTCTATTTCTTATTTATAGTGTTATAGTGTATTGATCGTTCATCGAAATTTTTATAGTTTATTGATGTGATCATACCTAAGATATTTGAATTGTCAGATTACGCTACACGATGAACGGAAGCAAGATCTTCAATTATTATCATTATTAATTTAGGGGGATCTAGTACAGCTCCTTCATGTATAGGCCAAGACCCTTTACACTCCGTTTCAAATATAGGAGCGATTCCCACTCAAGAGTGTTCGTCATGGTTCCGAGGTGGGCGAACACCACAGCCACCTATACAATACAACATCCAGTCCAGAGTCAGTGTCGCGCTGTCGCATAGCTCTACGGAGAGTGCTCTGCCACAGTCGACTTGATACAAGCCGGGAAGTAAAACATGCAACACCGCATATATCGTTAACCGTAGTCCCTGCTCTGAACAACTACGTTCTAATAATGCGAAGGCTATCTTTTCAAGATGATTTAATATATCTACACATCCGATTGTTTACAATTTCTTACATATAAAATTCTTTTAAAAATAAGTAGGCAACCACTAATAACATGTAGCTTTCAGAAATCAAATTAGTGCGGGTATTTTTGCCATGATGGATGGAGGGATGGAGGGGGGATTTGAAGAAAAGAGTTAGGGGCAATTCGGGTTAAATAATGAAAATGCATTTAACAAAATACAGACAATAAGTAAAAAGAACATAAATTATCGAGGTAAAAATATATATAAGAGAGAAGTAGGTATAAGATAGAAAAGTACTCATGCTTCCTATGGATGAATGTATTTTTATCGAGGATAAAATTACCTCATTCTCTTGACTATTTCATTTCCTGTTACAGTTGATATTGGTAATAACTTAACAATTTCACTAATATTTCTAAATGTTATTTATGAATAATATTTAAGAAAAAATCATGAAAGCCAAAACCCATTTGCAAATTCTACATTTTCCTTGTTTGATGCAGTCACAACTATACTTTTTGCACGATAATTTAATCTTGAATTGATATATATCTCATTAATAAGAAGCACTACAACCTGTTCATCGATCGAGAGTGGAACAGTGGGGAAGATATGTTGGATAAGTAATGTCTTTGGAGAAACAGAATGAAAGGTTTTGAAGATATATCTTAGTAGGCAATAAAAAAAGAAATTTCTGATTAGTTCATAAGTAGCTGGTGATTAAATATTTATCATGAACGCTGTGATAATTGTAGATACAGAATATGTTTTACTCGACTCGGTCAGCTATATCATTTGATCATCGATAATCAAATCAAGTTGCCTAGAATACATGAATCCATCATCAGCTTCACGAATCTTTAATGCTTTCATCAAATATTCTAAGCCGTGTCTTAGACAATTCAGAACTGAATCTATTTCTGAACTAACGTAAACCTATTTGAACCTATCTAACAAATTTTGCAACTGGAACCATCTGTTAATTTTCATATCGAAACTCGAAACCCATTTCAATTCTTTGTTTTTAGAATGCCACAATGTGGTAGAACAATTTGTCAACATCAATTATTAAAATTTTGACAATTTGAGAATTCTTCTAAGAGTTCAGAAAGTTTAAAATGATTTTACACTACGTAAACGCTGAAACCATATATTTACTTAACTAGAAGTACAGAAAATATAGCGCAGACATGATGTATAATTATATAATTGACTGAAAGACTCAAAATATTAATTTCTAACCAGAAAGTTTTCAACTTGAAGAGATCAAAATTAGTCTTCGAATAGTTTAGAATTGCTTCTCGAACTATTGAGGGTTTGCAAGAAAAATAGAGATATGTTCCGTTTTCGCACTCGACAATAATACTAGCTGATTAATTGTTATAGCAATGCATAATTGATACCATTAGCGTTCTTTTTTTCAGGACAACGGTATTCTGAGCCGAAATTAACATTCGTGATTCGAGTATTAAGAAACTCGTTTGAAGCCCATTATAAAATATAATTTCTGCTATTACAAGAACAAAAAAGACCATCAACAGAACATTGGTTCCAACTTTATATTATTCCGGGTTCTATCATTCAGTTTTATTTGTGTATTTCTCCACAGTATTCAAGCTGACCTTGTGAGTAATCAGAGAATAAAAAAAATCACGTCATGGATTAGTTATCTATATTAGAGTTTTCGTTATATTTACTTTCAGTTATGTTAATAGGAATGAATTGAAAATGAAGCATTATGGTAATATGGATTTAAAAGGAACAAATAATATACTTAATGCATGATATTCTCGCTCTAATTCTTACCAACATTCAGGCTCAAAAGAATTCGAGAATTCATTATACAAAATATTCCACTATTCCTGAGCTTCAATAACTGATAGTTTCTATCTTCGCTTTACTTCTCTCCCCATCATATTCAGTGCATGGGCATTCATTCATTGATTACGGAATTGGAGATGAGACAAGATAATCAATCGATCAATATTTGATACATCAGTCAATAAACGTTCTATTTGTCCGTACGTTTACGCTATATAAAAATAGATGATCCAGTTAAAACGTAACAAGGGTGTTATCCGAAAGATTAATGTTGCATGAATATTCATAATCATAACAGTCTCAAAATCATCCTATGAACACACCTTTAATCAATTATATTCTCCTGGTATTGGCAATGATCAATAGTTTCAGAGGAAACTATTCTTCGGTGGGCAATCGTCCTGTCAGCTGGCCCAAAAACTTACATATTTGGTAAAAAACCCAAAGACCAAATAAGATCAGAAGACAAGGTTTGCAAAGTCCCCAACCATGCCGCTCTCCCGTATATTTCGTCTACTGATCACCTAGATCTTCCACCAAAAACGTAATAATTAATTAATTTTTTCAGTCTCAAATGTGATTTTACATGTACCTCACGATTTTTAATTTATTATGGTATTAATATTTTTATTTTATGACGTTACGTAATATTTTCTCTAAATATATTTTTATTTATATCTTAACAGTGATATTAAATGAGCAATATCCTTTTAAAAATAATTTGTATCTAAACTACAATAAATTCTTCGATGTTATTTAAGGAAGAGAATTTTGTATATATCATAATTATGTATGTATTACTACGTAATATACACATAAATATAAATGTAGATGATCAGAGACCGGTGATCGCATTTGGCGTCCATGCTGAATATTAGGGCCCGAGGCTGCATTACATCATATATGAAGATTTTCGGAAAAATATAACACAATCAATATTAATTGAAAAAGTACATAGAAACTGAACAAACTGATGATAATGTAATATTCCGTAAACCATATACTGATGTAAAATATGATCCCATAAGATGGGCAATTTATTTCAGAATATCGTTTCTGGATGTCCCAAATAGTTCAATATTTTGAAACGATGATTTGCATGTTATGCGACTGTGACTTGTGATGTGGGCATGATATCAGTTGGGGCATTGGAAATGAACTGCAAAACTACGAAAGAGTGAAAAATTACATCACATGATCTAAGAAAAAGTGAACCAAGTTATTTTGGGAATGTGCTGCGACTGGTTGGTACAAGATCTGATGAACTACTGGACATTATTACGTTTATAATGAAGAAAAATAAAACTAATATACGAAATAATACTCCTCTAAGCTATTCGACGTACAATAAAAACCAAACCTTTTTCGGTTTACTCAAAATATTGTGGTGAAAAGACTCTGAAAAATTAAACAACAAATGATTTCTTCTTTATAGTATTATATTGAATACAGTGTGAACTCTTTTATTGTTTATTCATGTATAAAGTGAGCGTTCAGCGTTTAGCATTTTGAATTTTCACATTCTCTAGACTGTTTCAGGTTTGACCTTAACTACTCGTAACATTTTCCATTCCCTAGCGTATCCTAATACTTAATGTGGTCGATGTTCTTTACAATTGTTATCACCTATCATAACCAATGGGTATACCATTTGAAAATCACACTTTTGTCTAATTTTACTCAAATGATAAAACTCATGAGATAATACTTTCTTATTAATATTACAGGGCTCGGATCCAAGAGTTGCAACATGTCGAGGGAAACTACAGAACCGTCGTTCAAAACTGAATCAAGAAATCAACAAAGAACTGAGGCTACGAGCAGGCGCCGAGAATTTATTCAAAGCAACCACCAATCGAAAACTCAAAGAAACCGTGGCTCTTGAACTCAGTTTTGTTAATTCTAACCTTCAGTTGTTGAAAGAGCAGCTAGCAGAACTAAATTCTTCAGTAGAATTATACCAAAGTGATAGGTATGTAAAAGTTTTATTTTGATATTTCGACAATTCATTAAATACTCATTTCACCACTCAACAGTTACATCATTATTCTTTTGGCCTCTAACTGGAATCATCATCCTCCCCATTAAATGAATAACGGTGAAGGTCATTTCGAAAGTGAAGTAGATAAGATTATGTGTATAATGAATTTATAATTAATTTGGCCTTATAACTTCCGAACGTCCCTCCAGAAGAGCCAGAATAAGGTCGAAAACAAAAGTAAAAAGTAAATAAATTCTCCATGATTGTTTCGATTGCACAGCAACATCGTCAGAAGTAATTCTAGCTGGATGGATTCACAAGTCGGAGGAAAATTCATCAAATCAAACATTAAATTTCTCATTCAAAACATACAATGAGAATCTGAAAATTTACATCTACTTATAGAGAGGATTATCAATTGTTAGTAGAGTGCGAACGTTCAATGATGAATAATTTATACCCACAATGATTACCATCATTCAAATTTACCCCCAAATGGAAGAAATCCAACAAAAATGGTTATGTAACCAAATCAAACGCTCCTTAATAAATTCCGTAATATATAAGAATATATTACATTAATAAATCGGAATTTACGGAAATCGTTTACGCAAAAGAACATATGTACCTACTTGTATTTGTATTTTAGAACCCCCATACTGAATGAATTCACATTAAACTTACAATACTTGATTAAACTGAAAATTGTACTTTATGTTTTTTTTCGAGACAACTAGAAGATGTCGGTATGTGCTTTCATAGACAGTTTCTGGATTATGTGTAGAAATAATTTACATCTTTCAGATATGGCCAATTTTCTAACATTCATAATTTTATGAAGATTGATATGGAGAGTTCAAATTATCATCAAAATAATGACGAATTGTTATATCAACTAGAGAGCTACAAAATTGAGAATGACCGGCAATATGGTTTTCATCAGCAGAGGTCTTGAGGAGACCTGCTTGCCTACATAACACATGTATGGCATAAATCTATCGAAAAACATGGAGAATCCCTAGCTGTATTATCCGATGTCTCCAAAACATTTTATCGCGTCTGGCACCAAAGCCTTCTTGGGAAACTTCCGTCATATGGTTTGCCGCCTCAACTTTGTCGCTTACTATCGAGTTTTCTCTCAGATAGATCACTCCAAGTGGTGGTTGACGGAGTATCCTTCGATACAAAGGCTATCAAGACTGGTGTTCCACAGGGATCTGTCTGGGCACCAACTTTGTTTCTGCTCCATATCAATGATCTGCTGGAAGTGACCATCTGTCCCGTTCAGAGCTCTACAGGTGATGGTACACTTCATACCGGTTACTCATCTAGAGCCCCTATATTATCCAATTAAGCCAGAGGGGCGAGACCTATTGTGGCAAGAAATGGAGATCTGGAGAAGATCTTGAAATGGGGATCTGAAAATCTAGTAGAGCTTAATGCAACCAAAACTCAAATTTGCGTCTTCTCCAGGAAGGCGGATCCCACAATCCCTAATTTGATGATGTCTGGTACAACTATTCCTATGAAGTCTTCCACAACAATACTCGAGATCACCAAAACAGCACCCTCTTATGGGACGATTATTTGAGGTCCATTGGGAGAACCACTTCACAGAAACTTGGTCTTCTATTCCGCGCCAAGAGCTACTTTACATCCCAGCAGTTCCTTATAGTCTACAAAGTACTGATTCGACCTGTCCTGGGGTACTGTTCACATGTTTGGAGTTTGGCTCCCAAACATACACTGAAGCTTCTATCCAGAAGAGAGCTATCCATTTGATCGATGATGTCACACTTACGAGTTCATTGATCTATCTAGAACATTGTAGAAAGGTGGTAAATCTCTCCCTTTTCTATGATATGTCCATGGTTGGTGTTCTGTGTTCTGAATCTCGTCTGTTGTTCCACCACGAGAGGTTCCAGATAGGCGGACTAGACGAGCTCAAACTAGTCACCACTTCACTGACAAACTCAAGACCTGCCGAACTTCTTCCTACCCGACATTTTTTTTCTAACAGCGAAGTTGTGGAACGCTTTACCTAATGAGGTCTTTCCCTATGCCTATAACCTCCAAGCCTTCTAGAAAAATACGAATGCCTATCTCCTCTCCCTACATTCCACTGCTGGCTCACACTATGTTCTCCGAACATTATAGGTTTCCCTTTCGTGTATTCAAAATATTTCTAAAAAATCACCTCACACATTGGTTATAGCAAAATTTATATGGGAATCCAAGAATGTTAAATTAGTGGTGAGTGCTGATTTTGGGAAAGTGGTGATGGTATGGGGGGCATATTCCGTACTTGTAGAAAAAATCAGGGTTGGTTACGTTTGTCAATTCAACTATTTAAGCATAATCAGATAATTCCGGTATCCTCCCTTTTAGCATTATGTGGTTGCATTTTGACATATTTTCAAAAGTTTATTTTCAACTTTTGAATCATTTTTTTCTTAATTTTGAGGGAGTGATGTTGAGACAAAATTTCAGAATAATTATGATAATATGTAATTAGGAAATTATTTCGAAATTAGAAGTCCGATGCGTTAGCGTAATTCAATTTGTTTGTAAAATAGAAAACACTGCATTTGAGACCGTTCAGGTGTTCAAACATTGAGGAATTTTTCTTCGATAATCTATGGAAAATAACCATGAATATGAAAATAATCATAATACAGAGCCTATTTTTGGTTCCAGTGCACTCTAGGCTCATCTACCTTCTGCGCCCCCATCTTTGTAGAACACTATCTATACGTAGATGCCGAGAAAAAATTGTACATGATCAAAATATGTACTTGCCTCCAAACAACTTTCCGCAGCACTCTTGTTGAACAAGTTTAATGAATGGCTAGAACATGGTACGAAATGTGCACTTTTTGCTTCATGTTTTCTCGTTGAATTTGGATTCCGGATCGCACTAATAATAAATAATAAATGGTAGCTATGTCAAATAATTTTTAAATATAATTTTTCATTGTTATATGAAAAATAGACTGTTGTTTTAAACAGTCACAGTTGGGTCGAGCGTGGCCCTCTGACACAGAGGCCCTAGGCGCGAACATATCGGGCCTACTGGAAAAATAAAGTAGTGAAAGTCTAGTCGTAACTCTTCTTAAACGCTAATTCAGAATCAAGCTATTTGATACATTCCTAAAATCCTCGCTCTACATCAATTGTCCTCCAGACAGAACAGAAATATTAGAGCAACATAATATTATACTTCATTGTTATCATAATTGATTCGTTCTATTTCAATAAAAGAATTTGCGATTATGTAATATAAAATTATGAATTAAAAAAATGATTCTCTTGATTGATTCACTTTAAACTAATGCGTTTCTGTAAGTTTATTTCTTAATTGGTTGTACGTGTATTTGCTCAATTCCCAGGATAGAAATATGATTCTCAAGTGTAGGAATGTATTAATCATAAAACCAAGATTGTATCATTTAGATGAACTTACAATAAAATGTGTAAAACCGTAAATTAAGTGGGTTATATATTAATGTGTACACGGTATTATGCGAACAGGATTCGTGTTTACAATGTTTCATTTAAATTTGTACAGTTACATTACGAGTGTTTTAGTAAGGTAATGAGATGCTAAATATTCCAAATGAACAGTAATTATCTCTACTTAATTAAACAATAATATTTCCATCGTGTTATTCATCATATCACTAACGAAATAATATTATATTTACATAATGTATGCAGCGGAAATGAGACGAGAAATTGAGACAAGTTGTAATAAAATTTCAAAAATTGAGGATTGTTAATCCAAAACTTAGACATGAGAACAAACAAAGGCATTCACATCACACTTATTATGTAATTAACTTGTATGTTTAAGAAAATAAAATTCATCCCAAATTTTGAGGTTTATTTGAAACCACAACCCTATTGTCTCAAGAAAGTTCCTCAAATTACGATAACATGTTACCCAATTTGAAAAGGAAGGTGTTAGTAATGATGTGATCTCTTGTTATTTATTTATTTATATATTTATTTGATTACACTAGCTCAACGGGAGTATAGGGGTACATATAATATAAGGAGTAGGAATTGAAATTAACTAATATAGACAGCTTTACAAATATCGTTAGGATTACAACAAAATATGTCAACAGTCAAACCGATCATCTCATAGAATCTACACATTTGGAAAATTGGGGAAAATAATAACGTATTTGTTCTGCATAGTGGTGGATAATGTATGGATATGAACAACTTGTAGATAATGTAATGCTTCGCATGTTCGGCAGAGAGGTAAATCATTTGAAGTTAAATGGGAGGAACATTTCAATTCATCCAAAAACGAGAAGTTAAATTCAAATTCTGCTAATGGCCAATTACAAAACACCAATCTGTTCATTCTCAAATTAAATCCTCATTTACAAGAGTATCCATAATATTTGTACTTCGTTAAGTCTGAGAATATCACATTGTATTCTCATTTGTTCAAATATGTGAATCTTTCGAAGGAATCAAACTTCTTACAAGAATGTTCTCTTACCAAGGTCAAAACTGATTTTGGTAAAACCATAACGTAACAATAACATTGAAGCCGTTTCGGAACTGTGTTCTATCCAATTATTTTCTCGCATCAAAAGTGGACAAGGAATTCAGAATCTAAAAATCTACATCCACATATGCATCTGCCTACAGGCTCTCACTTCATTTTAACATCTTGACCCACACTTGGCCACTTATTGCTAACTGTACCGACAATAAACACTTCGCCATTTCTACTGTGTTAATAATTCATGTATACACATCAACATAATATTAAGATGCCCAATCGGTACAGATGCATCTGCTATTTATACAATGATCAAGGTACAATCCATTTCAAGTAACAATTCAATATCATGGTATAGTAATTGGTAATTGGCTATTATTCCAAAATTGCTGCTTATTCCAATATGATCGATTATAATTCAACATAAGCAAGTATCCCAAAAACACACAACTCATTAATAATTTCGCATATGTATAAATATCATGAGCAGTATTCCTTGTCGAATGTATCACTCTTCCATGAAAATTATAAAACATCATGTAGGCAACATTTTATTTGCAATAGAGTATTTGGTATATGGAATATGTTGGACTCTGATACAAATCATATTGATTCTCTGCTATTCAGCACTTGATGTTGTCCAATGTAGGTCTTATCATAGGTACTCGTAAATTCATTTTTCTATTTGCTGTTGTTTTTTAAAATAACTATATTATTTAGTATTTTTCTCAAATAGGTGTTATTTACCTTCTACAAATGTTATCATGTATAATTGAGTCACATAGGATTTTATCCTCGACTCTCATACTAATGAATAATAATAATAACAATATGATTTTGAATGAAATCCGAATCTACTTTTGAAAAATTAAAAATATTGAAATACTATTTGGAATTAGTACTGTAAATAAAGGATTGCCCTCAGCAGAAGATAAATCTGAATTCATTAAATTGCTTTTTCTTTTATACATTTCCATCCCTTCTAAATTACCTAGATATTTATCGTTATTGTGCTGTGTTAGGTTGATAATAGACCTCAGGCCGATCCTGTATTCCAAGAAACAGAAAACACATCTGGTTTAAATATTTTGTCACGTTTTGTCACCGGATGCACGAGAAATGCATCTAGTCGAAAAGTGAGTTATGTTTAAATATTATTGGATGAACATGCATCCCAATGTAACTCAAATATTATAAATTAATAATAATCAATATAAGTAAAATAAAATACACAGTTCATTATTACAAATATTATATGTATTATATATTCATACCACAATTGAAAACCAAAAGTGATAATCTTTCGTGAGAAATTTATTTAAAATATGTTCTGCTATTGCTGATTCATCACTATTATTTTTCTTCATAATATGGTTAAAATGTTCTTCGACTTAGAATATTCCTTACATATTTTGAACATGACTCAATCGATTTTGTAAATCCTGGATCTGGCGAAGTCAGCAACTTTATCAAAGATGTCATTTCTTTAGAATGATTATCAAGGATTCAACGTAATTATGCAGAAGACCTACACAAACCAAGTGGTATATTCGGCAGATTCATCTATACCAATCCATTATAAAATAGCTCCATTCAATAGTTTTATTCGTAGATTATTAAAGCTCCCTTTGAGCTAGCGAAATTACAACAACGAAGTAGAGAAACTTCGGAAAGTAACTGTGGACAAAGGCTACGAAAATTCTTTGTTAATTTGTAACCAAAAACGGGAAATGTAACGCAATCAATCAACAAAATTATACCCATTACCTTCAAATAGTTAATTACAAAGTTCATTAATCATTTCTCAATAATTAATAAAATCTATCTATATATATATATATATATATATATATAGATATGTTAATTTATTTATTATTAAATAAAATTGTATTTAATTAGAAATGTTTCCAACTTTTTCGATTGTTAGCTGAAATTTCAAAGGTATATTTTAGTAGTTTTTATGAGTAATTTTATTAAATTCTTATGGTTTCTAAATATAACAAATTTATTTATATTTGCAATTAAGAATCAAATACTGAAATAATTGGTAGGAAATTATTATTAATGTTTCTTTCATTATTTGAATAAATAAAAAGTAGGAATAAATTAAGTATTCAGTATTAATATATGAAAAATAAATAAAAAGTAGGAATAAATTAAGTATTCAGTATTATTATATGAAAAATTATTTGAAAAATTTTTTGATATAAATTTAAAAGAAATACATTTATTTTCAAGAGAAAATTAATTCAATTATATTTCATTAGTATTGATAAAGAATTTTGAAAAATAGTTATTTTTTTAATAAATAAACTTTTGTTAAAATAAGAAATTGCCTTTTTACCGTTTTTTTTGCTGAACTTTCAAAAGTGCTTTTTTGTTAAATTTTCTAATTTCAAAATTTTATTTATAAATAATTTTATTGAAAATTTATATTTATTTATAATTACTAGTGTAACATAAATTTCAAAATAAATAATATATATGTTTATTCATTCGTTATTATTAAATGAAATTTATTTGAGTGAAAATATAAAGAAAAATAATGATGAAAAATCTGCGCTAGCCGAACATATTTTAAATACAGGTAATACCATTTCTCAACAAAGTTTATTACGCTTGTAACACAGTGAATGTATAAGCAAAAAAGCAATTTATTATCCAACTGGAGGTAATCCATTATTTACACTATTAATTCTAAATAGTATTCAAACAGAAACTTTTTCTAATTTAGTTTACTCTGATCGTGTCTACTTGGTAGCTGAAAGGTCCTCAGTACTTTTACTGTATCTTTAGTGATTAAGGGTGATCGTTTTTTTTATATTGCAAATATTGAATGAAATTTGTCATTCAATAGGTCAAATCTGCATCAACCAATTCATTCGACTATGAGGATGATGAGTTTGTAAACCAGAAAAATTCAGAAGTGAATGAATATTCTGATGAACATTTTGATATGACAATCAAATATCAGCACACCCTTTCCCTATTCCTCTTTTTATGGCATCGGAGATGACAAGTTGGGACATAAATCCATTCACCTGCAAAGAAACCTAACACGAATTCTGACACCGTACAAAATTTCTTGCAATCTTCATTCTCTCATGATGAACATCAACTTCTCAATTATCTCTTACTCCATTTATATGTAATTAATTCAAGATTATTATCCGATTAGACAGAAATCACAATTCATTGTCTTCCATTTCTGGCCCAGTCAAATGTTTCCGCTTATATTGTAGAGAGCAATGACAAGGATATGCTTTCAAATTACGTCTGCGTTTATAAGTCTAAGGAACAACTTGAATCATATACACAGATCAATCAAGTTGTCAAACGTAGCTCAACTCTCCTCACGACCATTATGATCAGAGCTAATCATAATTCAGAGAACAAAAGCATTGCGCTAAGTCTGTTTTGGGTTAAAATTCTCGTCTCGCTACAATCAGTTCTTTAACCTTCCGGCTGGTTAAATATTTCGATTTCACGTTAAGATAATTGTAACGAATTTGTCTACATCATTATGAAGGCTAATAGGAGGCATTTCATTATGGATATTTCTATCAAATTAGTTACTCGGAAACCATGACCAAACATTAACATTCAAATCACGCGCGATATAGTGCGAGAGCAAAAAGATGGCGTGCAAGAACAATGATGGTGGAAACGGGTAAGGGAAGTATGTAATGAACATTCACACAACAAGAAGGAAGTAGGGAGAAGAAGTAAACATCATATCATGTGATGTAATTGATTGTTATTATGTGATCTGTGTATAATAATTGCAACTTGTTAGTAGTAATTGCCGAATTATGTGCGGTAAATGATCGCTTCGATAGAAACAACCCAACAAATGGACATCTGTCCATGTTCCTAGATATTACTAGATTAGAGTGACCAACTTTCTGAAGAAAGAAACCAAGACACAAAGACTTCCACGTCAAAAAAAATTAATAAACGATACAATTATTAATATGTATTTAAAAACAGAAATAACTTTTTATCTAAAAATTTAAAATATATGAGGCAGCTCCAAAACAGTTTTTTGGAAAGACACAACAACTTATATATTATAATAATATAATTTGGGAAAAAATTACATAGTATTGCAAAACCACGAAACATAAATTTTAAAGACAGACCTCTATTTAAATGTATATTTTTTGGACAAATGAATTGTCACTAACGTCTTGAGCTCTTCAAGCGAAATTCAATTTCGTAGTTCAAATGGGTTTCAACCATTTTCATTGAGTTTTTTCAGTACTCCAAATATTAGTTACAAATACAATTGAAATATATATAAATAATTGGAGAATTAAATATAAGTGCCTTCTAGTAACAAATACACTCTCATCATATTTTTAAATTTTGCAAATGAGCAGCCCAGGAAATCCACATTTATGTACAGATTGTATATTTATTGTACTTTTTCCCATTATATTACCATACCAATACAGCTTTGTCCAACCGAGATCTGTAGTTTCAAATCTTTATTTTGAACACGTACATTACTGATCTTCTTGACAACCAAGGACAGGTCGACGTATTGTATACAGATTTTTCCAAGGCCTTTGATGGACTCGATCACACTATTTTTTGGGTAAGCTCAGATCTGTTGGGTTAAGTACTTCCTCAGTAAGGTGTATCAGCTTGTACCTCAACAATAGAACACAGCTCGTGCAATATAATGAACAGAGATCTAGCACATTTATCGCTGAATCATATGTACCTCATGGCTCAAATCTTGGTCCGTTACTATTAATTTATTATTATATTATATTATTATTTATGAACTGCAGCTAAGGCAATTAGGCGTCCTTTACGATCATCAGTTCACATTTAATGTACATGTAAGTGATATAAGTGCTAAATCCAATAGTCATATATTTTGGCATCACAAATATTTCAACAATATAAAGGTACTATAAACACAATTTAAGAGATTGCTAATACCAAAACTGGAAGATGATTCGCTCATTTGGAACCCATAGTATGAATTCCACATTAACTGAGAATATTTAAATTCTCAAGGGGAGGACTTTAAATATCTTTTCTAAATTAGGTTTTAATCTTCAATTATTACTATCAACTTTTAATTATCAGACACTTGAGCTAAGAAAAAAAATGTAGAGCGCAACATTCCTTCATAGAGTGTTACATAATATTATTGACTGCAACAACAAATTTCAAGGTTATTTGTTCAGAATATGACTTATTTTTCAATAATAGTCATTCTCTTGTTAGGGTAGCCCCAGCTTTTTGTTACAACCTAAGCTGACATTATTTCTTTCACGTATTCTTTTCACTTTATATTGCTTGTTATCCTTTACATTATGTTGATATGTATTGTTTGTCCTATAATTGGATTAAGCATGTATGGCATATATTAAATGATTATGTATAATATACAGTAGTTATAAAATAATTTGTAATGTAAATTCCATTCATGATATTTTAAAACTTTTCAGCTATTAATAGGAACGGGTTGATTTGTAACTCGGGTTACAAGATTGATTATCTTCTAGATGCATGACCATTGAAAAAGCTTAAGGACAGTTAATATTATGTGATATCGAGTTTACACTCACTTCTTTGTGTTTTCTTTCTCACCAATTGTTCAATTAATAATATTAATATCAACTACTTTTTTCAAATCCAAAACAAAGATATAACTAAACTAGTATTGATAAAATTATATAGGACAAATAAAAAACAAAATAAAAAGAAAATATGTGTATGTGTATGTGTAGATGTGTATGTGTTATTACAAAATGCTCAAATTTTTAAAGTTGAAGATTGAGAAAAACTACTAGGAACTGTACCTGTAAGTTATCCTCCAACTGTGATGTCATCTACACGGCGGGTAATATCAGCCCGTTCGCCCTTTATCAGCCTATAGTCTTCGATGATGTTTCTCTTCCCTGTAAACTTGCCTTCAGGTTTCGAATTATCTTACGGACGCTTCTATGACGGGTCTCGGGTTTCAGGTTGTCTTCAGGTTTCTTCTGTTGAGGTCTTTCAACCGGTTGCCATTTTTGCTGTTCCGGTATTTCGAAACTTCCTTCGGTCTCAAGTTGTCCTGCGGTCTCTTCATTTCGGGGCGCTCGCTGGGACGCCATTTTTCTGGAGTCCGTTTTTCGAAATCTCCTGAAAATACGAAAGGATGTTTGGAATCATAAATCCCATAATAGATCCTACGTTATCCATTATCGTAGTAGTAGTAGTAGTAGTAGTGTTTTATTGGGTTGAAATGCTTCAAAATTATTTTTATATTTATATATAGGTACTATATTTTAGGAAAAATGGTGCAATCAGTTATTTTGTTCTCTACACTACACCAACATTAAAAGTTTTGGTGTATTTTCCGATTTAACTTAATTAGATTCAAAATCTGCAAAACCTTCCTTGCTAGTTTGCATAGCCCCACTTTATTTTTACTACTGATTATGCGTCATTTATCTTCGGGTCGTAGGCTTCCGGTTTATTCGCGGGAGCCCTCTCTCCGGGACTCCATTCGTTTCTTGAAGTCTCCCTCCGGTTTCAAATTATCCACCGGGTTTTTTTATAGGTGCCCGGTCTCCAGGGTGCCTATCGAAATCCTTCTCCGGTCTCAGATTGTCTTGGGGTCTCTTCACGTCGGGTCTCTCGCCGGGACGCCATTTCTCCGGTACGTACTTCTCGAAATCATCTTCGGGGCAAAGATTCTCGTGGGGTTTGAAGGGCTGTTGTCTTTCAGCAGCCACCCATTTCTCTTGTGTTCGTTTTTCGAAATCACCTTCTGGATGTAGGCTATCTACCAGTTTCCTGATAGGTTCCCGTTCGCCGAGTTTCCAATCCTCGGGGAGATGTTTCGTGAACTCACCTTCGGGTTTGAGATTATCTTTGGGAATATTGATGGGGGCTCTTTCGCCGTGCGTCGCGTTGTATTAATCTTTCGGTTTCTCGATGGAAGGCCCCAAATGTATAGATGATCGTTATAGTCTTCTGGATTGTGAGGCCAAGTATGGTCTCAGTATAAAACATAGAGTTGTGATATACATTATCTAGACCATTTGGATAGAATGTCAATGCAACGTGAAGTATAATATAACGTCTTTCATCAGAGGTTTTCAAATCATTTCCAATATATTTTCTGTTTCTACAATCATTTGCATCTGACCCGCAGGATTATCCGACAGCTATTTTGCTTACACAATTGAGGAAAGTCAATTGATCACAGTTCCTTTATGAATATCATGGGTCTCTAATGAGCGTCCGCACCACAATGAGTTGATGTTTCACCTGAAATTGAATCTAGCATTCTCAGGATAAGAGGATTCTACGGCTTTATAGAAATTTGTATTTAAACTTGCAATTGAAAGTTATTAGAATAAGAATATCACCATATTCCTATTAAGGTTAGGATAATTCTAAAGCAAATTGATACAGTGTTATTGAATGATTTGAATAACTAATTTAATAAAAGGAAAATGTTTTCATTGTCATCACCGAAATAGATAAATTGATTAAAAAGCCAGAAAAAAAATCTATATGAGCAAAATTATATATGTTTCCATAATGGTCACCTCAAATAAATGATTGATTGACATAACATTTTCCCAGCTACTAACAATTCCAAAATTCATTTAAGAATAGCTGATTTTATAAGAAACTTTATATTTGGAATAGAAATTTGAATATTTGGTAAAATGATACATTTTGGCCTGAGCTATTTTATTAGAAATCTACTTACTTGTCGCCAAATCAATCTCAATGAAATTTTATATAATATAAGTTTCGGTCTCCTTGTTTCGTAAATAAGGAATTTGATAATTATTACTATCATTATTGTCATTTTCCCCAGTAATTGAGTTATAATAGTACTATCTTTCATTTATTCAACATTATCATTTACGTAACACTGATTTCATATTAATCTGAAATTATTTATTATAATAATGAATATACATTAATATTGCAACTTTATATCATTAAATTTAGCAAATTTCAATATTATTATTATTGCAGCGGCACTTTCTTGATATTAGTTATAGGAAAATTATACACACACGATATCTGGGTGATTGTTCCACAGGACATAACGCAATTTCCCATGTGGATAGTTTGACCATTGATTAACATATGTTAATCAATGGTTTGACCTAAACGAAATTTGAAATTCGTCTTAGACCTCGAGATATTGAAGAAACAGTTTTGATGCAAGACGAGTTGCCTATCTATACAGATCAGACGTACAGTATGAGATATTGGCCTCGAAAGTCAGATGTTTTAACACGTTCAAACAGCTACAAAACGTAAACATATGGCACTGATGGTGGCGTCATAATAGTATAAGAGATAGGGATGTCAAAAATTATAAATATATAGATATATCGATACATCGATGTTTAAAAGGAATATATATCGATACATTCGATATATCGAAACAAATGTATCGATATTGTCAATGTATCGATACTTTCTTGAATTTCGTATGAATAAGACTAAATAGGTATTATTTTCACAACAAAAAAAAACTACAAATTTAATGACAGCTAAAAGAATATAATACGTTATAAATATACTGAAAAATGCAAATAACTCCAATAAATAATTTAAAAAAAACATAATTTAATTCCAGTATTCAGATGGAAGTGATTGTAAAAATAACAATTTAGATAATATTTTTCCAGTTATTCTGAAGCAGGTTTTTGTAGCATATCAGGTGCACCGACATTATTAAAAATTATATTAGCAATCATCGGAGCAAGCTCAACAAATTTACTGATCATTTAGAAAGTGGAATTCCACCTTGTTTTGACGTCTAAAATAATTTTTTCAATTTTGCCCTCCGGAATATCATTTTCTGATTGTTGTTTACGCAGTTGTATACACTACGCTTAAACCATGTAACGATATTTCTAATTTGTAATAATGATCCGTTTAAGTTCTGCGTGTTTGTAATGAAGTTTTCACAAACTAAATTTAATGTATGTGTAAAACAGGGTATGTGCCTGTTTTTACCGAACGTATCGTAAACAGCTTTTACTATATTTGCCCCATTATCTGTTACCACCGCTATAACGTCATTAGAATTTATATTCCATTCAGAAATGATTTTTAAAAGGTCTGCAGTATTTCTGCATTGGGCCGTATGAGATTCGGTTAATTCTATCACGCCTAGTATGACATATATTAATTTAGATTCCGAAATATAATGTATAGTGATACCAAGGAAACTCATTGTTTAAAGGTCTGTCCAAATATCAGTTGTTAAAGTTACATATTTTGATTGTTGTAAAATATTTTTAAACGAAATGGCAGCTGCTTCATACTTTTTGTCAACATAATTTTTAATGGTATTTCTAGTCGGTATTTTATAAAGGGGGACAATTACATTCATTAATTACAAAAAAACCTTCACCTTCTACTATTGAAAATGGCATATTATCTTTACAAATAAAGTAAACGATAGAATTTGTGATTTTCTAATTTTTTGATTCTCCCTCGAAAAGAGATGTAATTGACTGAAGTTCCTTAGCGAAAGAAGGCTGAGTAAAGCTTAAGCTAGAAGAGGATTCTTATACTTTTTTCACCGATGATGGTGGTGACTTGTTGCGGTTTCAATGCAAATTTTTCTGCCACCAAAAACACTTTTATGAATAGTTTAATACTTTTGCTTTAGATGGGCACTAAGAGCCGAAGTGCTTTCAGAACTCTTCAAAACTTTTGAGCATATATTACAACGTGCCTCGACACTAGATTGTTTAGTAAAATGTTCCAAAATTTTACTTTTCGGTGGCATAATAACCAATAATAAGATACAGACACTATTAATCGAAAATAAATCTACTATTTCTTAATGAACCGAACTGTGTCACATAGAAAAATGATGCGACAACGCCTAGCCCTTCTTTTATAACCTTGGGTCACTCAAATCTTTCATTTTACTCATTTATTGAAAGATAATATAAATATTGCGCATTCTATCATTACAGGTTTGTTTAAATTTCAGTAATCTTCTACTGGACGCTAGATAGCAGGGCAGGACGCAGAACAGAAAATAATAGGTTTCATTACTGTTTATTATTAGTAGGATTCTGATCTGAGATTACATTATACTCAAAATAATACGAATATAGAGCAAAATACGGCATTATCGATATATTTTAGTGAATTGTCGATATACATATATCGATATATTTCGCGTAAAGTATATCGATACATCGTTGCCATCCCTATATAAAAGAGAATAATCTCGGGAATCTGACTAACAGCGAGCGATTGCTTGGTAGAAATCAATATTAATAAAAAACTCTTGAATCCAAGAAAACTTTGAAAACTTTTCATTTTGCAATAGCTAATTTTGCTAAAGCCTGTTCTAATTTACTTGTATTTTGTGACATTTCTTTTTTCAACAAAATTAGCCAGGGTGTTACTCATCAGGTTGGTTAATTAAACCAGGTTATGTTAAGTGAGCCCATGCTCCCGCTTTTTCCGTAAATATCACATTCATATTTTTTTAATAGTCATAACACCAAAGAATTCAAAATGAGAATATTCTACTGTACGCCACTGCAGCACAAGCATATACACATTTACAAAACTTTCTACTAACCTCATGCCATGCCGTATTAATGACTTTCCCGTTTTGGTTACAGCAAGGATGCAATCATGCCGATGATTCCCTTAGGTTTGAAAGAAACAAAAGAAATAGACTTCCGAGATCCGTTCAAAGACTTTATATTGGAGCACTACAGCGAAACTACCTCGAAATATGAAGATGCTATTTCTGATTTTATGGATACGAGACAAGCCATGAGAACGCCATTGAGAGATGTTAGTGGCGTAGCCCTTTTGTTCCGATATTATAACCAATTGTACTTTGTGGAGAGAAGATTCTTCCCGCCGGACAGATCGCTGGGAATATACTTTGAATGGTTCGATTCACTCACAGGTAACTGAAACTTTTTACAATTTCACTTTCACTAAATGATGATCCCCATCAAACTTTAGATTTTAAGCAAGAGGTGAACCGTATTTTAAAATTTCACGTTTTTACGTTTTCACAGCGTTCATAACTTTAAACTTCAAGTCGCTGTAACTGTAATCGATTGAAATAAAAATTTCGGGAAGTTGTTCAATTAACTTAAGCATTATATCACGGCATATCTACTCATTTCCTTTAGTATGACAAGTTGACCGCCATGGTGAAGGGTACAATTCATTCGAGTGGAATATTCCTAACGAGATTTGCACTACTTTTTCTACGATTATGTAAATAAATATTGAAATAATTTGAATTTATTATTTTATTTGTTAACTACATAAAATGTGAAATTAGTACAATTATTAAATATGTTTCAATTGGTTTTCCTTGGAGTATAATATAATATTAAAATGAATTGCAATTTCTATTTTATTCAGCTATCCCATATTCAAGATTTATTGTGCAAACTGTCTGAAGTGGACTTCATTATTATAATTAAGGATGGGACCATTGAGGTTCCTTAATGTCAACGCCGAGGCACCCCGTGTTGTGATGGAGCGGTTTCCGCCCCCCCCCCCCCCCCACGTCACAACCCCATGATTCCTAACAATATTTATTTTCGTATACAACATTGCCAGATATATTTAATTAAAGAAACAAGGGAACACAGTTTTAATAGTTTAAGTACCTTTCTTTTAAACTTACATATATTCATTGAACAATAAATCTAGATATGTATTTCATGCGCTTTCATTGATGCAAACGTATCTATTGTGCGTGATGCATCAATCGATTCGAGAGTCTCTTTCTCTATACTCAACAGAGCCAAGTCCGACAATATTTGTTGCTCCATTGATGCCCGCAGGTAAGTTAATATTATAACTTCAACTTGCTGAAGGACCGCTCACAACTTGCAATAGATACGGAGACAGTTAGCAAGATCTGTAACGCAACTCTTAAATTCGGAAAAACATATTTACCGTACTGTATAAGAAATCGGAGTAGTTCGATGGGGGTATCGATGACATTTTCCCGTGAACGTAGCAACATTCTGCAGTCAACGATGTCGTTATACAAGTCAGTGCCGTCAACGTCAGTAGCGACATTTCCAAATTTGGCGCCCCCTGAATCCTGCGCCCGGGGCACTTGCCCCCCTTGCTATGCCTCTGAGTACTAGACTACTTGATGAAACTTGGCTATTCCAACATTTGTGGTTGCATAGCTTAACCTATTGAACCTCACTATTAATATCTAATATATGACAAATGTTACAAATGACATGACAATATTTGGATAAAATGAACTTGCGCTAGTTCTGCTTTGAGGTGACGAATTATCGTACGATTCATTTGACATTTGTCTGTAGGTATTGTTTGTATTGAAGGTTTAGCAGCATTGCCATGGTTACGGCTTCATGGCTACCTTATTTGTTGAACCCGCGCGATGAGTACATTGTGCACTCGTTGCGAGTGCTATGCTAGTAGAAGATTGTTCTACAATGTACTACTTCAACTGATCAGAGAAATCATAGTCGTAGAAAAACATCTAACATTATAGTAACGATAGGTAGGTACTGTCATGAAATATTGAAAGCAATTCAATTTTATTTTAATTATTTCTTCTCAAACTAAATTTTATATTCCATCTCAAAGTTTAATTCATAACAACATACCTCCCACGTTGTCTCTTGCTGAAAAGAATATTACTCTTATATTGCACAAACTAATTCAGATATTCATTCGAAAACTCAATTTTTTTATTTCATCATTCCTTCAGGTGGTTTGACACAGAAATACGTAATAGAAAATATATGTTGTTCAATCGGCAAGGGCAGTTTTACTAACAAGTGCAGGCCTGGGTCTACCTCGTCCGTGAATCCGTTCCGATCAGCACTCTGTCATAAGAAGGCACGGTATCGTGGTTTCAATGCTGAAATGCATGTGATGCCTAGTTCACCGGATCTTTTGCAGTGGTAACTGTCCTGAAGTGTTACTCATCTCGAGGCCCGCGGAAAGACGTTGCTTGCTGAAGCTACTGCCGGGGTCTGCATGCCAGGTGGTCTTCTACAAAAGACAATGGAACTAAAAATATATTTATTTGGTTGATAAGATGTTTCTAGTCCACATCGATCAGTAACGTCACAAACTTATAGTTTTCAAACAGCTGTTTCGCTCTTCTCAAGGTTCTTCTTCGTTTGCAACGTTAATGAAGGGTCTCTGCTGAAGGTAACCGTACGTGATAAAAGACCAAAATAAATCAGGCCATGTATAGATGTCCCACTAAGAAATCAAGCAATGTTCCACATTGACAGATAACTCGAATTTTTCAAAAATTACGAGGAACGTAACTACCGCCGGTTCAGCCGGTGCAACGGCCTGGGGTCTCCGGGTACAAGGGGCCCCCGATTGGTTTTTTTTGCTTGTTTGTAAAACTATGATTCGTTGTAATGTTCTGTACTTTTGGAAATACGTTCTATCAGGGAGTTGGCTAACTTAATACTGATCGAGTATTTTACTCTTTCCGCTAGCTTTCCGGATGTCTGGTCAGTAATTTTACTGTTTTTAATAATTCCAATGACCGTTGCAACTGCAGAGCGCTCCTTTTCAAAACTAAAAATGATGAAAAATTATCTGCGAAATTCGATGGGGCAAGAGCGGATCTCAGTATATTGTCGATAGAGAGTAAGGTCACGAACTCGTTGAGGGCGAACCTGGATGAAATAGTCGATAACTTTGTGAAGGCGAGAGTCCGCAGGGCGCGATTTTAAGAAGTGTTACGTAGATATAAGAGTATCAATTGTAGCGGAATATGGCTGTGACTATGGATTATAAGATTGATTGTGAGATTGTACAATCACACATGGATAAAATACACAACCCAAAAAAGTATTCACTTGACGTTGCTGTTGGACTGGGGCTCCGGTCGGGTTAGTTACGCCACTGAAGACTACTTGTGTGCCCCGGATGGCGACACCAAACCAAAACCAATGAAAGAGAATTGAAATAAATGAATATATGAATATACTCATTTCTCTCATGTTGGCTTTTGCCAGAGAACAATTTTAAGCACTTTCTAGCCCAGATCCATTATTAACGTCACAAACTTATAGTTACGGGCGGCTGTTCCTCGTAACTTTTGTAAAGTTCCAGATATTGCGGTCTTTTTATTATCCTGGCCTAGAAAGACCTTATCATGGTTATCTGGCAAAAACCAACATAATATAAATGACTATATTTATATATTCATTTGTTTCAATTCTCTTACTGTATTTATTTGGAACATATTTGAACAAAATATTACTTACAACATAAATTGTCATTTTTTCATATAATCAAGTCATAAGTCAAATCAAGAGAAACAACACGGTACATGAAGTGTCAATAAAAACGTATGAATCAGAAATACGATAATTATTATAATTTCTCATTTCCGAACCCTTCCACACTAGTGCTGAAGGAGAATCTCTTCACGGACTAGTGTTGGGAAAATGTCTTGCCACTAAAAATATTGTATAGAAAGCATCAATTTCCCACACGCTCTTAAAAAATATATATTATTTCGTTCTAGGTAATTGCACAATTAATTCATTCAATAAGTTTCATTTGTAATGATAAATTATATCATTTCCGGTTCATTCCATCAATTAAGTTATTCCGGAATATACGAAATGAATAAATCTGTCTGTTTCAGGTGTGCCATCTTGTCAAAGGACTGTAGCGTTTGAAAAAGCATGTGTTTTGTTTAATATGGGAGCTGTATATACTCAAATAGGTGCTAAACAAGATAGAAGTTCTTCGAAAGGTCTAGATGCTGCGGTTGATAGTTTTCTTAGAGCTGCTGGCACCTTCAAATATATCCATGAAAATTTCACGAATGCTCCTTCGATGGATCTTGGACCTGAGATGTTGGAAATGCTTGTTCAGCTTATGTTGGTACGTTTACAAGCATTTTAAAATTCCAGTCATGGAACCTTTTATACAATTCGAATTACCAATCTATGTATGATCAGTTTCTTTTCTATTCGATGAAGATTGCCATAATGCAAGTCACCCACTCCTCCTTGTGTGTTAGCCTTGATGATCCTATTGGTACTATAAAAACTCAAGAATATAATACATTTCAAAAATTATATTTTGTCCTAATTCTTAATTAATTAGACGCTGAATATTAATACCAAAAGGTCTATGGGGCCAGACGGAATTCGACCTGTCGTTCTCAAAGAATGATCGCCTGGATTAACACCTGTTTTCTGCAGGTTGTTTACCCTTTCAGGAAACTGTGTGAAAGACAGCTAGAGTCCAACCAATTTCATAAAAAGGAAAAACCCTTCGAAATAATTATAGACACATTGCACTATTACCTGTAATCTAAAGTGATGTAGAAAGCAATCAACATCGTACTCATCCAATACTTAGAGAGCTCCAAAGTCTTGAATGACCGGCAATATGGCTTTCATCAGCAGAGATCAACAGGAGACCCGCTTGCCTACGTAACACATATATGGCAGAAATCTATTGAAAAATAATAGAAATCTCTAGCTGTAGCATTGGATATCTCCAAAGTATTTGACCGAGTCTGGCACCAAAGCCTTCTTGTGCAACTTCCGTCATATGGTTTGCGGCCTCAACTTTATCGCTTACTATCAAGTTTCCTCTCAGATAGATCATTCCATGTGGTGGTTGACGAAGTATCTTCCGATACAATGGCGATTAACGCTGGTGTTCCACAGAGATCTGCCTTGGCACCAACTTTGTTTCTTCTCCATGTAAACGATCTGCTGCAAGTGACCACCTGTCCCGTCCAAAGCTTTGCAGATGATGGTACACTTCATACCGCTTTCTCATCTAGAGCCCCTATAACATCTAATGAAGCTAGAGAAGCATGGTAGAGACATATTGACGCAATTAATGGAGATCTTACAGGGATTCTGAAATGGGGATCTGATAATCTAGTAGAATTTGATGCAACCCAAACTCAAGCTTGCATCTTCTCCAGGAAGGTGGATCCCACAATCTCTAATATGATGATGTCGAGTACAACTATTCCTATGAAGTCTTCCATATCCATGCTCGGATTCACCACCAACAGCACCTTCTCTTGGTATGATCATGTGAGGTCCATCACAAAAACTTGGTTTTCTATTCTGTGCCAAGACTTACTTTACATCTCAGCAGCTAGTAATAATCTACAAAGCACGTATTCGTGTAGTCAAAGTAGAAAGAATATATTTACCCCTCTCAATTTACTAACCTTATCTTGTCAAATTAGTGTTTACTTTTTCGCCACTCGGATATTATCAAATATAGCTCTCTACAAATTTTTTAAATGTTTCAAACTGAATATCATTACAGGCTCAAGCAAGGGAATGTCTTTTGGAAAAATTAGAACTACAATCTGTGGAGAAAAGATCCATAGATATATGTCTAGATTTAGCGCAAGAAGCATCCCAACTGTCCGAATGTTACAATCAAGTCCACCAACAAATATCTCAAGATGCTGTACATGATTACGTTCCATACAGTTGGATCTCTTTGGTGCTAGTCAAAAGAGAATTCTACGCGGGTATGGCTCATTATCATGTGGCTAGTGGTGTATTACATAAAGAAATCTCGAAGATGTCTGCAACTACTAAGGATACGTTACAATTCCTCCATGTTGAAAGTGTCTCTACACAACTGGATATACGGATGCCAAAAGATGAATCAGAAAGGAGGCTTCTGGGTAAGATTCATGATATCACCTTTAATTCGATGATTTAAACATAACTATCGCTTAAGCTTTGTCTATCAAATATTATCTTGAGAAATGTAGCTGGTTCATTCAATTCAAATCAAATTTAATTGGAATAGCAATCTCCTTAAGATATGTTCTGGGCCTAAGTGCACTCTTCTTATATCAGCAGATAGGAATTATATCCAAAGTTCACGAAGCCTGAATGCAGGGAAGGCGATTTCTTTTGGCAATGGTAATCAGAACATGGTTCTGCTTCCTCATCGTAACTCATAGCTAACCAGCATCATGTCGTATATTGGCAGTTTGTTGAATCCGATTCCAAGCCCGCTCACTTACACATTGTAAATTTGAACTACTTGTTCGTGTACGAATACTGTTTTGTAAAAGCACAATTATAGCGGAAAAATTGTTCGAAGCAAGTCTTATTTGTGGCTACTACGAGAATGTTATGAATGAATTTAAAGTGCAAAAAATCTGTATATACATATAGTTTTTAAGAATTTTTTCTTTACGTTGCTACAAAAAGAGTAATAATGGAATTGCTCATCATTATCTCTATCTCGATGGTACTAAAACGAATTAGCCTGTAAAGTTAGTGAATTGTTATATATTGAAACCATGCCAAAAGTTGATCTCAATAAGATGTAAAATATAAGATATTAATTATTAAGTTCAAACAACATCTGGGTATTTATGAAATCCCGAACAGAAGTTACTTCTTCAAAGATTTAATTGTATCACCAATTGGAGAACAGCTGGAAAAATTGTGGTGGTCCGAAATGTATGTCGTGTGTTTCCCAAACGCAAAAACTTTCTCTAGTACTCAGGATACACTCAAAATATTCTGGTCACGAGAGTAAATTATTTAATCGAATTGAATTAATTTCAGGGAGAACACATTTGCGTGAAGCTTTGGTACTTCAAGAAGAATGTCAACGCCTTCATCGAATGTGTAGAGAATTGAAAGGGAAGCAAGCGTTGTCTGCAGTTTTACGAAATGCACATAGGATAGCGCTACAGGCCTATACAAAAACCGAATGTGAAGACGACTTCAGTGATATGTTAGATTCACCACATGTACAAGGTAAGTTCATGCTAAATTTAGTAAGTAGAGTAAACAGAATTGACCATCAAATGTTTCTCACTATTGAAGGCTTAGAGAGTTACATATATTATCCCACTCTTTCGGAAAATATATAGAATATTCATGTAACAATTTCCAACGTGTGATAGTGGAAAACACTTTTCTTCAGGACTATTTACTTATTGCCATGCGAAGGACACATTATATCAGGATTTCCGCCCATTATACAAATTGAAATTTATATTTATATTTAGATAGATATATTGTGAGTGTGGGAATAGTTTATCCGTTGAGTAGTGGGAATAGTGCGATAGAGCCATTGAAGCTCTTTAAATCAGTAACTCTTGGCAAACGCATGGCTATTAATAATAGTCAATGTCTAAAATTGTAGGCGTTCACAACTTTCTTCTCCTTTGTTCTTTGTCTCTCTTATGATATACATGCGACTATATTCTAACACTAACATTAATTTCTATATACTGCTTTCTGAATTCCAATCTGTATAGATGAACCACCAAGACTAAAGAAAGATGTGAAACAGTCGTGGGGAGGCCAATTTGAAAATGGACGCATGGTAGAGTTTAAATCATTGGTGTATAGGAGACTCTTGTGAGTTAGGGCTTTGATTGAATGAGTTACTTTTCAATCAACGGTTGGGGCGAGCCAGACGCAGTATATTGTTTTACATGAGAGACAAGTAAATAAGTGCTATAGTCGGTTATATCTGATAATTTGCGATGCGCGCAAGCCGATTGGGCTCAATAAGACTACTTAGGGTTCACGATTTAGGAACCTGAAGCTACTTACCGACCGGTGGGACGGAATACTTTCAGTTAAATAACTTTGGTTTTTCTGGCGCGATATCAGCGATGTCGTCGAAGCGCGCAGCAGCCCGACCAGGTATAAATGTAAAAAAAAGTTTATATAATATATACAATATATACTGTTATAAAAGTTAAAAAAGTTCCAGAATATTATTTCTTTAGTATTATTCGAATAGGTGTTGGTTAGGGGATGATGATGTGCTGAAGGGGAGGGGGTGCATTAATGGATCGGAATTGTATGAGTGTATTTTTGGTACAAATCTATATTGAAAATTATTGACCACCATAAATATGAAAAAGGTGGATAATTTGACCAATATTAAGATAAATTACTTAATTATTAAGACTCCGACAGTGGTTAAATATCGGAATTACTGAATTTTTTGGGGGGCGTTTTAATCATATTTGCCATCATGTCAATTTGTAATTCGTAAGTTTTAGCCACAAAATGGCCTACATGTCGATTTTCTGGCCAAATAATAGCCAAATACTCTAAACTGAACCGGTAACTTTTGATGGCATATGGTTTTTTAACCATTGGCAACAACCAATAAACATTTTCCACCAGGTTTGAGAGTTAACTTGCAGTCCATTTTAACTGGCCAGTCCGATAAACGGACACGATAAAAAATAATGGCAAATGGTGGAAGTGTATAAGAAGAAACCGCAACTTGAAAAGGGTTAACTTGAGTAAAAAAATCAGAAATTTGCGGAGGCTGTATCTCGAGAGCTACATGAGAGCGAAAATTCGGTCTGTGAGATGGATTGAACCGTTCTCTAACAATAAACCATAGTGCTAGCTCTTGGACTAATGTGACACTGATTTCTCAAAAGAACCAGGCCGTCACTTGTATTTGACTACGATTTAAATATATGTATGTAATATGAAATAAAAGAAATTTAGCTAGGTTAGGAATTATTTCATAAAGACATCGATTAGTAGATTAAAACTATAATGTTTTTACTGGTTTTTAAATGGGTGATTTAGTTGAGTAGGTGGTCTGTGCAATAGAAATTGTTAGGTATATCCTTGGACTAGGAATGTTATTGAAATTATCTCTTGAAGATGATAACATTCGTTCGAGTTGATCGAGCTATATGTTATACAATTTAGCATTTCAAATTACTGTACGGTATTTATACCTGAATAAATGTTTTACAGCTTGAAAACTTGTTTTGTGACGTATTACTTATTTCCTGCCACTAAATATACAAAATACAGGGTTCACATAAGATTAATTAAGTTACTGATTAACAACAAATTATTCATTCGGCTATAAACTATACAAATGTATCTCATAAAATGTAATGATAGTAAGTAATCATGTACCCATATTTGTAGGTACCTTTTCAATCTTTGAATTCATTTGATACTATGATATTACGATATTATTCCAGGATATAAGTGTGAGAAAGGTAGAATATAGAAAACGACTAAATGCATATTCCATTCTTTAATCAGCATGTGTGGCGGAAAATAGCTGCTTACAATCAACGGAGACGCAGATTACTTGCATTCAATTATTAACCATTGAATACAAAAATGAGTTGTTTCCTAATATCTGTAGTACGTTTTGTCTTTTTTGGAGTAGACAATTTCCCAAAATTACACTGAGGTGCATGCTGGCTCAAATAGCAAATCAAAAGCTCTCTGATTACAACTACCCCATAGTGGCAAACTAATAGAAGATTATCTATTTGTATCACATAATGAAAACGACTTGTTTTATAGAGTTTTCTAAGCTCACGACAGACACTACTGTCGAATATATAATAATATGTCATATTACTCATTATGATAACTTCATATTGTTCTATGACATAATGCTTAGGTGTCACATACATCGTTATATGCCAAGAAACTGGTCTAATTAGTATACCGAAATTCAACATAAAAATCGTCTGAAACTTAAAAATTTTGAGCAGCATACAGACCCTGTTTTTTGGGAAGCTTTCGACTTTGACCATTTTTGGAATTTACAAAAAAAACTGTGCATTCATCAAAATACAAGAATCGACTTTTGAAGATCAAACATTGTCACTAGAACACTATATGCTATAATCTAATATAAAAAAATAGATAAAAAAAGACAAAAAAATACGCGATATTCAAAAAATTGTCTAAACGGTAGCCTATGTACCTATATCTCATTGGCGCCTTCTAGCAACAAGAATAAATAATTTGAAACAGTTGCGAATTTTCCGTTCTCCAACTCTTGATAATTTCTCAATAAATTAGTATTTCGTACTGAAAATATGAAAAATTGCTTCAAAGGCGTATTTTACACGTAAAAAGCAAAAAATCGCCGGAAAATACAATAAATATTCATTTTTTCATGGTGGGCCCTAGCGGCGGAATGAGGCATCACACTTGTATTTTGCCCATAGAATGGTTGTGAAGTGTTTGTTCTAGAAGTCGAAACCTTCCTAAAAAAACAGGTCTGTATGCTGCTCAACATTTTTCCAAAACAAAATAACAATCCCAATGGATTAAATATTGTATTATCCGGCCAGTTGCACTGAGATGAGGTGATTATTCTCAGAATATTCTAGAAAAAAAGAAGGATTTTATTATTCGAACGTTCTATACTTTCACATTGTATTCGTCGGATGATAATCAAATAAACCGTTTATTAAAAGCCTTTTTATCTTTACGAAAACAAAACTGCCAGACAAATGCAACCTCGCATATAGATTGGAATTAAAAAAGCAGTGGATGGTAGATAATTATGCTAATGTTAGAATATAACCGCATGCACTATTTTTACATAAGCGACGGGGAGGAAAATCTGTAAACGCCTACGATGATAAAACATTGACTATTATTATTAGCGAGACGTGTATTGCGGATTGTGGGACTTCAGAGTTCGCCAGTGAAGAAAGAGGTAACACCGAGTATTAAGATAGTGTAGCTATTCTTTTGAAATATGATTTCAGGAAACATAATTGTTAAGACAGTTAAGATACTCGGAAGGTATTACGAATTCTACTTACATTCTTGAATTCTACTCAGAATTTTACATATTTCAGGATTGTAGGGTCAATAATCTTTCTAAACCAGGTAAAAATATTGGAAATGTTACCGGTTGCGATCACTGGCGAGACATTTAACAAGATGCGTAGGATTTTATATAATCGTCAGATCGTTTTGAGCATTTGATTCAATTTACAACGTTCGTTTTATTTTTTAGAGTTCCATTCTTAGTTCTGTCATTATTTCGAAATAATTTTGTTTTGGATTAAAATTTTTACTAAGAAGTATTTTAATAGTTCCTTTATCTTTCCCTCAGCGAAAATAAAAGGGTTACAGCATTCTTTCTAGGTGAAAGAGCTTACGAGATTCATTTCGTGGTTAGAGGGATAGTAACGCATGGGTGGTGTACATGCTTTCTTTCAGAAATACTGAATTTATTCGAAGTTGCAGCGCTGTCGCAACTACTCAGGGGTACTCGCTATTACAATTTAATCTCGTAGTTCAGGCATTTAAGGAGGAAAATCGACGATTTTTGACCGAATTTCCGAAGTTCTAATTTTGGTCTATTCTTATGTATTTTGACGCGCTGAAGACGATGATGCAGTTTAAATTTGGATCAACCCTTTGCTCGAAAAACTATGGCGATTTCATGAACCCAAAATATGTCCATTTTTCGATTTTTTGTGTTTTGAGAGTACTCTGTGAGTTGTATGAAGAAATGTTGAGACAGTGGTTTTTAGCACATTGAAAAATTGAGTTTATGTCAAAGAGTTTTTGTTTTTTTCATATTCTGTTTCGGTGAAAAGGTAGTATTTTCATATCTCTCTTTCATACCGCATTTTTTGGCGTCCATTTTGAAAAATCCTTATTTTACGAATTTCAGACGAAATACTTATGTCATCGATCTGAAATTAAATTCATTCAAAAGATTTCATTATTCTGCACCTAATATTCAAAATTCAAGCATTTTGGTACAAAAGCATAACTTTGGCACAATTTTGAAAATTTTGAACCACCGAAAAAATTTTTGAGGTTAGTAATTTTTCACGGAATCCAAATTCTAGGTTTTATTAGAGGTTTTCATAACAAATATTTTGAGTCCAAGCAGATCGATTTGGGTTGAGTGGAAGTATAGCTATCTTAATAAATGTGTTTGGCGCCATTTTGTAAATTTTGAACCACCGAAAAATCCAAATTTTGTGAGCTTAGTAATTTTTCACGGAATTCAAATTTTAAGTTCTATTAGAGGTTTTCATAACAAGTATTTTAGTCCCAAGCAGATCGATTTGGGTTGAGTGGAAGTACAGCTATCGTAATAAATGTGTTTGGGCCTCTAGAGGGTCCAATTTTAGGCCTATCTACAAAAACCCTTGATCAAACCAGGTCTACATAGACCCACACATTCACACAAAACTAAGCATTCAGGTGCATTTTAAAATACTTATAAACTATAATTTCGCGCGCGGAATCTATTGTACCGACGCTCGCTTATTGCAGCTAAATGAAATTCCGCGCTATTTTTTTATGATGAAAATTGTGATAATTGTGGGCCATACGCTGTGTCAAACTTAAATAGCCGATGTATTTCTCTGTAATTTGATCCAAGGTTTTTGTCGATAGGGCTAAAATTGGGTCCTCTAGGGAGGTTCAAACACATGTATTAGGATAGATCCATTTCTACTTAACACAAATTGATCTGTTTGAGCTCGAAATACTCATTATGAAAACCTCTAGTGTAACCTAGAATTTTGATTCCGTAAAAAATTCATAATCTCAAAAAAATTGGATTTTTCGGCGCTCTGTTACTTAATCAGAAATTCGGACAAAATAATTCCTTAAATGTCTAGACTATCGTCTAAGACGAATACACTATTCACAGATTCACAATACTTCACTAACTACTGCTTTTGAGTTTCCAATCTACATTCGTGATAAAGCATTAGGCGCTGCGAGTGCTGCCATCTACTAGAGATTATTCATCGATTCATCATTTAATGGACTAACCAATCTACAATAAATACAAAAATGTACTTACGATTCCAAGTGACTAAAATAAGGACAAATCTAAACAGCTGAAAAACTTTTTTGTTATTTCTATAACTTGAACTAAATTTAAGAAAATATCCACTCATTAGAAGTAGCTTATAATCAGAAGTGGAGTATTAAACCCATCTAAATGATCTGTGAACCCTTTCTTTGGAGGAATTCAAATAAAAATAACGTCACGCTTTTTCTATAGCAAATTTGAAATTGATATCTAACCGTTTGTTGAGGTTCTAAATAAGTGAGCAAAATTTTTTATTGAACATCTACGCCTTAATTCGTTTTCTGATTGATTTTACATAATATTGAATAAAATTATTTCTTTTTCAATGGTATTCATGTTTGAGAGCTAGTGGCAAGTCTCCATTAAGTTCCAGTTCATTCCCCTGGAATGTCGGAAAGAAATTCTCTCGGTAAAGTAAGGTCGGTTGGTCGGTAACTTCTCGTAAAATATTCAAATATGGAATCGTTAGAAGCAGTATTAAATTTTATACAGATTTAGTGAATTTTGGATGTGGCCATATAAAGCAGTTTCGTCAAAAGATAAAATATATAACACAAAAATACGAACAAAAGATAACGAGTGTTAATTTTCAATATTCCTGAAGAGGATGAGACTTGATTGAATCTTTTAAAATGAAAAATGTAATATTTTGTTCCAGCGGCGACAAAGTTTCAATTAAGCCTGACTCCACCGGACTTTTCACAGTACCGTGTCAGTGACCTGTTCAAATCCCTTGGTCCCATAGCAATATTCTCTGCCAAACGACATTGGACAGCACCCAGATTAGTTCAGTTGCATCGAGGGAGAACTACTGAAGGATTTGGCTTTTCTGTTAGAGGCGACGCTCCCGTGATCGTGGCTATTGTTGAAAGTAATTCTCTAGCTGAAGTAAGTAAATTGCTTGGAGATAAAAGCAGTATGAAACTTTCAATTTTTTCTCATTTTAGTTTGGAGGCGTTAAAGAAGGAGATTTCATTGTCGCCATCGCCGATAAAGATGTCAAATGGGTATCACACGAAGAGGTAGTTACTCTTATCAAGAATGCTGGCGATTCTTTAAGTTTGAAACTCGTCACCCCGATGGATAGAAATTACTTGAAGGTAATTAAAATTTACGCTCAGACAAACCGAAATATGGAGTCGGTTGAAAAAAAACCGACATAACTAGGAGCCAACATGCAAACTAACGCAGCATGGTCCTAATGTAAAATAATTTCATAATAGTAAAGTTGTTGATACCAGGGTTGCAACTTATCTAACACTATGTTGTATGAATACGACAAAAATGCATGCATCTTTGTGGTAAAGAAATCCAAATACATGCTGTTCCGCTAAACGCTAGAGTAAAGCGTGTATATACAGTCCCTGGCCGAAATATTAGTCACTTCCGAAATCTAAATTTTTTGTTGATTTTAATATTATTATTAACACAATCATGGTGCAAATGTTAGTGATAAACAGTTGTTGTGTTGCAAAATATTTATTAGAAAAAATGTGAACAAATATTAATTAGAAACACTAGAGAACGTTCTCTATTTGATTCATGTCTGGGGAGTTGCCCGGCCAAGGCAAAACTGGTATAGACATCTCTTCTAAGAATTTTTTGTTTGATTTTGCAGTATGGCAAGGTGCTCCATCCTGCATGAACACTTTTCTACCATTCCCGAACCATTCTTCCATCTGTGGAAGCAATCTTGTTTCCAAAACTTTCTTATATTGGTCTTGCCGCAAGGTTCCCTCGACCACATACAAACGTCCCAGGCCGTTTCCACTTATTACCGACCATATCATGACAGACACAGGATGTTTAAAAAAGTTTTTATGACATAGTCATGATGGAATTTTTAGTTTTTGCCACGCTTAACAAACTGTGCCTTATCATCCAGGATTTGAAAAGTTGATTCACCGCTAAAGCAAGTCTAGAAGAGCAAAAACAGTAAAAAAAAAAGATTTCGAGCAACTTACTATTCTCCAGTCATCAACAGTTAAATCTTCATCAGCATTAGCCCAATTCAGCCTCTTCTTCACCATTGTTGGTGTTGATCTTGGCTTTCTTACGGGTCTACGGCATTTGAAACCAATATTTCGCCTTACGGTACGAGCAGACACATTGTACCCTGCCTCTACAAATTTGTGTTTAATGTCGGCATGACTAGCCCTTCGAAATTTCTCGGTAATGTTTCGAAATAGTCTTTGCCCCCTGGGAGTGATAACACGTTTTCTACCACACCGACCTTTCCGAGCAGCGTCCAAAGGCTTTTTGATGTTAATTTTTTTGCTTATTTGTGGTACTGAAGCTTGCGATATTCCACATATTGCTGCAATCTGCCGTTGGCTAAGCTCTGTATTCAATAGAGCTATTTCGGACGATTTTTGTTCTTGGCTAAGGTCTTTATACTTCCCCATCTAAAAACAATTGCACCCAAATATTAAATGCCAAGTTTTCAATTTGTATCGCTTTAAAAATGTATGACAATATAAATAAGTATTAAATAAATACATTATTCAAGTCATTAATTACTTACTTTGACAAAATTGTTGCTGAAATTGAATAAATCGTACTTTTCACTCAACGTCACCGTGCACTTGAAGAATCTTAAACCAACTAATATTTGATAATTTATAAAATATCAGCATTACCGACTGAGTACAGCTATAAAAAATTTTAATATGCTATTAGCCAATCCAAAACCAAAAGAACTCAAATTTTATAAGTGAGTCTAATAATCCGACCAGGGACTGTAGTTCCATGCGGGAGCCAGCTATCAACAATCTTCCAATAGTCACTCATTACTATATAGAAGGCCACATTCATGTCAACACAGCATGGTTCATGGTCCTAATGTGAAAGATTTTCGTAATATTACAGTTCTTGATAACAGGCTATGAAACTTATGTAGCAGTATACGATTTGATCTCACATGCTTGCTGACGCAGTAGGTGATTGCGTAAACAATGTAGATGGCTTTTTCCACACTTTTTGTTTTTCTTTGTGGGCATTTATACTGAAGATGCGCATATTGAGTCTATTGCGCAGTGTGGATATAGTCGCATCACTCCTACCTTTAGTCTAAATATTTAACTACATTTATTAATTTCTTTACAGCCCACCAAAACATGTAAAGGTTCCATTTCAACCCACAGTAGTAGTTCTGGAGTGTCTAGTGGAATGTCTAGTCCTGCAGGTTCAATGGCTCAACATAATCCCAATAAACGTCTCAACTGGAATCCATTCAAACGCCACTCTTCTTCCAGGGAAGGGAAAGATTTCTATGAAAACGTTATTTTGAGATGATCCCAATTGCTGTAACAAATATATGTAAAAATTGCTCATAAGTATTGTATCATAGCTGAGGTAGGTATGAGAAGTTGAAGCTTCCAATCGAAAAAATTTATATTTTGCAAAATTGTCTACTGTTCTGGAGCTAATTATGAATGTTTCGAAAAATTTTGATGGATTCAATATTTAACTATTGGATTGTGAGCAAATCCAATAATAAGAATAATAATTAAAACTATTTTAATAATTAATGAATTCTCAACAATGCTTTCATTACTTTAAATTGGATAGTATTGTTATGACAATAATTTGGTTATTTTAGCGTGAAGGAAATGAAGCTAATGTACTAACTTATTATAATTCAGAAATATAATCAAAATTTATCCCATAGGTAGTGTAGAATGGGACAATCGAAATTAGAAAATTATTATCTAATAGAATAAGAAACTGAAGATATTTGATAAAATTATTTTCAAAGCAATACCTAACATAGAAAATAAAATTAAAATGAAACACATTAAAATTTTTTGCTAGAAAGGCCTTAAGTGGGTCAACGTACTGATAGATTTTATGTATTTATTTAACGAAAATAAAGTATTTTCACACAAATTAATTGTATCGCTAGCAAAACACGAGGTGAACTTTAATCAATTTTTGTGATTATATTTCCTTGTAAATTCAGATAGTTGATAATATAGTCAATGTATAATGTTTTGTTTATAAATTTTATTCTAGCTTATAACTCTTATATTCGAAGTTATACTTTGAATAAAATTCTGTTTTAGTCATTGATTGTACAACAAACAACTATTTTTTATTATTATCTGTTATTGTTGTGTAGATTTATATTATTTAAATGAAATAAAGCATAATATACTCCAAATTGTTTCCTTTCCTCTTCTTCGCATATTACCATATAAAATATGGGGTATAGTTAGTTCCGAGATCTACCATTGAAGTATTCACTGCTATTCTTATCGACACCAAGTATAATAAAATTCGGGAGTGTTGCATGAATTGGAAACAGGATCATGCCTAATTAAATATCATGTTCAAAGATGTGTCTTTTCATTTCCCTCACTATACGTAGTAGAGTGTAAAGGAAGTATTGTAATGTAATCGTAACAAAAAAAAAGATTCCGAGGATATATCAGTTTTGAGCATTTCTGTATCAATCCAGACCAGGGCCGCCGTAAGCGGTCGTGCAAAGCGTGCACCGCACACGGGCGGCACGCCGAGGGGGCGGCAAATCGAGCGACTCATACCTAGCAGCGGGCTAGCCGGTCACCGGCGCGCGAGTCGCGCGACCAATAGGCATTTTATAATTTTTTATAATTTTTCATAATCATAATTGAGTGTAAGAGATTACAAGGTGGCGGAGCAATCACGGAGGAAACAACAATTTTTTATGGGGGCTGTTGTTAATGAAACCTTGTTAATTATACATCAAAATGAGGGAAATTTAATGCAGATTCTAAAAATATATAGTTTCCGTAACCCCAAAGTAGCTCTTATTAAAATATTGATTTTTTTTGACAAAACCCCCCAAAGAATATAATAAAGCAATTGATGTCCTTTAGCCCGTCCTGTCCTCGGGGCGCGCGAGGCGTGCCCGTTGAGGGGATAAGAAAATATGTCATAGCATAGAAAAAAATCCGACCGAATGACGTTAAAACCGCCATCTATTGGCATCCGTTAAAACTAAGATGCATTACCAAACATCGTCTGTCATTCTATGAAAAACAGGACTAGCAAAGTTAGGGGAATCCCCTCTGCACTTCCTTCTCAATTGGTAGGTTAGGTACCTAGATAAGCATTAGAACAGTGCTATGGTAGATAAATAGTAATGTTGGCACATTAAATTGCAATTATTTTGTTAATAGTTCTTTTGAGGTGGGTTTCGGTTTAATTATTGATATTTAAACTTGTGTAATTATAATTCAATCATCCGTCAGTATGAAACAGAAGTGCAAAGGAACACTGAACACTTCCGGTTTCAGATGCATCTGGTGAAAGATCCTTTCCAAAATTAAAAATTATCAAAAACTATTTAAGATCAACAATGCTTCAGCAAAGACTAAGTTATTCAGCTATAGTTTCAATTGAACATGAAATTTTAGACAGTTTGGATACTTACAAGAAAGTTGATAAAAGATTTCGCAAATGCAAAGACAAGAAGAGTTACATTTTTGTAAAAATTACTTATTATAATTAATTATTTAAAATAAATGTTTCATCTTCGTTAAGTTGTTTTTTCCCCAGAGAAAACATTAAAGAATCACAGTGGTTTCTTAAAATTGCAGCTAATTCCACGCTAGAACAAGGGGTGGAAAACCCAATAAGTTATACGAATGATATCCGATCGCTATCATATATCGATCACTGGTATGGTTATTTTAAAGATCAAAGGAATGACGGCACAACGAATAGTCTTTCTGAGAATCAGCTTCTTCATGCGAATGTACTGAAGCACTGCAATGGATGCTAAATAGATTCTTCGTTCTGAACATTCAATACAAAACAAATGCCAACCCAATTCACACTTGATTAACTATCTTAAAATTTACAATCACACCAATTTGAAGTCTTATCAGATATTATATCAGAAATAAAACACATTGGAGAGCCGTTTGATGTAGTAGTGGTCATGTCGGGCAGTGATTCGACTTTAGAGCAAATGTATTTATCATTGAACTTTGCACAAAACAGAACACTGTGCGTTCCACACAGCGGTAGAAGCAATGCTCTGCTTTCTACCTCTCGACATTTACTTAGAGCAAGTGTCTACAGCATTTGCACTACAGCTGAAATCAATTAGTCTCTAGTATAAGGGGTGAGTGAGAGGGGAAGACGGTCAATACAACACCTTTTCTCGACAAAAAAATATACCCAACCATGTCTTAAAAAAACTCTACGGAGTCGAGAATGAGTGCTATCAACCATGGGTTAAAGGAAATTTTGAACCACAAAATCTGCGGTGAAGACATCGAACTTATGGTTTTGCAAGCAAGAACAAGATCACTTGCAAACTAGTATTAGAAAGCCACCACACTCTAAGCCAAGCAGTGAACTCTAACAACATCAAATTGCGTTTGAAAAAGGGTCTGTACATAACAGAAGGCAATCTCAACGTAGACTAGCTTCCTCGCGAAATCCACCAAGTGAATTTCCAGTGGAATGAAATCCCAGATCGTAGACTGGCCATGGAAACGATGAATTCATTTTGTCCTAAAGCAGTCAAATATTTTTTGAGCCTATCTCAGAAGAACTTGCGACTACTGACAGGAATAACTACGGTATACTGGCAACTATGAAAACAAATTCACTTCAGAAGGTGAGACCCAGGCTTAACCTGTATGTGTACTGCTTGGTACCCGGGTACCATTTGTATTTTCATTCCAATATACATAATACTATTTTCCAGTGCAGCTACATATCTGAAACTTTTATTTATCCTCAACCAATCAGTTACCGGTCGAAATGAAAAGTGATCGACAAATCCGTTGGAAAAGAGGTTCAATTTTAGACCAAAATAAAAATATACCTCTCAAGAGCATTTATAAGGTACTCACGTACCTATATACATTTTACATATAATAAAGTCTAATAATAATTGACACAAGAGCACATATAATTTTTGCAATTTTAATTTTTTTTGGTTTACAATACACACTGTTGAAATTTTACTATGGCCTCAGAATATTCGTTACAAATTGGCCGTTTACAAATCTCGCAAGATTTTCTAGATTTCCTCTGGAAAGGGGATGTTGACCGACAGATATAGCAAGCAGGAATGTTATCGCAGGTTGGTTATAAGTTTTTCTCTGGTTAGTTATAGAGGGGAAAACCCTCTTATTTAGAAATTCTTGGCACCCGGATGATTTCCCCGTCACAATAGCCGACGTTTCGTCAACCATTACAGGTGGCACCTTCAGGGCAGGCTTGAGGCTTGAACTGAAAACGATTCTTTTATTCTGCTGATAACTCCGTTCTGTCACCTGATCCTGCCGTTGGGTGATCATGTGCGAAGTGGAATTGTCGAGGATGGGTTTCCTAATCTTGGGAAGGTAATATCCTGAGTCACTGTTTATAAAATTTGGATATTTTAGGATTTCTATCTCTTCAAGAATTTTTCGCTGATAGAAATTTGGGGCTGGAGCTACCATTTAGAATTTTGAAGAATATTTTATGATTAGTGTCAAACTCATATTCCACAAGTGCGTGGTTCAGCAATACATTATTCTGTGTGTCTATTCTTCCAGTAACCGAACGAATAATGTTCTCCTCATCCATCAAGCTATCGTCTTCTAGCGGCAAACACATTAACAGTTGATTATACCGAATTCAATGTTGATGTTGCAACGGTGATGGTAGCCCAGCCGGTTAGAGCTTGTCTTCATATTCCATCGGGTAGGTCCGAAACTTCAAACTGTAACGTTATAGCAGGTTAGTGTGTTCAAAAAATTTACAGTTTGTTGGCAGATATACTAGGAACTAGGCAAAATGTCGTGAACCCAGTAACTTTTTTATTTTGTTATACTAAAGATTTATTGCCGTGTAATATTTGTTTCTCAGAGTTGATAAAAATGGTTTTATAGTAACTGAATAACTGAAATAAGAGACATAAGTTTGAGACTTGATATCCTCTAAATATCTGGAAAATACCGCTTCAATGGTGGTCCCATATTTTGTTGTGGATTCTTGTGGATCATTATTCATTTTCAAATCCAATTTTTCCGAAAGAAAAGTTGTCAACCGCTCTGATTTTTTATCAGCGAAGTTGATGTTGAAATCGCCAGCCAAGATAAGTGGAAATTTATTACCATTTGTACCAAGTATTTTCGACCCTCCTTCAGTGTACTCCAGTAAAGTGCGATGAATAAAATGCTCTACCTCGTCCAATTTTGGATTCGGAGAAATGTAAATTGCTACCATGGCTATGTGTAGGCCATTTCTAAGTTTGCATAAGCACGCACAAATATCTCCAACAAATGAGCGCCTAACATTAACATCGCTAACGTGTGCAATATGTATTTCAATATTCGGAGTCATAATATTACTAACATTATTATTATTTTGGTAAATAGCTACCCCACCTTTTGAAACACTATCTCGTTTGAATTGAACAATACAATTGAAATTAGGTATTTCAATCGGATTATCATGCGCCATGCAAGTTTCGGTAAGAAGTAACACATTTGTTTGTCTCGTAACTGAATCTTGTAAATCGTATTTGTGACTATTTAGACTTTGGCAATTGAAAGTCATTATTGAAATGCCATTTCTATCACTAATGAAATCTAAGACACTTTGAGCTGTCGTCTGAACACTATTTAAAGGCAGTCTTTTGAATTTTTGCAACAAAGATGCAGTCGATGCAGCTTGCCTTCGATTATTATAAAACTTGAATGTAGAATTATCGTTTTTTGTCGTGATATACAATTTTTCAATATTAGTCACCCGAGAGAGCGCAACATAAACGAGTTCCTGTTATTTTTCGTTACGAAATTTCTTGATTCGGTCGCCGCGCTCAAAGCCCGCGATAAAAGCTATATGCAATATATGCAATAGCTTAATATAAACAGGTACTCTCAGGTCTCTGCTAAGCGCGTCTAACGTATAAACTCTAACTGACGCTTAGCGAGCTCCTAGAGGCATATGTCAGAATGATTTCGTTCGTAGCTAATTACATAGGACGTCTGGAGTTCATGCAATTATGTTTTTAGATAATTCGAACCTTCTAATTTCGATAGACCACGTGAAAATCCCGGAGTCTAAAGCGCTAGAGTGTTATAACATTCGTATAAAATAGCAAAATTTCTCACTTTTAGAAACTTCAAATTAATTATTTAATTTGACACATGTTAGGTGTTTAGGTCTTACATTATTTTTCGTTACGGAATTTCTTGATTCGGTCGCCGCGCTCAAAGCCCGCGATAAAAGCTATATGCAATAGCTTAAAAGGAAATTGGAACCAACTGACCAAATTAGAGCCATTACCTTCAAATAGTTATAAAATCCAAAAGTTTCACTTATCATCCTTCAATTATTAATCAATTCCATAATTTATTTGCTAAATTTGTAATACAACCGTTTAAAGATGTAGGAATGAACTAAAAAACCGTTCATAAAGTTTCCGACTTCAACAAATTCAGGATTTACAAGATTGATTATGAGTAGTGTTCAAAATGCTATGAGGGCACAACTAGAAGGAACATTTTAACTCGGTATAAAGAAAATTTTTCCAATATAAAAAAAAACAATGGTGAATAATCAGCGTTAGCCGAATATATTCTGAATACAGGTCACACCATAAACGAAAAATCAATTTATTAAATTCTCATTTATCTTCAGCTGAGGGTAACCCCTTGTTTGCATTATTATTCCCAACTAGTATTTAAGCAGGCACATATTGATTTATAATTTGAGAGGGCTACTTGGTAGCCGAAACTTCCTGAATACTTCAACAGTATTTTTAGTGGATAAGGGTGATTATTTCTTATTTATACACTATTCCATAACACTATAAATAAGATATAATCATTATTTACTACAAATGTTGTATCTACTCCATTATGCACGAATTATCAATTTTAAGCTTATTAGTCCAGTTACCGGACGAATAGCTCCACGCTATAGTAATTTAAAATCAAATGGAGTACGGTCCTGGATACACAGCTTTCTATAAGAAGGAGATTGGAATATCGAAGAACTCGTACCGTGTTTTCATGATACAATGTAAAGAAAACTGTAAGCCGAGTTGATGAGCGTCGCCACTGTACTCGATCCTGTAAATAGCAGTAAGCGTCCTGTGACGTCATTATTACGCGCCTGTCTGATCCCTAGACCAGCATTGATTATTACCCGCTGAGTGGCATACGTCAAGCCTACAGTCATGCACACACTTCCAACATATACTACTATTTATTTATATGTGTACGGTGTGCGATGTGTTTAAAATATCTCCCCAACATAACTGATCTACGCTTAATATAAAAACCATTTGAAAACAAATAAAATACCTCAAAGTGTTCTAAATCAATTACTACACAAGACTACTATACAAATTCTTATTATATAACATAAACAAATATATTTAATATCAATTTGATCGCTGTCGATTTTTATTGTTCGGTGGAATGAAGACTAACATGTTTCTAATTAATTCTAATATATCGCGAGTGAATTGCGAATGGAAATTCTAATATTCTATAATTCGCGTAAATGGTGGAGGCGCCTCAATTATGAAAAATAAATAAAAGTATCAACAATCAGAATGGGAAATTCGTGCAGCAGTGGACAAGCTCATAAGGATAAGGACAATATGTCTCAGAGATCCGAAGAGTGAGTATCCCTAATTTTATTGAATCAAATTTAGTTCCAATATGTCATTGATCTTTAATGTTCCTTGATTACTTATCATCCTCCCAAAATAATAGCTTTGCGTTCTCATATTCTTTGCTCAATATTTACGAATACCCATTTTTTCTTGCCATGAGAAAAATATGTAATGGGAGCAATCAAATTATTACGTTCATTGTTGTAGAAATTATCTACAATAGGAATCAATTCAATTTAATCGAAGCCTATAGAAATTGTTCGAATTAGGTTAATCCATTTTTAAGCAAATAAATACAATATTACTTTGTTAAAAATCATTATGTTTGTTATTGAAAATGAACTGTTGTAGTCCGAAATTACAAACAAACGATTTGATGAATGTAGTGATAATTAATAATACTCTAAAAGAGTTGACAACTATTTATACACTATAACACTAATACAAAAGGTCACCCTTGTTCTCTTAAAATACTGAGAACCCTTCAGCTACCAAGTAGACAACATCATAGTACTTAATAGTATTTTTTAGTGGATAATGGTAATAACTTCGTACTTATTAGTTTAGTGATATTAGATGAAGTGATTGTATTTTTATTTGTTCGTTTACGAATCGAATCCATCGATAAACAAGAAACTATTATCAATTATCTTCAAGCTGTCATTTATAGAAATAATACTATTGAGGGTTGTATTCCTTACAAAATAACAACATTATAACTAAAACCATTATAATATATTAAAACGTACATGATGATGATGCACAAATTTGATATTTCCGGACGAGGTCTGAAATGTCTTTAATTATGTATAAACATTTATAAAATCGATAAAATACTATTATTCCAAAAGTTTGTCATTATTTGATTGATAATGCGATGCTTTCACATTTATATACGTGTGACTCAAAAATATTAACAATACTTCGTAGAAAAGAATTATTGCGAACTATACACAATCAAATGTCCACTAGTCACTGAATTTTTACACTAAAGATGATACAAAACAATTGGTACGAACAACGACTGGACCTCAAATTGCAGTTTGTTGACTCGGAGATAAGAAGAAGGATGTATCAAGCAATCAGATCATTCTAAATACCCGAGAGCTTATTAAATTTGTAGAAATGACTTTAGAGAAAACGGAAAACAGGGTGAAGTTCAATAAAGGAGAGGTAACGCTATAAGGAAATGATTAGAAATGGAATCGAAATATGCCGACAGATAGCCACAAACAGGAAGGAATGGAAGGAAATAATAGAGAACTTTCAAGCCTCTCAGGCATGTTGCACTGTATCATCATTATACACAACATCAATTTTTCGGAACAAACAATGAAAATATTGATCCTCCACCCTAAAATGGTGTATCATCAACCAAATACATAGAATATCACGTTCTGGGACAAGAAACAATATAATGTTCTGGAATCCATTCGTTCAAGCATAAAATTGTCTGTCTGATGATTGTGGAAACAAGGCACTAATTTATCAGAAAGAAAAAAGACCATAAAAATTTCATTGGTTATTAACGTTTGATTGTAACAATGGTTAAATCGATCGTATTCCATAGAGCAAAAAGTATAGACCAAACAATTCCCGACTCTATGAAACTTTCCACGAACAATCATCATAATCAAATGAAAAGTTTCTGTCGAAATAATTCACCACTATGAAATATCCCAACATTACAAACATGAAAATTTCATGGCGTTCTGTACAACAGAGAGCTGAAAGTCTTGCTCACTCATTAAATGGGAATTATCCCGAAAAAACATTTGAACAGTTCTAATATTCTTCAATGATACCCAGATCCCCATTGGAGGGCATAACTGGAAAGAGCTAACAGTACCTACTTGACCTACTATAGGACATGTATATAATATTATGAAATATTTTTCCAATCTACAAATATTCAGATTCATCAGTTTGAATCAAGGTTAAAAGCATATGCGTTGAATCGATTATTCTATTCAGCTGATTATTGTGCGTGAGTGAATTCACTTTTCGATAACGATAAATGCTATCAGCATAATAAAAAAAACACTTTGGAGGTAGGAAAGTAAAATTTGTGATTAAATCATTAACTCTTCGCAATTTACGTTAATATATTATTTGTTTACATTGCTGTTGCGTTAAATAGGCAGTCAATTTAGATTAGCTCCTGGTTGAAACACTCGAAATAAAACCAATATTATTTAGCACATAAAATCTGGACAAAAACGTAGATCAATCATTTGTGGGAAGAATTGAATAAATATTTTGGATGGTTATTACTGACGGATATTCTAACATGAATTTATAGTTTCAGATGATTTATTTGATTATTTGATTAGGTATTAATTTTAAAATAACCACATTTTCGGTAGGAAAAATAAACAAATGGATTCATCAAAACGTGATGTACCCATTGACTTTGATTAAAGCAAAGCTCATTATCGGTCAATTCGTAGACAGATAGGATCAACCTTGGTCAAATCTCAATAAAAGTCAATCAGAGGATGTTGGATAAGCATAATAAAAATTTTCGTATCTACCCATAATAGATTTGTGCTGAATAAAAGCCAGCAAAATGGGTATAGTCTCTGTAGAGATTAAGGTACCTTCAATTTCCTCTATTACTCTTGGAAATTCGTAAAAAAAAAATTTGAAAAATTTGTTCTTAATTTTGTATACTACTCTATTGCATTCGGTCATGAGAATTTTGAAAATAAGTATGGTTTATTTGAGAAATAAATTTGATAAATTTGACAACAAACACCAGATACAAAAGAGTACTCTTTACATTTTAAATACGAAGAATACTGTTTTACAAGTAAGTAGATGTGTATACAGTGCCCCTCAAAATTTTCGAAAATGTTTTTTGCTGAAATCAGGTAAGTTCCAGTTTTTTCCAAAATTCAGCCTCCTCGAATTTGTAACTTTGATAGAAATCTGTACTGTGAAAACCAAGTTCTTGTAAGTGTTTTGCAATGAAAATCTTAACTCAGAATACATATCTTTTATGTTGATGTACAATCTTTGTTTCACTGGGTAGAGAGTCTTCGCCACGCCTCTGTTAGGTACCCAATTATTCAAAGAATACAAAATCTTAGTTGCTATAAGAAAATAGTGTGGCCATTACCTGTTTGCATTCTGCCTCTCTACCAGATTGCAAGAACAATTCATAAAAATTATTTTAATATTTTTTACTTTTCCCTTAATTTCATGTCCCTTCAAATGTAAGGTAGTAAGGCGATAACATTTACTTCAAACTCACCATTCCCTGACCATCTTATAGCTGATTACATGAGAGCTCAGCGCGTTGATTGTTGATATAATGATAATTTGTTGGCTACGAAAATCTCTTTCTATATTAAAATGGACACATTTTTCTATAACGTGAAGTTTTGCTAATACTCGTGGATTTGCCAAAGCTTTCAAAGTATTCGTTTCCAGACCCATAAACGTACTCATATTCCGGTTCCTTGTTTTTGAGTCATTTGTGGACCATATAATGGCCGTTCTGTACTGTATTGGGATGATGTTTTTGTCCCATTCACTGAATATTGTAGTTAATACATAAATATTGGTGTATAACAAAATTATTCTCCCCCATATTATTTAATTTTTGGTCTCATCAAAACAAGTTTTGAACAAAACTTTCATATTTTTTTTTAGCGTCCTTTGGAGATTTTTATTCGAACGATCGATATGAGTACAACTTAAGTAAATATGAACCTAGTTTCCATTTTTTTTAATGGGACAGCCTATATATTTTACGATAATTGAATTCTACAGTTTTTTCTGATTTCCGGAATATATACATATGGTATAATCGGTGCAACGGTTGTCATTTTTTTATAACGCAGCTGCAGCTGCTTGGATAAAAACAGAACGTCAAATAGGAAAACAATAATTATATTTTATTTCATCACAGAAAGTATAAAAATGTTCACCTTGGATACACTCAAGTTTATTTTGTCATTATATTTATTTAAAAAATAATGAAAACATTTCACAAATAAAACTTGCCTGTGAATGGAAACCGTGTATATTTTCTTCGAAAACAATTATATTATTAATTAACAAAGATTACCAATATTCAACAACAGGTACTACAAAACCTATTCGAAATGATGCCTCTGGTGTTCAAAGCAAATTCGGTATCTTCCCTCTAGATTCAATAAAGAATTTTCTATCTCAGGTTGGTTACTTGAATTCTTAATTTCGTCGACTATTTTATTTCTTTAATGCCTAAACTATCTATTGAATTTCCATATAATTTATTTTTCAAAAACCCTCCAAAAAAGTATCTAGAAGAGTAAGCTCAGGACTGGTTTGCTGGCCATTGTATGATCCCTGATCTCCCATCCACTCATCGTATGTATATTTAAGAAATTTCAATCAGTCACGGTGTTATGTGGAGGGTCCATCCTGTTGCCAGACTACATTTGGTCATACATCGGCTTGTGACTCTGTGAAATTTTGTTTTGCAGAAAATCATTATACATTTAGCCAGTTAAATTCTCATTATAAAAAATAGGACCAGTTATTTGGTTTCGTAAAATACCGCATCAACTGTGTATCGAGTGCCTACCCTGAATTCTAATTTCCGCTATTTTGTTCCTATTTTGTAAAGCCAAGTCTGGTGTTTTTTCGGTTAAAAACACCAGCCGTTGTAAAAGTTTACTCATCTGTCCATATCATCCTTTTTTTAAAGTTTGGATCACCTTCAAGTCGTCTTATCGTTAGAGTGAAATAATTTAGTCTGCTCTGAATTTGTGCAGGACATAATTTCAAAGGTTTTCATTTTATGTTTTCTCAATAATCTGTGAATGGTACCACATGAATACTGCAATTCCCATACAGCGTTAGTTAATAAAACATTCCATTCCCTCTCTTCGTCATTTTCGATATTCCTTTTTCTATTTTTTACACTGCCAATATTTATAAATTCTTTATAAATCTTTGTAAATGTGTCTCTTACTGGTAAAATCTCTTGAGAATACAAAACAGAACATTCTCTTCGAGCTGAAGTAAATCAATAAATAGGTGGAGAGTAATTTGCAAAAGAAAGTTATAATTATAATATATTGCACCGTGTTTCTAAAGTCAAAATGTTCGTTTTTATAACGATTTGTAACTAACGTCACACACTTTATCAATGAAAATTGTTACTCCTATTTGACATTTTGTTTCTATCCAAGGTTAAAATGATAAATGAAAAATGTCTAAGCAGCTACAGCTTCTGTGTTATAAAAAAGCACTACAAAATGACAACCGTTGCACCGGTTATTCCATTGTGTATATATTTTGGACATCAGAGAAACCCGTATAATTCAATTATCGAAAACTATATGGTGTCCCATTTACTAAAGTAGAAAGTAGGTTCATATTTTTTCAAGTTGCACTCATTTTGGCCGTTCTAATACATATTTCGAAAGTTCGCAAGCAATTGACAAACTTTTGTTTACAACTTTTTTATTTTATGAGACCAAAAACAAAAAATACGGGGGTGAGTCATTTAATTGGATAATCTGATACACTCACTTCGACCAAGCTCTGAATAATAAAGGTTTGTTTAATCGAATTTAATTTTGAGTAATATATTATATTCATTTTGCAGAAAACAAATTCCATCTAGCTGAAACGGCAGCTGATTAACCAAGAACCTAAATTAGAAAACGAAGCTACAAAATCGAATTAGTCTGCTCAAATAATCACTAAACAAAATATGTCAGTAAAGAGGGAGAATAGTAAATTTGCAATAAGTAAGCATTGTACACATTTAAAAAAATGAGTCTGTGTAAAAGAGCTAGTTTAATGGTCGAAAAACTTAGATTGAAATTTAAACGTTAGATGATTCAATTTTTTTCATAACACTAGAATCGGTGAACAATGTTTTTTACAGTTAATTACTCTAGTAGAGTTGTTCCACTTTTTAATGTTCATTATTTACATTCATATTATATTTAATTTTTCTTAGAGTCGAATTCTCTGGCTATTCTCTAGACATGTTTTGACATTACCAATCGCGACATGCCGGTCCGTGCAACCTTTAACAGTTGTTCTGTGTTGAAAGCAGCCGACAAGCGTCTGCTTTGTCTATCTTGCAACCGTTCAAGTGATCACTCGTCTCCGTGTCGTGTCTCTTACTCCTTTGATCTGTCTTGCTTTATTCATTATAAGGTAAGTATCTATTCTTGTTTAATCTTCCTAGTACATTGCCTATTCAAAACCTATCGGAGGATCTTTTATTTCAATTTCTCATAGTTTCCTGGGCTATCCCCATACTGCAGAACATTTTTTGTGAAATGTAATGGAAAACAACCATCCACGCAGCATATAGGATTCTTGGATCTTTTCTCATCAATATCTCCTGGAGCTTTAGAATTGCATTCTAGCAAACATAATTTACCCTTCAGGGAGTTCTTTTCGAAGCGTTTTATTTAAAAACGCCAGGATGCTAGTTAGTAAGTCGCTAAGGTTTCAACTTCCGAACATATACCAACTTGGAATAAATGTAGATAAAATAAAAACCTTATTATTCTAAATTCTCGGTATAACGGTTGAAAATTCGTAGGAAGGCAAATTTGCCAATATTTAAATCTTTCGAGAAGTTATTATATGTTTTCTAAATTTGAAAACTAATTGTATAATGCTTACAAGAAACAATATGGATGATTTGGAAATATATTTTCAGTTGCTAAGATTCATTTCAAGTATAGAAATTGTTTTTTTTTTCGTACAAAAATATCATCAAGGTGTGTCAAAGATGGGTTTAGCGATGATTTGAAAATTATTTATTTTTTTAGAAAGGTATAAAATATTTTTGAAGCATCAAAAGACCTATTTTTCAGACACATAAATAATATTTTCATTAAAAACACAATTTGTAAGCTTGAGGTAAGTCGTGGCAACTGAAAGTATATTACTAAATTATCCGTGATTATTTAAAGTTAAATGTTAAATGTACATGTAAATTTGTTTTCAAACTAAGCAAACTCATAATAACGTTCGGGACGCACTTAAATATTGTTAAATGTGCATTTCTAACAAATCTAAAATATTTGTACCATATTATGTATCATACTATTTAATTTATATTCATCTATTTATTATTTACTCAATAGTATTTAGGCTAGAGACAAACAGTAGTTTAATTTGAATAAACAATTTGTATTTGCAAGTAGTGTGCATTATTTATTCACCCAACCCTAAGTATTGCAGAACTAGAGTTAACATATACACTAAAAACAGTTTTTCTTTACCTAAGTTAGTGTAAATCAAACACTGAAAGTAGTACAGAATTAGAGTTAATATATACATGTAAATCCAACATTAGGTAGTGCAAAACTAGAGTTAATATGCATCAAAAAGAGTATTTTATTTGCTTTAGTTAGTCTAATATTACCCTAAAATAATACTTTTAATACACTTATACATTTGTTTGGTCACATATTTTAGAGTTTCTTAGTGTATAGTTGTACACTTGACTAGATTCGTTGACCATTATTAAGTTATTAAGTTACCATTAGAATTTACACTAGATGCAGAATAAATATTTCACACTAAAACATTGGACCTGTATAGAATGTTTTTAATTTTATCAAGAGTGCAAATTTCACTTTAAAGTTTTTACTGGGTAGTGAGGCGAATATCATGAACTGAATGTATTGCCAAAGAAAACGCAGTTATTATATTATCTATATTAAATCTCAAATATTTGTGAATGAAATAAATTAATGGCTTTACGTTCAATCAAGATATCAATCAATATATCAAGATAAATTAATATATGATTTCTCATTCAAAAATTACAATTGAAAAATAGAAAATGTGTTTGATTATTCTGATCCTCATGTAGTAGGTTGGCATAACCACTTGCAATAAAATGATTTGTTTATAATCATTTTACCATCTATAGTACTTTTGTATCATTATGACATCACATTTTTGTGTTCCTCGTCATAGCGATGAAATCTATAGATCATGGACCATACTTCCCTTTTAATAACATTACATTGAATTAACCTGTGGTATCATGCAAATAAGGTTTACGTGACAGCAAAATATTACAATAATACATAGAGTATAACACTAATAAGTGAAATCTATGGAACACATTTTCAGTATTTATTGAAAAATTAAAGAATGTTTTTAAGAATTCCCATTAAGTAGAATTTTATTTTTATTACACTTTCAGTTGTAATCGATTGTATACTAAACCTTAAAATTGTCTAAATGGTTGTTTCTTTATTGAAAATATCAACTAATTGAAATATCGAGACTAATTTTGCATGATAAGTTTGCAAACAAATGTTTTGTTTGCTAACTAAAATTTAAATTCAAAATCTGTTGATGAGAAGAGATTTGATTCAAATATATCATGATTCAGAGGAGTTTAATTATCAATTTCCTTTTTGACATCGAAGCGTTGCTATCAAAGTAAAAAATATAGGAGTATCATGGAATTCGTCATCCACCATATTCTGCGATTCTTATCTATTTCCAAACTTGAAGAAATGGCTTGGTGGAAAGAGATTTCACTTCAACGATGAAGTCATCGCTTAAACGAACGCCTATTTTGGAAAATTGCCGGAATCGTATTATTTGGAAGAGATCGAAAAGTTAGAAAAACGTTGGACGAAGTGTATAGGACCTTCAATGAGATTATGTTGAGAAATAAAATAGGTTTCGTTTCATTTTTCAGGAACTTTTCAGCTTGCCCTCGTATTTAATTCAAATTAAAAGTCCATTTGTAAATAACAGTTACACATTTCAAAACATGGTTGACATCATATTTGATTCTCTCCTATTTGTTTCTTTTCTTTGGATTTTAGTACAATTTCCATGAATATTAAATTTTGAAGATATATATGATAACATATGATTTTCTGTTAATTTGCATTTTGGAACAGATTTCGTATTTTTTTATTCGTTTCGATATTCTATAAGATTGCAGTTTGAAATGTTCAGATTGTTTTGAAAGAGTTTAAATTTAATGATACTTTTGAACTATTTTGTCAATTTCGATCTGATAATGTAAAGTACTCGTACATTTGAATTATTTCATGTATTCCTGAATATCCCAGCATTTATTTAAATTTTAAATACAAAGAGCATATTTCTATTATATTTGTAGCTGTAATGTCGCATTTTCATATCGATTCAAACGATGTTTTAAATTCTTATTCCTCATAAACCAGTATTATCGGGAAAGCCTCATTCTCATTATCAAAATTAAATTGAAATCAAAGTATAAGTAATGGAAATTGAATATAAAGAAATATAATTGGAATAAACTACAATCAAAATTTAAACCAAGCAGAACAAACAAAATACATTAGAATTCAAACTTCATTATAAACATAAATGAAAATAATATTGAAATGAAATCAAAGGAGGAAAATGAAACAATATACAAATGAAACATGTATTAATGCAGTCTCCTACAAAGAAAAACGCAAATTGAACTTTAACGAAATTGAAATTTTTTTAATTGTTACAAATATTTGGTTTGCAAGTATATACGAAATATAGTTCTGTTTGACAACAATCTGTTCCAAATTGGTACAATTTTACTCTCTATCCAGATATCATTTTGAAATTATTATACATGCACGATTTTTTAAAACAATGAAAGGTATAATTTCTGATACATTTTAGATTCTGAATTTAATTCATTCAACTTTCTTTTAAATTTTAATGTTTCATGTTTTTATACTTCATAGAATTTATTTTTGAATGTTGCTTGTCGTAGAAAAGAATTAAATAAACTTCGAAACGTAAAATTCTAAGTAAATGAATTTGTTTTCAAAAGAAGTGCAACTTCTTATTATCGAATGTTTCATTCAAATTAGACTCAATTATTTTTATATATAAATGTGTTTTTTTCGCAGTATCTCTCACATATGGCAGTATAGAATTTCCCAAGAATTTTCCGGAAAACGAAACTGAACCAAAATATGCATGGTGAGATATACTTTTTGTCTAAAATGTAATGCCTGCATTCAATTTCTTGAAAAAATACTGGAATAGAAAAATGTTGAAAATGCCATTTTACATGAGACCAAACTCCAAAAACATACAGAAATCGCGAAAAACGTTTCTCAATATCCATGTATAATATACTTTTTTTTGGAAATTTTTTTTAAGAGCATCAGAACGCCAGATATTTCGATATCCCCCCCCCCCTACCAGGGGTACGGGTTAGGGGCAGTCAATTTCGAATGTCCCATACTACATTTTCATCTATAAATACAAAATATTTCCTCGATTTCTGGAAATTAGCCTTGTTCTCTTTAATTTCTGTGGACAATTCCATACTTATCCACTGAAAATTAGTGAGTATAAAACATATAGTTGTAAAACACGTATGCTGTCAATTCAAATAAACTTTCAATACTTATTAAGAAATCTAGTGAATGTATATTACAATCATACAATTAAATCTGTAGACGTGTCCGAGATCGTGCTAACAAAAGCAGGGGGGGGGGGGAAGTTGGTAATCAACAGATATTATTTCAGATGAATTAATAAACTTATACTTTTTTAGCTCACGATTGCACAATGTTGCCTCATTCGCGCCACTTTTTGCACGATAAATCAACAAATCAACACTTGCTCAGTAAACTATTTCACAATCTTGATCAATTATTGGTCTATTGGCTGTCAGCCACCGTCAATAACTGAATTGCCGGCCATCGTGATATACATAGTACTGGACGACATCAGCAGATGACTGCAAACAGTCTACGCTTCTTTTTGACTTTGTAACTTATTTCGTGTTGACTATTTCCACATAACAATGATGAGGTCTCTCTGGTCTGAATCGATCAGTAACATTACAAACTAATAGTTCTACACAGCTGTTTCATGCTCTCATAAGTAAAACGAGAAACTGCTGTCCAAAATCATTAGTTTGTAATGTTACTTATCGGTCTATTCTAGAGACTTTATCATTATTATCTAGGAAAAACCAACAAGAAATTAAGGAATATTCATTTATTTCTCAATTATTGCTACATATTGCATCAATATGCAAAAGTTTTATGTCAGTTTGTGCCAAGGTGTAAGTTGTATTAGGCTGCGAACAAACAGAGTTTCGCTTTTATGTAGAAATTAAAGAAAAATAAATTTATGTTTATATTTTCTCCCTAATTCCCACTCAAAACACGTTATTGGAAGTATCATTCGGTACAACATTGTTGAAGTTGCTAATGAGCTCCTTCAAATCGAAAAGTAGTCTCATTATTACGGGATATTGTACATTATACCATTAATCAAAGGGCAAACCGTTGAAGCTTATATTATATTCGCTCTGAAATATTATCATCAAAGAGACCAATAGCCGCTTACAAATCAATTCTAAATTTATTTATAACCAACTGTTCAGTAAAAAAGAACAGAACGCAGTGAAGTCTGCTAAAAAGAAAATTCGCATATTGAATTTGTATTTTACTTGCAAACTCGTCCCAGAGTCGTGTGCATAAAAATCCCACAGAACACATTTCAAACATTTACCGATTGGGAAAAAAGTTGGATGCTCGAGGACTAGGAATATAAATAACTATTGGCAGCTGAATTTTAATAGGAACTACAACGATAATACTTCTGGTAAAAAAGGCAACTTATTTTTACTTCCCTCGCTATACGTAGTTTATAGAGTAAGGGAAGTATCGGGGCAAATATTGTTTTGTAAATCGATCTAGACTATTTTTGACATTGTCTGTGTGTGCGTATGTGCGTACGTGCCTAAAAACTCTGGAAACGATTGCCCTTTTCCTATTGGCCGTATGGATTTGAAACTCTGCAGATCGGTATGAGATAGCGAAAATAGGAACAGTATTATTTTTGGGCACGGTAGCGTCGTTTCAAGTAGTATTTTTGACTTTCATCTTCAGTGTTTGCAGTGGAATTATAGTAATGAAAATTCTTTGCTTCCGGATGAATTCACGACTTCATGCCGACGTTTCGCCAACCATTACAGGTAGAATCTCCAGGGCAGACTTGAGACTTGAGCTGAAACTGATTCTTCTGGCTTCTGTAGCGGTATTTATTGTGGGAAATAAACCTTCACGTTATACGGGTCACTGCCTTTCTTCCGGTGGTTAACTCCGTTCTGGCACGTGACCCTGCCGTTGTGTGATTATATGCGAAATGGAATTTCCGAGGATGGGTTTCCAAATGTTGGGAGTAATATCATGAGTCACGGTTCAGATTGTTTGGATGTTTTAGGATTTCTATCGCTTCAAGAATTTTTCGCTATTAGAAGTTTGTGGCTCGGGTTAGGATTTAAGTATTTTCGAAAAGAATTTGATAATTAGTGTCAATCTTGTGTTCCACAAGTGCAGATCTACTGGTGTCACGAAGCCTTGTACAGCGCTCATGTTCTTTCGCACGTTTAGCTACTGTACGACCTGTTTCACCAATGTATACTTTACTGCAAGAACAGGGAATGCTATAGGCACTTTCTGAACGAAGAGGAGGAAGGAGATCTTTGATGCGTTTGTAAAACTAAGATAGTTTTGGAAGTGTGGAAAAACGAGTAGAAATAGTATACTTCTTAGAATTTTGGAAAATCAATTTGTTATATTTCCAATGTATGGAAGATATGCAGTGGATGAAGGAAATGGAGGGGTTTGTGGCTCAGGTTGATTTGAAATTTTAGGCAAAGCATATTTCTTTATGGCTTTCTGTATGTTATAATGGGATGAATTATTTGATAATAAGACAGATAAAAGGTGTTTTAATTTTGATTTCAAGGATTGGGGTTGGGATAAGTTGACAGCTCTGTGGACCAAGGAGTCTATGACAGATTACTTTGAGGCAGGGTGCTGGTGGGAAAGACCATTGAGGTATATATCGGTGTGGGTGGGTTTTCGATACCCAGAATGTCTCAAAATACTGTAGCTCTGTCTACTAACTAATACATCTAGGAACGATTCAACTTCCATGGTAAAACGGATATTGGGATGTAATGAATTTATATGATTGAGGAAGGGAACAATATCAGGATTGAAACACCTCTCATCTGTCTTATTATCAAACAATTTCTTCCATTATTAAATTCAAAGCCAAGAATTTTCAAGATTAGCTATCTGCGGAAATCTACTATTCAAGAATGGTAGTATTTTATTGAAACATAATGACAACAGTGTTTTTCTGATTATAACTATATCACACTACATATTTAACCTGCATAAGTGTCCAAAATTCGATATGAAGTATAAACCAAGGTTGAATAGAATCAGCCATTACCTGATGAAAATCCATTTTGAAATTAAATAAGATAACTATTAAATGTTCGATTTCAACTATTTTGATAAATAAATGTGACTATAGTTTCGCTAACACTGTTTCTTCTTCAATATCACAAAGTACTAACCTACTTCAAAAGAGCTACATGATATATTATAACTTTAATAATAATCCTAGGATGGATGGTTATTTTAATTTTACCTAATTGGTTTAACCCATTGAAGGAAACTATTTGTATTTTGTTTGAGTATTTGTTGATATTTCAATAAAAAAATTCTTTTATGATAATCCAAAAATATTGATGTCATAATGTAATTTTTATATAACTTAACGTTTTCCCATAAAATGACTGATATTTCACTAATTTAGTAGCGCCATTTATGATTTGCAATTTTTTGAGTTTATATTCATAATCAGTGAAGTTGAAAACCCCAGAGCTTCAATTTTCACTAATAAATAACGAATATGTATTTGTTAAATATACATCAAATACGTAATCAGCAACCCCAAAAAAACAGCCGGAGGGTAATTTTTGACAAAAAATCACAAATAGTTATCGAGTTATTCAATTTGTTAGCGCCATCTACAATTTGTAATCAGCGACCCACTCCCAGGTGTGATTTTGGCCAAGAAAGCACTAACAGCTTTCGAGTTATTCAATTTGTTTATTAAATTGTTTATTTATTGTTTATTAGGGGGAAGGGGGCATTTGTCCCATATTTCATTGGGTGCATTATGTTATGTTGGGCTAACTTATGACATTGCAAAAAGTTTCAGGAAAAAAATGGTATACTCATTTTTCCAGGGCCTGTTCATTTTTGACTCGACTATACTGTGCTAATGAAACTATAATCACATTTATGCATTAAACTAGTGAAAATCTAACATTTAATAGTTACCTTATTCAAGTTCAAGAATAAACCAAGGTTATATTATAGTGTGAATAATTTCGAAAGTCAACCTGTCAGCAGGTGTTCAGTATTAAACATAGGGTGGTAAAATACATTATGTAGACTATTTGAGTGAAATTTCAATATAAAATATTTAACGTCTTTCATTAGCTGTTTCTAAAGCTAAGTTTTAGTTATTTTGCTAACAAAAGTGATGGAAGGCAGTAATGGATAGGACCACAGTTCATTGAAGGAGAATCTAATCATAGATTAGAAATACTTGCTTTTCTGGTTTTCCATATTATTAAATTGTTATAAGTACGCTATTCTCATAGGATCATTTGGTAAATAACCTTCATATGCTCGTGTTCCTCAGACAAATATGAATCACGTATATTAATTCGTGTACGATTTATTGTAGATTGAAGATTAGTTATTCTCAGCTATGCTAAAGAGCAAGTTATAAATACTCATCAATTTGATATATAATATATATTATTCTGTGAAGGTGGATTATTAAAATCGCGCGGGAGGTTATTTTTAAGAACCGGAGGGATTCCAAGTTATTCCACTGTTAATCATATATTACAATTCCAAAAATACTAAGATATTTACTCTGCGGCTATTTATAAAATTGTATTCAGATGCACATTTATACCTACAGAATTGTCATGTATGATACATAAAGTAATGGAGAACGATTCCGTGTATTCATTTTATATCCATTTAGTATTGGAACAAAAACAGGGTTACTTTATCACGATTTTGACACATTTTATGTCATAACTTTTTTCGCCTAGACATAGGAGAGCCTTTGAAATACATGTAAAATTTTCATATTTGTCAGTTTAAAAATTATTTTTTTTTATTAATTCCATTTTTCAAAAACTGGGTGAGGCCAATAGACGATCGGGGTAAATTACCTGAGCCTACAACTTGATGATGCAAAATCTTAGTCTCTTTATGGGTGTCTATACACAAAATAAAGTTTTAAAAAGTTGGAAATCATATTAAAATGTGATTTGTTTCTCGATTTATTACGCTTCAATGTAAAAATATCACAATACAACATAAATTCATTTTGCATAAAGGAATAATAATATATTAATACACAACAAAATATATTGAAAATTGTACTTCCTAACAAAACAAAATCATCCTCATTGTGCATGGGCAAATCATCCACTTGAAGGAAAATGAAAATGATTTGTCTTTTATTTCTACAAAAATTTGACAAGAATATCAGGATGGCAAATTTGCAAGATTTGTCAGACAAAATAGCGATTACTTAGTGCAGAATAACGACAACAAAGTTTCCCACTACAGGAATTTTTGGGAACTCAAATGTTATTGTCATCGCTTTCTTCTTTAATTTGTTCGCCCTCAGCACTTTCATTCTTGCCATTCTCCTTGAATATAATGTCTTGTGTAAAGTCGCCAAAAAAGTCGTTTTTCAATCAACACGCTGAATGTTCAAAGTTCTAAGCGTCTCTATAAGAAAAATATCTCGCAAGGGTAATCTATATGTTGTTCTTTAAAATAATATTATAATGGTCCTTACATCTGAAAGCTCTAAGCTGCCCACACACTCCTTAATATTTGCCACTCATCCTCGCTCTTCCTTCCTAATTATCCACCAAGACTGTAGTAAGTAAGCATGTTTAATGTAGAAACCTCATATTCGTACTGACATACTAAGAATGGTTTGTTTACTACTGTGACAGCTTGCGCTTGGCTGCCAAATTTTCCAGTAAATCTATGTTAAAAAGTATGCTTATGTAATGTCACCCCATACTATGTAAAGTAGCCCTGCTCTATGTTCTGAAGCAAGATATCTACTTCAATATTGCATTATTTTATTACGGCGACATTCAATAATTTTTTAATTCTCAAATTATTTGCCAGCTTTAGAAGCAAACTTTGAATCGAACAAATTAAAAATTTAAATCAATGTTAAAATAAACGTCATGACCTATATTTTTGAAAATTCAAAAATAGAACCGATTCCTAACCTACTAAGTAGTGATAAGTCAAAACTTGTCTTCATCTTATCTTGTTTTATTTTGACAAAACAATATCAAGACAAGAATTAATTTTTTTTCAAGGTCAAGACCAAGACCAAGTAATAAGTCGAGTTATTAATAAGTCTTGGCGATGGTGCCCAATTTCTTGAATTATTCGTTTTATATTTTTTCTTGTTTCATTCTTTTTAATCTTTATTACTTGAGATAATTAAAACGTAGAATAGAAAAATGTTTTTGTTACTTTTATCGATTTCAATTTGAATTTAGAAGAAAAAAAAATCTATAAATATTGTTAATTAAAAATTTAGCGGGTAATTTTAAAACACAATTCGATCCAGTTTTTGATAATTTTTATATTATACGCTCAAAAGATATTGGTTGTTCCATGAAACAAAGAAATGCCTTCACAGCTGAAGGTGATACGGTGTTGTCAGCTTGACCAACTCTTCGATGTGTTTTTTTTGCGTAGAGGAGGGGAAATCTTGCATGGACGCCTCGGGGGCCCTTGCGCCCGGGTGTGCCGTATTCTCACCGACTAAAACCCCTCCCGCGTGAGGTTGGTTCTCCTTCCCAGAGGGAGCCACGCTGTACTGTGGTCGTTAGTGTCCTATTGTGTCCTCACATATTGCTATCTTCTCATCAGTCCGGTGTATTCTATAAAATTGAGTAGCCTGATGTAGGGGATACATCTGATTTCCTCGGGTGTAGTTTTATCGTCTCCAACGTATGTCCGACGACCAACCGCGTATGCATTGCACTGACACAGCACATATATGGGTGTCTCTTCTTCCACGCCGCAACCCCTGTATGTGAGCTAATCTATCAGACCCATCGTGCATGTTTGTTGCATGTGGCGTGTCCGGTCAGGAATGCAACAAGTTTCCGTATTTCTTGTCTTCTGAACGTCAGAAGATTTTTCATTCGTTGCTGCTGGAGGTCTGCCATCAGTCGTGCGACATACGGGGCAGTTTCCTCCAGTAGGCACGGTGCTTTGTCTCGAGCCATTTTTGTATTACAGATTTCGCTGTAGCATGAGGATCGCCACAGGTTGGCTCCGGTTCAATCAAGGGTTTTTCCGACCCGCTTTAGCGAGTGTTGGCATATTGGAATCGAAGGTGTTTGATCGACGTGAAACACCTGATCGATAAATTTGGACGTCTAGGAGAAGTTACGTACATCAAGACCGCTACATATGCTCGTGCAGTCATATCGGCCGGAAATATTTCTGCTACATGTTGAGGAAAATCCGGGATTATCGAAGACATTTATATCAATTAGATATAACCTGAGATTTAAGGATATAACAACAACCAACGTAGACACGTAGCCTAAAGGATTACAAGGATCAGCACAAGAACTAGAAGAAGACGACAGCCCAGGAACAAAGACGTACGTTTTTTGATTTGGTGTTGGAGATACACGTCGTATGATTTCTCGATTTGGAGCTTTCAATTGACCCCCTAGATCGTGCAATTTAGCACATTTAGATTTTTTAGGTTGGCTACGTTAAAGATAACGTGTACGCTAATGTTACAGCACCTATTCGGAGGCTGAAATACAGTATTAGAACTGTCATTCGAGACATTGAACCGCAATTGTGGATAATCTGCAAGAATAGCAAAGTCATCTGGCCGATGTTCTGTTCAATCAATAACCGCATACTCTGTATTTTTGGTTTAATGATTGATTGATCAATAAAATAACATCTCATCCTATGAACTTTCATTTAATCAAAAAATTTTTCCGAAGACCCTCAGCAATTTCCCCCTGGATAAGGATATTTTATTATTAAAATAAAAATATAATTCTATATTTATTTTATAATAGCTATTCCAGCAAACCACGTTGAAACTATTAGATTCGAGTTTAAACGAAAACAAAAATTCAACTAATATTTTTAGAGGAGACCAATTAAAATAAAACGACATATCCAAGCAAAAACGTTCAGTATAGATGATATCATCAATCAAAATTTTGCTGATAAATACGATGCTACAGTATTGATTGATAGGTAGATTACAATAATGAAATGGATATTCTCATAACAAAAGATACAAAAGGAAATTGAATCGTGATCATCCTACACAATTCACAAAAAGCAAAGTATATGAAACAACTATCAAACATTTCATTAAGCTAAAATCGCAGTCATTGATATAAAATAAATATTAATCATTAATTGGACAAATCGAACACTATAGAACTTGAAACGAACAATATTCTTTGTACGTTTTGATGGATGAGGCTTTTGTGGGATGTATAAACAAGTAGGATGCGTCAAATAATGGCGCTACTGAAAATGTTAGGAATACCTTTTCTAACGGTTCTGGTCCAGTTATCATGATAGTTGAAATACAAGTGTATGGCAAGAGCACAAACAAACGATTTTATGATCGAGGAAATTAGACATACTTCAGCGTGAAGTCTTTCAACCATGAGCAACTTTCCTCAAAAAAGTGTATATTCATAATTAACACATGCATAAAAATAATCGAATGAGAACAAATGGAAGGAACATGAAAAGTTATGCAGAGACTAATATCATAACAAACATACAACCACAAGCAGTGAACGTGATTATGATGTTTTTCCGTGTTTGAGAGATCAATGTCATTGCGTAATGATATTGAAATTAATAAAATAATTGAATATATGAACTCTCTCAAAACAGAGTCAGCCACAGGCTCCGACTGGATAACTTCTGACTCAAAAACTCATCACAATTGATTACTAAAACAAATTGTTTATATAACTAATCTTATAATGAGTCATCTTTCGAAATATTGTCAAAACAGTGTAATCATTCCGATCCATAAGGCTGAGGAAAACTATCTACTGATGAATAAATACCAATTTCCTTAAGTTGTCATTCATCCGAAACAGTATAAAAAAATATATATTGAGACGTGAGAATCAGGGGAACAGCGTATAATTTATCTGAATCTTATTTAATGAACAGAAGCCAGCAAGTAAATATAGTTAATATATACACTTATATCTTAAGTGACAAAATAGTTGTTGAATAAGACGTGCCACAGGGAACAGCTCTAGGCCCAATATTTATTTAACCTACATATAAATCATTTACTAGACGGAAATAAATTATTTACTTCATTAACATTACACTAATGCGAACAGTATCTTATAGAATGTGAAACAATCATATGAAAATCAGTAACCAAATCATGCTATGCACACATTTGTTTATTCTCCAAGCGGCAACACTTTTCTAGTTTAAATTTGATTTGAAGCAGATAAAAATGCCATCAACATATCCATGCCAGAATAGAATATGTTGTCTTCCTAAAGGAGATAACATAATATATGTTAACAAAAAGTTTAGAGAGAACGCCATTGCTAAAATAGTATAGCAAGGGGTGATTTTGGCGACGAACCCTTCCTCGAAACTTTCAATCTGCGTAATGTTTGAAATTTTTTCATAATTTAAAATGCAGCTCTAATGTATTAACCCCCCACCCGAAAATTATTAAACCCCCACGAACATTTTTCTTACTACGCCTATGCATTGCTAAGTCTTCATCTCCCCCCTCTAAGGAATGAATACAGAATGTGATCTCTTGGATAGTAGACTTCCGCGGACAGCTAATCTTGAAAAATCTTGTCTTCCGGATGGATTCCGCGTCACAATAGCTCGACTTGATGCCGACGTTTTGCCAACCATTACAGGTGGCATCTTCAGGGTAGCCTTGAGGCTGGAACTGAAACTGGTTCTACTGGTTTCTGTAGCCGTATTTATTGTAGGAAAATCCTTCACGCTACATAGTTCACTGCCTTTGTTCCGGTGGTTAACTTCGTTCCGGCACCTGACCCTGCCGTTGTGCGATCATGTGAGAAGTGGAATTTTCGAGGATGGGTTTCCAAATGTTGGGAAGGTAATATCCTACCATAAATACGGCTACAGAAACCAGCAGAACCAGTTTCAGTTCAAGCCTCAAGCCTGCCTTGAATATGCCACCTGTAATGGTTGGCAAAACGTCGGCATAAAGTCGAGCTATTGTGACGCGGAATCCATCCGGAAGACAAGATTTTTCAAGAATGTGATCTGCTTATAAAAAGAATGCAAATGACGAAGTCGAGAATTATAGACATGTAACAATAATTATTAATTTCCCTTGAAGCTATTAAAAAAGTTGTTGATGAAATAATATTTAATCATATAAAACGTCAACTAGACTTTGTGTCAAGTCGTTCAAATACTCTCAATTTAATGTCGATTACACAGTTTCTATCAAAACTGCTAGACAAAGAGCACCAAGTAAATACCGATTTCTTCGAAGGTTTTGATAAGCTTAACTACAATATTCTTCTAAATAAATTATGAAGTTTCGAATTTACACCACAGTTACATGATTTCTCTAGATCTGATTTTACCAACAGCATTCAATCTGTAGAATATCGTGGTCGTAATTCACACTATTTTCATCAGTCCTCTGGAGTTCCTCAATGATCAGTATTGGGGCCACTACTTTTTAACACTTTCATTAATAATAATATAATTAATGATTATAAATCCATATAAATATATTGCAATACGCCTATGATTTGAAAATTTGGGTGGAAGCAGTTTTAAATTATCTTAAAGTCACTGTAGCAATTTTGAGTGTATACTTTGTAGTTATGATTTTCTTTTAATTGTTCTGTTTTTGTTTTTACCTACAAATTGAAATATTTCACCGAAGGGTAATGTCTAATTGAATAAATAAATTTAAACTAAAATAATTATCAAGATTGAAATGATGTTGTTGTAGACATAATTAAAAATCATCTAGTAAGTCAGTTTTTATTACTGGTTTATGATGAGTTTGTTTTAGTAAAATATCAGATATTTATTTAACATTCATTATTTGATATATTGGGGAACATATTTCAAGAAGCTAGTCGGCTTCCCCCAGGTAAATACATATTCAACAACTTATGTGAGTTTCTCAATTTTGTATAAAATTTTATCCTTTGAACTCTGAAATGCTAATGTAACATGCCCTTCAGATGAAATTACCAGACTACTTCTTCAAAATTGCCTAATAGATTAAGTACATCTACAAGATTTGAGAGAAGAATCTCTGTTTAAAGAATAAGTTCATTAATTTTGTTACATACTCGTCCACAAGTATGAATCAAAATACATCTCATTTTCCTGTCAAATGTGGACATATCAAACAATGTATGCATTATGTAGGTTCATTACAAATCCTTATCGCCATTTACGTTGCATATTCTAGGAACTTCATAATAAAGGTAGGTAGGTATGCTACTTACGTCGTTCGATACAGTTGTAGACGGCATAGCAAAAGTGCAAATTTTCCAGAAATTAGATTTTCAAAACTATTCAGTTTGTTATAGTAACTTCATTCATGAAAATGTGACAATCTCTTTTTAACGAATAAATTCAAAACATCCATTTTCAAACAACATATTATCAAAAATGCACTGGAATCAGGTGATATTTTTTAAACTTAAATAAAAAAGTTTGCTTTTTCAAATTTGATAAATTATATATAAATTCCCGGGAAATAGGTCACACTAACACATATCTCTATTATTTTCGTCTTTACGTACGTTTCTGTCTCACGACCATCATCAGAAGACTTATTATGTCTAGAAAAGGATTTCTTAAAACCAATTGTATTAGCTCAAAGCGTCCTTATCGCAACAACCTCAATTAAAAATGCCACGTCGCCGAAACGAACAGAAACACGAATAATCGAAATTGTAACACATCAATGTTTTAAGTATACGAAATATATCAAGAATCCACTGTTTAGTAATATTCTTATGATATACGAATACATGTCAAGACAGTCCGTAAGCGACTGAAACCAAAAATATTACGTTCAAGTATCTACTTACGAACCAGATGTTGAAGATTTATGAGGTAATAGAAAAAGGTTGTCAGACCTTATTAGAAATATTACTTTGAGCAATCTACCTAAAATATACTTTTAACATTATAAAGACGCATCATGTAGGAATTTTCAAGAGTTTTAATTCATTAAATTAGTATACATCTGACTCAATGTCGAATATCTGTCCTATGATTTACATATTTGGAGTCACGTTTTGTGTGAATCATCTCCAGAATAGATCTTTTATAATAATTGGTTCCCTTAGTTAAAACATTAGCATTTTTGTAATCGAATTCATGGTTATAATCAAAACAGTGTTTAGCAAGGGCTGTGGAATTTTCTCAGTTTTTGTGTCTTGTGCTATACTTATGGCCATACATTCTTTTTTACGAATATTGTTTACAGATTCCAGTATGAGTCCCATCGCAATCTAAACAATTTAATTTGTATACTGTGTGGGTTTGCTTAACTCTAGGTATTGAAGCTTTTAGATTTGAGAAATATTTCTCAACACAGTTAGTAGGTTTCTGCGCAACATTTATATCATACTTTTTTGAACATTTCTTAAATCTCTCTGAGGTCTCCGAAATGTATGGTAATGCTATGAAATCATCTGTATTACCATTTATGTTATTTATATATGACCTTCCATTATTGATTTTGTTTATTCTTTCTTTAAAGATGGGATTGAAACATGTTTTTGGGTAGCCATCAGCGTTGCCAGACGTCCTGATTTTGGCGGGACGCCCCGATTTAAATCAAAATTAAATGTCCCGCGCGGGACAGGCTCAGTCCCGCTTTTCGGGGATAACTCGACCGTGCGTAACGGATGGGTTTTCGGCTACCAGACGAAAAAGATTTTAAATAAATTGGTTGAATCTGAACGGACCAAAGCCATCGAAGACTTCAAAATTTTTTACACAAATTGCCAACAATATATAGACAAACGTTATAATTTTTCAGATGAAAATATTTTTTCTAGACTTAAATTCATAAACCTGGAAAGTGCAGATAGTTTTGACATGATTGAAAATGCTGTATCTTTAATAAAATTGACAGGCGATATTTCGGTAGATAACTTATATGAAAAATTTAACTTGTTGAATTCATCCTTGGGCGTATTAGTGGGAATTTACAAAGACACCACTGCCACCACCGCACAGAAATGGCACCAGCTCTTTCAACAGTTTCCAAAAAAAAGATACCAGGAATATGTTCAAACTAGTGTCTTTCATATTGAGTATCCCAACATCAAACTGCTTTCCTGAACGCGTTTTTTCCCAGATGAATTTAAAATGGTCGGATGCCAGAAATAAATGCTCCATAAATTTAATGAAAGCAGAATTACTCATCCAGTTTAATCTACAGCTATCCTGTGAAAGTTCTTCATCTTTATTAAAGAGAAAAAGGAAACTTTAAGTTAAATCTTCACAGAAATATCATGAATAAGTAATTCTTATCAATAATTATTCTCTTATTGTAAGTTGCAATTTGTAACACTTACTCTTCAGACTATTGTTTGAAACGCCATATTTTTCTAATGAATAAGACTTTTTTGATTTTGATTTCTGTTGTTTTTTTTTATTCAGAAGGCGAATAAGACTCAACTATTTAACGATAGGGTAAATCTGATTTAAAATATCATATTTTTATTAAAATACATTTTCTATGGCTATTTTTGCTATCTATTGTTACGTAAACGTAATTTGAACTCAAATAAAAGGATAAATATTCAAAAACTTCTGATTATATACGTTTTTTGTCCCGCTTTCGACGAAAGAATCCGGCTTTTTTCACTCAAAAAGTTCCAAAATCCCGACTTGGCAAAAAAAAAATCTGGCAACGCTGGTAGCCAATCACTTTCAGTGTATTAGAACAATTTTTTAATTTTTGGGGCGGTCCTCTGGGTGGGACAATTTAACCACGCGATCTGTAAGGCTGCCTATAACACTTTTTTTATAACTTGTTGGTGCAACGTAATTGAAGTGAAGATAACGTTGAGACCTAACTTCTTTAGTAAACCACGAAGCTCTATATCACAAGTAGATTGAAGTTCACAGTGGAAATTGTTAAATGTATTAATCACGTTCTGAATTTTATCATTGGAAACACACATGAGGCAATCATCTACATACCGTTTAAAGAATACGGGTTGAAAATCTAATGAATTTATCACAGATTCCTCTAGGCATTTCATAACTAGGTTAGCAGTAGTAGCTGAAATAGGAGATCCCATTGCTGTGCAGAATAGTTGACCAAAATATTGCTCACCTTATTGAAAATAATAGGTTAAGATGCCCATAGCCTCAGCAATCTCAGCACTTCAACTCGCCGAGTGTCCAATGGGATTTTATCTACAATTTCTGGAGTTGTAACCTCATTTGGATGACCAGAACGTTCGGCGTCCTTTGTGGTCATACCAACACAACGAAAATCAGTAAACCACTTGTGAATCGTTCCAATCGATCGTGAGGAGTCCCCATAATGTTTAACAAGCGATGCTTTGGTTTACGTAATGTTTTTTCCACGCAAGAAATAATGTTTAATCAAAACGAGAAATTTATTTTTTTCCAAGGTTACAAAAATCTTCAAGGTTGCTTTCTTTCGAAGAGTGTCACAATAGAACTGAATGACATATCAGTCTGAAAATTGTATTGCGTTCTAGTTAAAGATGGTACATCACCAATGTCACATGGAATTTTCGATTGTGGAGCCATCTGTTTCATTTTTCATGGAATTTTTACCTTGCCCTCGTATAAACCTCGTGATGAAGGCGTGCTTATGAAGTAAAGGGTTCAATGGGTTACCCATAGTTGAACCATTTTTAGACAAATATATATTATTATCAAAACAGTAAGTAAATTGTTTATTTCTTGTTCAATGCAAAGATTTGTATAATTTATATCTTGGAGAGTAACTGTTAAATTCAATGTGTCTGAGAGGGTATACTAGGGAATAGGTTTTGTTCGTCGACTGAAACTAATGCAGATAAAGATAATCCAGTTATTGCTATCAACAGAAATAACTGTTGCTTTTTAAATACCGGTAATTACTAAAAGTCAGAATCAGTTTTGAATGATTTTCAGTCAATCTTATAATACAGGATTCCCCATAATAGACTACCCATTTTAATATTTGAATTAAAATTATTTTAGTTAACAAAACAAACTTTTTATTTTACTAAATTATAGTTAACTCTTTGGGATTTATGATAACTTATAAATATTTGGCTATTTTATTTCTAACTTTTAAAAAGCACGTCTTCTAAATGACCTCCACCAACTTCAATACATTTTTCAATATTAGATAAAAAGTGGTTCATTACACGGCGTAGCAAACCTTCGTCTATTCCTTCATCTTCTTCAAGAATTTTGGCACTTTGGCTTTCAAATATCCCCACACGAAAAAATCGGGTGCCGTTAAGTCGTGGGACCTCGAAGGCCAAGGCAAATCTTCGAATCGAGAAATGAGTCGGCCATTAAACACTTCTCGCAGAACCCTCATTGAGTTTCTGGCGGTATGACCTGTTGCCCCATCTTGTTGGAATAGTAAGGCATTGTTTAGTAATCCTCGTCTATCTAATTCTGGGATGAGAAATGTCTCTAGCATATTAACGTAGCGCTCGGATGTTACTGTTACAGCGCGGCTATTTTCATCCTCAAAAAATAAGGGCCAATAATACCAAAAGATCCTACTCCACACCACACAACAGCTTTGGGATGATGGAGGTTCTGTGTAAAGATTTCACGAGGATTTTCATTTGACCAGTATCTAAGATTTTGTTTATTGACCATGCCGTTCGAATAAAAATTTGCTTCGTCGGTCATTAGGAGACTGTGAATTGCTCCTTGATGTAAATCCAAAAATTTTTGACAATATGCTAACCTTGCTTCTTTATCTTGATTGCTAAGGTACTGTGCCATTTGGTATTTATGGGAATGAAATTTTAAATCCCTTTGAAAAATTCGATCTAAGCTTCCCTTCGATATTCCTAGGATTAGCAGACCTTTTAGGATTTCTCGTAAACGCAATTCTAACTCGTTCAATATTTACTGGTATACGAACTGTTCTTCGACGTCCAGGCTTCTTCAAATTTTGTACAGAACCATTTTCACGCCAATGACGAGCCCATAACTTAACAGTTTTACGATTTGGCGCGTGACCCCTATTGTTGTTATTAAACTGACGCCGGAATGCACGCCTAACTTCTTCTATCGAATCGCTTCTTATGTAAGCTTCTACACAAAACACTCGTTGTTGGACTGAGTAATCCATGAAAGTACAAACGGATGTTGAAATAATGTTTCAAAGCAAAAAAATTAAATAATTATTGATGAAAACTAACAAACTTCTCGTAGAAAAATGGCGTTCCACGAAATTATTAATTTAAAATTTATTTGTGACAGGCGCCTACTTGATTAATAATTCACCTAAATCCCAAAGTGAAAGTGAAAAATAATTGAAATCTGTATATGTGCTCAGATGTAATATACAGAATGTTGAGAAAAAAAAATTTGTATAAGCGTTATAATTGTGCTAAAAATTCTAAATATAAATATAATATAAATAGCAATTGTAAAATGATACAAATCTGTTTTACTACTTGTTCTTAAATTGAAAAGTGACATGCTTGATCTCGATTTCTGTTAATAAAAAACTGAGACTAGATATCATACCTAGCATATTTTCAGAATGAAATTTTACTGCAATCATTGACATAGCCGACGTCAAAACACACGTACCTACATAAAAATTCATTTTATTGCTTTCGAGTGAAACCTGTCACTGCAAAAGTTTCTATTTTTATTTTATAGCCTCATAAAATGACAATCACCTCGTATATTGTATATAGAATTTCAAACGAGTAATTGGAAACGAGACATTAAGATCATGGAGAGAGCAGAGCGAGATATTCTGTATAAGCATACAGAACCGGAGTTACACATCTTGGATGTCAGTCGATCATTAAAGAAACAACTGCATTCCAGCTGTCTATATGATTACAATGGATTGTAAGAATTTATTTATATCTACAGATCAAAAATATGGTTATAAAATGTAGAATATTCACTGACATTCTTTCTACGATGAAAACATATCAATTAGCGAAAAGATTATTTTGAGAATTAAGAATTGGTGGTATTTCACATGAAACTGAAAATGATATTGTACATATGGAAATTGGAAAATTACAAAAATAACTCAACACAGCTATGGAATATCATCAAGGAACTTTGTAACAAAAATAGTGGTAAACAAAAAAAAATATACAAAATTAAAGTCACAGAGAATATAATTACAGACACCAATATCATTGCACATCATTTTAATCAATAATATGCTTCACAGGGAGAGAATCTATTCAAAAAAATAGACAAAAATGGAAAATATAGAGAGAAAAATCCGTTAACCAACATTCCTTTTACCTTTTTCCCACAGATCAAAAAGAACTAGAAAATATTGTACAAACACTAAAAAATAGAAAAGCTGTAGGTTATGATGGAATGAGATCTGAACACCTAAAACTAATCACAGGAATAAATTCAAAACCTATAGCATACATGATAAATAGAATCAGGGCCGGATTTAAGGGGGTGGAGGCCCCTGGGCCCAAGTTTGGTGGGGCAGAACATTTTTTTTTATTCAGTATACACCGACTGTATACTGAATGCAATTTTAATGCATTTTAAAATGTTCTTGTAGTAAAAAATCTGAACAATACATATTATTTAATGTACATAAATATCAATAACTTTACACAGGTAGTTTCGCTTTGTGCCAATCTTTTTTTCGATCCATTGTTTAGATCTTCATGCATGTTCTCGCTTGAAAAGATTTATGGCGGTAGCCATGCAGTGACAAAAGCTAGGAACTTATCGTAAATACGGAGCCACCTAATGTATACGCGGGAAAATTCAAATTACTTATTTCAATGAAGTTCTTATTATGTTGTGTTTTAGAGGAATGTGATATTAGAAATAGATTTTTAATAGCAAAAAATATATTGCAAAATCTGTACATGCAAATTTTGCACTGAATAACGCAATAAGACGATATTATTCATTATTGATTACCAATATTCACATCAATATTATTGTTAACGATACTATTGATTACTATGTTAAATAATTGTCATATGATTTCTGTAATCAGCAAAGTTTTTTTTCTTCCCTTGATCTTTGGTGGGGACACCTAGGTGGTGGAGGCCTCTGGGCCATGGCCCACCCGGCCCACCCCCAAATCCGGCCCTGAATAGAATTTTTCAGACTGGTGAATTTCCAAGCAAGTGTAAAGTAACTATAATAAAGCCGTTATATAAAAAGGGAAATAAATTAAAATTGGAAAATTACAGACTCATCTCACTTATTTCTAATATATCAAAGATTATAGAAAAGATCCTCAAGCAACGTTTAACGTCATTTGTCAAAAAATTCGGTTTAGTATCTGAACAGCAATACGGATTTAAACAAAACACATCGACTGAAGATGCCATGTTGCAATTAACAAATTTAATATATAGTTCATTAGGCAGAGGTTAAAAATCACTATGTGTATTTATTGACTTAAAAAATGCATTTGATACTGTTTCACATAAAGATTTGCTGCTAACATTACAAGATATAGGCGTCAGAAATAACGAATTAAAATTGTTCGAAAGATAGAAAACAAAGTGTTAAAATACAAGAGTCTATGAGCGAATTTTCCACTGTAAAATATGAAATTCCGCAAGGTACAGTGATCGGCCCAATTTTATTCAACATATATCTTAACAATATATATATTTTTTAAACTACTGGTGAAATGATAAGCTTTGCAGACGACACGGTAATATTCTACGAAGACTCAACATGGCATGATCTAAAGTTTAAAGCAGAGGTAGATTTATTGAATATAAAAGAATGGTTTGATCACAAGTTACTCACCATAAATTTCACAAAAACTTTTTTCATGCCATTTGGCCTACATAAAAATACACTGCCTGACTTCGACAATTTATGTGTTAAGCTTGAAAATGAACAAAAATTTGAAATAAAAACCAAGGCTTACATAAAATATCTTGGTATCATGATTGACATGCATTTAAAATGGAATTTTCAAATCGGCTTCGTTGTTAAATAATTACAAAATATATTACATAACTTCAAGCATCTAAAAGATATCTTAGATCTAAAACAGTTAAAAACATTATATTACTCACTAGTGGAAACTCACATACGGTATAAGAGAGCACCTGAAGAAAAAATTCCTGAATTTGAACATGCGTGAACATAATACAAGAAATATAATGTACTTTTACTTACCTACATTTGCACATAAGACCAACGGACAAAGATCTTATGCATTCTTAGCACCAACATTATACAACAATTTACCGAAACATATAACAAATTCTAATTCAATAAGTATCTTCAAAAATAAATTGTACAATTAAATTGTATCACTAGAAGGAAATGCAATCCATAATGAAATAGATATAGAGAATTCGCAATCAGTTATAAGTTAAAAATGTAATATGAACAGTTAAGTTAATAATAATTAAAAATATTGTATTTATATGTACATGTATATGTCTATGTGTATGTGTATGTGTGTGTATATGTTGAAAAAAATTAAAAAAAAAACATTTAGACTTTTGGGTTATATATTGTGATCATATATGTATATGAATGTATGTATGTATGAATATGTATGTATGCGTTTCGATGTATTACAAAGAAATCAATCATATTACTACAAATAATTCAAAAATTAATGTGTGGATTATTAAGTAAGATTGTTTATTCCCTCGAATTTCATAGCGTTTGTATATTCATATTCATATATTTATATATTTATCGTAGGCTACTGATTCAATATTCATTCGTTCATTTTAATATATTGTATTTTCGCTGTTCTCACCTACAAGCCTCGGCTTTAGTGAGCATTCTTCGTTCATTTAAGTATACACTTCAATTATTGTAACCAAAATTGTAAAAGTAACCTTATGAATGAACGCCATTATTATTATTATTATTCAATTTGATGGGTTCTTGACGGATAGTCAAGTCGATAAGCTGTGAAACTTTCTAAAAAAAACAAGAGGTCGTGTGAAAAAAATTCTTTTTGCATAATGTTCTGTGGTCGATTTGAATCATTCTTAAAGGCTAAGCTAAGTAGACAAGGCCTCCCATTCACCCCTGAACTCTAAATTAACCTTATTTTTACCCTCTTTTTCAGAATTTTAAGTATAATGTGTTTTTTTGGTTGCTGAACATGAATCCTAGGTCGTTTCCCCGGGAAATTCATTCAATGGGCTGAAAATCAGGGATTTCGTAATTTTCATACAAAATTGCTCATTTTTCACGCAATTATCGTTTTATACATAAAAGTTGTTGACAGTCGCGTATTTCGATCCAAAGTAGACCAAAACTAGGAAAATTTGAGGAAAACCGTGGAAAACCTGAAAAGAAAATCTTTACACGTTATTGAACTTATCGTGTGATAAGTCGCCATAGTTATTTTCAAACGTATTCGATGTCAAATTCGTAGTTATCGACCACAAAAACCCCTACAGCGACTTATCACACGATAATTTCAATGACGTGGAAAGATTTATTTTTCAGGTTTCCACAGTTTTCCGCAAATTTTCTTAGTTTTGATCTACTTCGGATCGAATAACGCGACTGCCAACATCTTTTATGTATAAAACGATAATCGCGTGAACATTGAGCAATTTTGTATGAAAATGACGAAATTTCCCTGATTTTCAGTCCATTGAATGAGTTTTATGCGAAAATGACCTCGGATTCATGTTCAGCGACCCAAAAAACCTATTTTTGTATAAATTCAAAGTTATCTTAAAAAAGAGGGTGAAATAGGGTTAATTCAGCGTTCAGGGGTGAATGGGAGGCTGTGTCCACTTAGCTCAACCCTTACGAATGATTCAAATCGGCCACAGATACGACCTCTTGCTTGTTTTTAGAAAGTCGGCCAAAATCACCAGCTTATCGACTGGACTAGGAGAAGTTGAATAATCTTTGACTCTGAACATGAACCCAAGAGCTAGTAAAAGGCATGACAAGTAGCAACATTAATGCTAGCAAGACTAGCGTTGGAAGATAATAGAAACGTAGTGGTACTTCGTCAAATATGATCTTCCAAAAAATGTCAATAACCTTCCCCAGTAAGGCGCTCATCCAATACGAAAGGACGGAACAATTGATCATTTAGAACCACACCATACGTTAATACTAAAGCGACGTTGGCAATTGACGATTATTGTGGCAGTTGTTATGGGACAACGTTATCAAAGTTAACTTGATTAACTTCTTAAAAAGAAAGACCTAATTATCTTTGGAACAAATGAAAATCAGACCTGAACGTGTGAGCTTATTTTGCTTATTTTGGCTTCCTAGACATGTCCTTAAAATATTTCCATTTCCTCCCGAAACACCCTGTATTAAAAATAAACCCTACACCAAATAATACACAAATAAACTCATTCTAACCATCATATTAGTCAAATTAGCAGCATATAATAGTAGGGTCTACTCTACAGACTCAATTTAGTTCCAAAAGGTACTAAATATTCTAAAACAGTTAGCGAGTAACATTAATTTCGTTGAAATGTTGAAAAAGAAGGAATATCATATTGCTAATAAAGAAATTTTTCTTCTGAATCACCAAAATCGGAAAGGTACTTTGGTAAAATCCGGAGTAATATAAAACATGAATTTAATTACTGTTTTAAAAAGTACTAACACAGCATTTGAAAAATAACGTAGAGAAGTCAGAAAAGAGTCTATATATTAAATTGTGGATCTTGTGTTAACTTTTATGTAGGTTTAAGTTATAGGTCTTTCTCTAGTAAAGCGAGTAAAGGTACATGTGGTAAATAAAAGTAGACTTAAGATAACTTAAAAATTAATAAATATAAGCACAGTAATTTTCTACTTAATAATCAAATAGATTTTTCATATTTTCCGCTTCATAATTTTTTCCCACACAAAAAATCTGTCGGGAACTGATTAATTATTTCAATACCTTATGTGAATAACTTGCATTCTTCTAATCAATAAGTTAGCCTTGAACAACCTTATATAGTAATTTTTAAGTCAGCCCCCTTGGTCATTTTCTATATATGTATATATAGCTAATAATAAGTTTAGTACCGATTGTTCACTTGAAGAATGCACTGTGTGACGAAACATGTCGTGTTTACTTTTATCTTTATGACAACAGATTATTTGGTAATTCATTGTAGTGTTTGTTTGTAATAAGTTGTTCATGTTGAATTTTGTTTTATGAGCTTATAAGAAATAATTTCATTTTTTGATGGATGTTATAAATAATGCGTTGAATAAAAGGCTTATATTTATTTACATAGCTCGTGAAATTTTGTTTTGCCTAACCCTACGAAAAATTATGGGGGCGACTATCCTCCGAAGTATACTATAGTCGAACAGTTAAGAACCTGTACAGACTAGAACAGGGAACTAGAGTAATGGAGTGGGTCCTGTAAATCATCCAACTGGAATGCACAAAAGTCTCAAGTGGGCGGTGGAAAGGGCCAGCATAGAAAGGGAAAAAAGGGCCTTAAACTGGTCAACTTTATCAATAGTTGAGTACAATAGAACATCAAAACCCCTGTGTAAAATAGGGAAAACTAAATAATTCAACCAATTTTTTTACTTAGAAATTTCCTCTCCAAAAAATATCAAAACCAAATAGATCTTATATTTGAGGGATGAAATTTCATCCACATATTGATAAATAGTAATTTTTGTATGTAGTAATATGTATCACCTTACCCATAATCAGCTAAAAGTGGAAGGAAAGGCTGTTGAATCGAAATGCATTTAAGCTATAGAAAACATTCAAAACAGTAATTGGAATTGATTGAAGATCCGAACAATTCATTTTTTCTTCTGTTAAAATTGCTTGTTACGATCCAACAAACGGAACTATTTCGTTCCTAACTTGTTACCGAAATTTTATTCCTCACATATAATTTCACTAAGTTTAATAAATATTATTTGCCCCCTCTAGAACATGATATTTAAAAATATCTTGAAATAAAAATTATCATTTCTATTCCATTACTCTGTATGTTTCGAACGAAAAGGCTTTTAGTAAGATCTAATTCACCTTAATTTATTCATACCTCTCAAATTGAAGCATTTGGTTTGGAATACTTGGGAAACAGCAAGTGAATAAAATTCTTATTGATGACAAAATTCCGTCTGCCTTGATAGAATACTGAAACTCTAGTCGACCAGGAATAGATATATGAACAAACTAATTATAGATACATGAACAAACTAATTAACGCATGCAAAACAACATCCCTAAGAAGAAAACATTAAACCAAGTACATTTCCAACTGTAGCAACGAGAACATTGACGTCATTCATACTACGTCAGAGGAGAGCAGGCCCGATAATCCTGTGACCTATTTCCCAGATCCAGGCCACTAAAATGGAACAAATAGAACTACCCTTGAACGTCACGTTTCATACAATACTGCAATGCATATATCCTGGAAGCAACAGAGATCTTACGTAACCGTATTAAATTAAACTGTGGACTTGAAACCTAGAAAGTATTATTATGGACTAGCCCATAGCCAGTTGTGTTTTTATCTGATTTGCTGATCATAATTATATTTCATCTAAAGTGTTTAAGTCTCTCCCCTCCTCTCAGACGGTTCGCTATGCTCACTCCGTCTTGATTAAATTAGCGAAAATCGAACTCTTATATTTATTTTAGCGCCCTTTGACGAGTGCCGTCAACGGAACGCGATATCACTTTGCCGGGTGCCCCACCAGCAGATTCAACCGACAACGAACGTGGTGTTGTTGCATTTCTCTCTATAATTGGCCAGATCGTTAGCGCACGTAAAAAAAAAGCGAATAGCGTCGACTATTTCTATGCACCACTTTGTTCAAAAACTCGAAAACGGCTCAAGGTACTATTTTGAATTTCTATGCCAGTATAAGTATTAAAGAATTAATTTTCCGAATTATGAAGATAACTTAGATAATTTAATACAGAATTATGAAGATGAATAAACGTAGAACATTGAACCAAAGGCGGGATTCGAACCCACATTACTGAATGTCTAGTCCAGAGTGCTTACCAATTAAACCATTTTGGTCTCGTCAGATTCTTATATTTTTGTGAATATAAACCTCTGAAAGGATAGTAGATCATTGATGAACACAATGCGATTCGATGCTTCCCCATAGATCAACTATTCACGCACACTCATCTAAAGTTCAATAGTTTTGAAGTAAGGATTGCAGGTTAACTATGGTTGGTAATTACTCTGGACAGTACTAATCCAATGACAACAATAGAACTGACTGACAAATATTCTGGGTAAGTATAAACCACGGTCGTATATACAGGTCTGGGAACTCGAGGCTGTTTCCTATGTGAGAAGTGAATCCGCTAAGCATCACCTGTTGCATAGTACCAAAAGTGTGGTGGCGCATGAGTCGAGGAATGATCTCTGGCACGTATGCGTCCGTGTTCTCTGGCAACTCTCATTGTTGACTTGTAAACACAAGAAATACCGGCGTTTTTAGAAAAAATTTACGAAACCGTGCATTGTGCCGAAATGCAAAACGGGGTACAAAAGTTGAAAGCAAGAAACTTCTGTTTTTAAAGTGCCGAAAGATGAGGAAATGCGAAAAAAGTGGATGCTTCCGATTCCGGAAAGAAATTGTTTTAACGAGGTCTTTTATGTGTGCGAAAAAGGGAAAGTTATTTTACTTAATGATATGATTGCTGCCATACTTCGATCCAAGCGCTAGCTGGTGGCTGAGCGAGGGACTACGAGTTTGGCGACATGTATAAGACTCACGTCAAACAATAGAGTTCCCAGACCTGTATGTACGACCGTGGTATAAACAAGTTTAAAGTTTCTATTGAAATATATAATAACCGGGATGCTGTTATTGAATAAATACTGTCAAGAGTAATCGCCAACCATGGTAATACTCTAACCTACAATCCTTACCTCAAAACTATTGAACTTTAGATGAATGTGCGTGAATAGTTGAACTATGAGGGAACATCGAATCGCATTGTGTTCATCAATGATTTACTATCCTTTCCTCATATTTGCAAAAATATAAGAATCTGACGGGACCAAAGTGGTGTAATTGACTAGACATCCAGTAATGTGGGTTCGAATCCCGCCTATGGTTCAATGTTTTACGTTTATTCATCTTTATAATCCTATGTTAGATTATCTAAGTTATCTTTATAATTCGGGAAATTTAATTCTATATTCCTTAATATACCTACACGAAATTGTGGCCAATTAGGCAAAGAAACTTTAAACTTGTTTAATGCGATTTTTAAACTCAGCACCCGGTGGTAGTCAAGTAAGGCAAAATGAAGAAGGTTAAACCACATCCAATGATTATTTTTTATTCATTATTCTCAAATCTCTACTAATATGCGTATCAGTAGTGTCATTGGATAATATCAAAACTAAGTAAGTACGTTCGGAGAGATAATGTGGAAGTTTTCTTTTTCGTTCAGAACGTACTTTATATTGTGATGTCATCTATCGGAACCATATTTAAAATAAGTGGATTTGGGAAGAACTGATAATTTGGAACGGTTTTCTTGTCTTCTATATTCTTTACACAAGTTTTTCGATTGTAATAGATAACGAAAAAATCAGTTCAAGTGGTTCTTACCTTTTTTCAAATCTTCAGAAATTTTAATTTACCCAACTACTGGAGTAGTAAAGAGAAAGTTGGTCCTCACCGAATTTCATAAAATACTCTATAAATTTTTTAATTTAGCATCTGATTCCTATATTCAATACAAGTCATTTTGTTTTTGTACATTTCCTTCCAGAATGATTTTAAGGGGCTCGTAAATTATTCATACGAGGTCAGTTCAAAAGGAAATTATATTGGAACTAACCGTTGAACTATTGGTCCTTGTCACTTCCGAAGTACTTTCCTCTTCGACATGTACACCGTGCACGTTCCACAGTCGTCTTCCAGATCCTGCGCCGCGCCGTATACGTTTAATTTTCCTCAATTATGTCGGAATATCTCCCTTCCAATACTGATGTCCATTCGATGATGCTTGCTAAAAAAGTTCATCATTACCTTGTTCCAGCAGTTGTTGTCATACTTCCAGTCGATGATCTTGTGCTTTTGAGTCATCAAGTACAGCAGCGTGTTCAGAAGCACTTCTCGTGACCATGAGTCATTTTTGAGACGCCTTCCATAGCTTTGAGTATTCATTTCCCCTCATTCATTGTGTCAACATATCGCCCTGTCAGCATTGGTTTTAATTTGAGAAACACGGAGAAGTCTTTCGGGAAAGCAAGGAAGCTGGGAAAAACAACGATTCAAATGTTCACACAAAATCAACGAATTAACAAAGGGAAATGAGCGGAAGCATACTTTCCATGTCAGTGTTGGCACTACTCTCTCAAATGTTCAACACGCCATTTATTGTTGTTTTGAACAAGAAATTCGTTTTTTGACGTTGATGACCTTCCGGAACGAGAATCATCATCAATCAATTGACCCTACATTTGAACCGGGTGAACACCAAGTAGACTGATCACCGTAAGTTTGTATCACATTACAACGCTGCTTCCACAAATTACTTTACCTGTAAATCGGCATGCAACACAGATTAGGTACCTCTCACTTAAAAAACAATAAAACAAGAATGAATCGATGAATCAAAGCAAAGTCAAAAACGAGATTATTTGTCAGATTTTACTGCCAACACCATGTTTCTAGGACACCCAATTGGCATCCAATTAAAAAAAAATGCATTGACTTTTCAAACTGTATATACGAAAAATAATGTCATGTTATGATGAAATGGAACAATATTCCAATTTTTTCGACCACATGTCTAGGATGTGTGAAATTCAAAAGATAGTGTCTTCAAAGCGTCCTAATAGACTCCGATAGTGTGGCGTCACAACTCCACCTTTCACTATCGTAGATTTAAATTCGTATTTCAAGCCTTTACCAAACTGGTCTTTATTTTTATGTACATCAGGACTATAATATAATGCTGTAATTGATTCATACGTAACTCTGAGTAGATATTCATTCAAGAACTTTGATTACAGTTACCTTAGAGGTAAAGAATTAGTTCAGGTACCTCTCACTTAAAAAACAATAAAACAAGAATGAATCGATGAATCAAAGCAAAGTCAAAAACGAGGTTATTTGTCAGATTTTACTGCCAACACCATGTTTCTAGGACACCCAATTGGCATCCAATTAAAAAAAATGCATTGACTTTTCAAACTGTATATACGAAAAATAATGTCATGTTATGATGAATATGGAACAATATTCCAATTTTTTCGACCACATGTCTAGGATGTGTGAAATTCAAAAGATAGTGTCTTCAAAGCGTCCTAATAGACTCCGATAGTGTGACGTCACAACTCCACCTTTCACTATCGTAGATTTAAATTCGTATTTCAAGCCTTTACCAAACTGGTCTTTATTTTTATGTACATCAGGACTATAATATAATGCTGTAATTGATTCATACGTAACTCTGAGTAGATATTCATTCAAGAACTTTGATTACAGTTACCTTAGAGGTAAAGAATTAGTTCAGGTACCTCTCACTTAAAAAACAATAAAACAAGAATGAATCGATGAATCAAAGCAAAGTCAAAAACGAGGTTATTTGTCAGATTTTACTGCCAACACCATGTTTCTAGGACACCCAATTGGCATCCAATTAAAAAAAATGCATTGACTTTTCAAACTGTATATACGAAAAATAATGTCATGTTATGATGAATATGGAACAATATTCCAATTTTTTCGACCACATGTCTAGGATGTGTGAAATTCAAAAGATAGTGTCTTCAAAGCGTCCTAATAGACTCCGATAGTGTGACGTCACAACTCCACCTTTCACTATCGTAGATTTAAATTCGTATTTCAAGCCTTTACCAAACTGGTCTTTATTTTTATGTACATCAGGACTATAATATAATGCTGTAATTGATTCATACTTAACTCTGAGTAGATATTCATTCAAGAACTTTGATTACAGTTACCTTAGAGGTAAAGAATTAGTTCTATTTTCATACAAAAATTAAAATTAAGACGGAGTGAGCATTTGCGAAGGAAATCGTTTCTTGAATTGGGTTATATGGCAAACGTATGTTCTCGTGTATCAAAATGGTAAATGTTAAAATTCTATGTGGTACTGTCACACATTTTCGAGTTACAGCGCAGAGCTTTGCGTCGAAATGCTCGACACTATTCGCTTTATTTCACGCACTATTTGGTGTTCTTACTATCTGGCCGATTGTAGAGAGAAATAGTCTGGATCAGTACACTGTAGCCTAGCCATTCGCCCTGAAACGGTAACGTTGGCATTTCTTTTATGTAACTCAAGCGGCCGCTTCATCTTATGCATGATAGGCGGCCGCCTATGTTGCACAAGACACTATACCACTTATTCCAACTCAAGCGTCCGGTAAGGTTTGTTCGTAACAGTAAAATGAACAAAGAAAATGAATACATGAGTTTGATTTTCACTAATTTAATCAATACGGAGTGAGGTACGTCGAACGGAGTCGCTTTATTTAGAGAAGTGTGCGGTGTTTGACGGCAAAATTAGTCCTGTTCTGCAAACGTAGTCGTTTTTTCAAATTTTCTGCGAACTGAATTTTCTAATTCAAGTGAGTTTTAAGCCTACGGGAGTGGTTTCAGCGAAATAATCGATGAGCTGTTCCTTTTATAGATTTTAAGCATTTCGTAATAGAATTTTCTCCTTTTTAAACAAAAGTTTGTTAAGACGGAGTGAGCATAGTCGTTTCTTGATTCAGTGGGTTTCAGTGACAAATGTATGTTCTCGTTAAGCGGCCAAATGGCAAATGCAATACGTTTGAAATTTTGACATAAACCAGATATGATGCTCGAAATTTACTGACAAAAATTTAATGCACCACCTTCAGCCGTTCTCGAGCTATTGAGCAGAGATGTCCGTCGATATACTCCATGCTACTCGCTTTGTTTGGAGCATCACCTAGCTGGCCGATTGTAGAGAAAAGGATCGAGCTCGCTCAGCTAGACATATTGCGGCTCGCGGTCTTTATCGGTTTATACTGTAACATGGCTCACTCTTTATGAAACTCTATAAAACTTAAGTCAAGGAATTCATATTATTCCTTATCCTGAATATATTTATTTTTGACATTGTGGCCATTTAATTTAGAGATCCATGGACATATTAGAGTGATCCAAATCATTAATTAGCCAGAACAAACGTGAAAAATATCATTGACACTTACCCTTTTGTTTCACAAGACACTTAAGATTCATCAAACTGGAAGGTAAGTGGAAGGGTAAACGCTAATATCAATCAGATAAACTCGTAGTCAACAGCAACAATAAAATGTAATAATAAAAATAACACTTACATGATAATGATAATAATGAAAGAATGTCTATAATATTTGAAGATAATAAAAAATAATATTATTATTAACTTTATTACTAATGTAATAATCTGGAAAGCTGGTACTTGGGAGCAACTATTAAACATATTTATAATGTTATTGCACACAAGCCAGGTATACCAAGTCCAGCTCAAGATATTACTAGGTTATGTTTGTTTACTGTTCCCTCAGGTCAAAGCCTTATGGGATCATATGCTGCTACGGAGAGTGGAAACCTTGCTGTAACTATGCTAGAATAGCTACCCTTACTATGCAACTCGAGGGTTGCGGAGGGTGAAAATTGCAGGGTTGCACTACAAGGAGTGCCCTGTCGTTGGTAGAATGGATTGAATTTAGCTGCCACCAGTTCCCCTTTGAGATGTTTAAGAGAATAGTTCAGGGAACGAAACTAAACTCGAAGGATTTCCCCTCCAGTAGCACCTGGTATAGAATTGTTAGGTAGCGGGCCTTTCCTGGCCGAAGTATATTCTAGGCTAGTATGACAGCTTCACGTTGCTGAAGATGTTCGGAATGACAATTACGACAGGATTATTCTATCCCACTATAACGTTATTTAAGGGATGGTGTATCAATGAAGAACAATGCAAACGGTATAAGGTGTATATTGGGAAAAAAAAGTTAATCGTACACAAAAACAATAATACTCACATAGATATATATATAAACATGCAGTGAAAAATATGACAAATTGTCAACAAGAAACAAAACAAAATTTAAATTAAACGAAATTAACTTGGTGCAAGTTTCTGAATGGTTTAAATAAAATATAATATAATAAATTGATAAAACTTTATCAAGTATGATCAATCAGTGAATTATTGATTCGCCTAATATAACGTAGCCAGAGAGTTGTTTCTTTGCAGGCTAACCTTACTTTTGACTTGAATATACCACTCTGATGGAGTAACTAAGGTTATGAAATGGACCAGAGGGGCCGCTGATAGTAAGGTTGAGATTCCAGAAGGGTGATTCTCTAAACAAACAGCTCTGATGCCTTTTTGACAACTACCTGGTTCGCTTTGTATATATTGATCTATTAAATTGATTCAACAAATTAAACAATATAATGAAACCCTTGTTTCCAAGATGAATTCAAACACTTTCACTCAAGTTCGCCGCTTATGGCTAACTCTCCCTGTCCTTAAGGATCAGGGTCTCAATAGGGGTTTTAAGAACCCTTCAAATTCTGAATAATATACCCTTATGGCAACTTTTAAATAATGATCTTTCCCGCTATACCCCCAAATAATTATATAATTGAACCTACACTTACACTAACCCTAATTTCAATTGTACCTATCTTAAGTAGGTCACTTATATGCACTACAAAATATGAGAAATTCGGCCGATGGATCAATACACTTCTAATAAATCAAAATACTCTATTAATGGTTACGGTCCTCTATAACCCAACACAAAAAAACGAGAAAAAAGGGGGGTGCTGACCTCAGAATTTTTGGCTTGAATTCAGACTAAATAGCTTGTTCTATAGACTTACCCTGACTCAGTATTTAATCCTTAATCCACAAAGTAAACCAATAACACCTGAAATTACACTTCACGCACGGCCTTCACAAAATGTATTATGCGACGTCTTTTTGTTAAGTTATGAATTACACCCCGGAGCTAGCTCTCTCTCTCGCACCCAGATCAATTTGTCTAATCGTTGAAGGAAACAAATTTTCCAAAATATCAAATTACTTCAGATTTCTATCATCAAGTTACCAATGACGTTCTTCACAATTTCTTTTACAGGTTATTTTAGATTCTAATTACCAAACAATTTTCACTAAATAGAAAATGATATTAAAGTAAAAAGTAAGTTCTCTTGAAACTGATACTTGGAATTATCTAAGGTGAAGGAAAGTACTTTAAGAATGATAAAAATTGATTCGAATGAATTAATTGACTTTGAGTAATAAACAAAAGGAAAATATAGTTGAAAAAATAGAAATCTTGTAATTTACAATACACCAAAAAAACAATCAAATGACTAAGTTAAAAAATATCAATTAAAAGAATTAATGGATCTGAACTTGAGAGAGAGACGGAGCTATATGTACAAGAAGTGAGCTTACCCAGCAAGATACGACACAGGAACTGCCTTTTTTCCTACGAGTTTTCATTTTTATAATTCGAATCCCGCCGAAATTTCGTTTCCCTACCAGCTCGAGACATTTCAACTATAGCCAATGAGGTTCGCTGTACCAAAGTATACTTTGCTCTAACACACAAATCTGTATTTGAAGTTGCCTGTTTTCCACATCGAGGGGCAGCGAGTCACCACAAAAATAAATTCTCCAAACCCTGCTGACTAAGTAATTAACTCCGTCTTCGTAGAAAGTGCAAGGTCCGCAGGAATAGCACCTCGAAGGCTCTAATTCTTAAAAATCACGTACAACTTGTAAAAGGTATCGGGTGGCGACTTCATGTCGCCGGCAAGGAATTTCATTATTTAAATCAGAATAAAACTTCTAATTGTTGAATCCAGAATGTCTATGTATAGTCTGTTCCTGTCAGGGATTTAGAATTTTATGTTTTGAAATGCCCGTAAGGACGGAACTACACGCTACTGAATGATTCGAGATGTACTCTCATGTGTCAAGTATACCTGGTTTACTTAGAGTAAATTAATTTTCAGGAGTTTTCCCCTGCTTACGCTACTTTGATTCAATCGTGAAAAAATAATAATCCCCAGGATTATTACACTAATAAGAATAAAAAATATAAGATTAAAATCTAAACTCAAATGAAACAGACCTATATAATCTAAATTAACTAAAAAACATGAATACTAAGATTAATAAATTGATACCCAACCAGGATGAACCTAGGGGATCGTAAAGGAATGAACTGATTTGAATGTATTATTGAACTTGAATAAAAAACTGAGGACAACAAACTTTGATTGAGAATCTAAAACAACTCTGATTTAGCGAAAATTTACCTAAAACAACCTGAAGAAAGTATTAAGTTAATTTAATTGAAATTGACAAAGTGTCACGTGATTTCTCAAGAAAACAATTCAAGTTATAAAACATAACTGAAGGTATCGCATTTCGGTTGATATTTATAATGCATCCTTTTCCTTAAAAACCAAACTACAATTAGGGAAGGATCCCCGAATTGCTTAACCAATGATTTTACCTATAGTAATCCTACTTTTAATTTTGTACCAACGATATTACCAGTAAATTTGGAAGAATGCTTGAACCAATAAGCAGTGAGATAGCTTGTAATTCTTTTCTCTCTCTTGAGGTCTCTCATTCAGAATGTTTACGGTGGACATTTTTTAACTTATCAGTCCTTTTCTAAATATAACTAACTGATTATCTTCTTTATTGATCATTTGAAATATAATTAAGTGTATAATTAATTACATTTTTGATGATGAGATACAACGTTACGTCCCGATTTATGTATCATACATTTTGATTGATATGTAACTTATGAATGAAAGACGCTTAAAGCTTCCGTATTACGCTCACAGCGAGTCTGGAAGAATCCCCGTTACCTATCATCTCTACATCTCCAGATGGTTAACACTAAAATTCATTATAGCCTAGCATTCGTTTTCTGTCCTATATTGGTTATTGATCTTGACATGTTCATGACTTCCTTTAGAATAAAAAAATTGTAAAATAATTTAAACCCTCTTGACTATACCAGCTATGGATCATATCACTCTCCTTGAAGCGGGTGTAATTTGTATTTATTTTAGAAATTCTTTTACTATTGTTTACGCTAACATTTATTATTGATACTAAACAGAAAACATCTGGCAACCCCTAGATGTTCTTGTTGCTTTGCTTTGAGATATTTTACATGAAATTTTAATTTTCCATAAATGCCTTTGTTTTGAATATTGGAAATGACCTGTACTAAGCCCTTATTACAATACGAAAGACGGCATGAGCGTCGGGAACGAAGTATTTTCTCCTTACGCTCATACTGCATGTATTTGGTTTCTAATAGCGGTCGCACGGTGACACAGACTATGGTTCATGCCGATCCTTTCGGCACACTTACAAACTCCGTCTTGAACCTTTGGGCATAGGCGCAGCGTACCGGCCAACATCCTAGTTTATATTTGATTTTAATTTTTGAGGATAATGAAGCAAACCTCATAGCATTCTTGTATGTTCCAAGTACTAGTTTTGAATCGAATGTTCTTAAATTTGTTATAAAAGAGAAAGGAAATAAAATTTACGAATGGAATAAGTGAGCTTATTCTAACCCTTATTATTGAGCACGATAAAGGAATATTGAAGATACCAAATATAACGAAATTCTTGTGACAATGAATGTCCGGAGTCTATTACAGAATGTCTGAATGTTATTAGTGACCATGAAAATAGTTTTTAAACAGTATTCATCTATTTGGAAATATGAATTGAAATGTATGATTGTAGTTAACAATCTAAATTCCAAATCAAAATTTCTTCTTGTACAAATTTGTTGAAGAAAAGTATAATTGGCCGTATCATTTTCCCGGGAAGGTTCCATCATATGATACGATCATATTGTAGTAGGCCACCAAACTATCATCTGAATCTGGGGCTTATAGGTCTGTTCAAAAAATTACACTAGCTTTATTTCCCCAATTTTCATGCAAGCACCTATGAGTATTCTCCTCCTCGACTTATACACATTTTTCCACTTCCAATTGTAGTCTCCTCAAAACTCGATTTAGCATTTGTTGAAGTTAACAAATTTCAAAAATTACCAGCAATAACTATAGAGGGTTTAAAAATCATCCATAAGATGTTGGATCGAAAAATAGCCACAACTTTATTCTTCTCATTTTGATATGATTGTCTAATTACAATTTATTCTTTTTATTGTCAAATAATATGGAAGCAAATAGTAGTCTGAAGGGAGTGAGTGAAATTTCTTTTCAAATTTCAGGTCTGGAAGTTATCAAGTTAGAACGACCTTGCCATCGGAGAAACAACAAACGCTCATGAATCATATAAGTCCTCACTCAGGAGTAATATTGGAGCCAAGCACTGCAGGACAAACTACGTTGCAAGTTACTCCAATAACGCAAGCGATAACAACTGAGAAGAAGCCACATCTATCAAAATTACTACAAAATGTCGCTGCATCCAGTTTATCAGGTGAGTTAAAGCCGCTTCTATTTCAAATATGATCAAGATGAATCGAATTCGCAAAGATCATACTTCAGTCATTGGCTTTCTGAACCTTCAGACAACCTTTGAGATGTATCGTGATATTCCCCATGGAATGTAATACAATATAATTTACTTCACACTATCACTCTTTTTCCACTTAAATCTTAACTTATGTGAAGCAACGATAATACAACGGTATCTTTCCATTCTCTTCAGAGTCGATGTCGATGAGTTCCCCTCCAGGCACACATAGTCCCAAAGACTTTGATAAAGTAGATGGCCATCTACCGAAAGAAGTATCCAGTCTGTCGGAAAACTTGCAGAATCTCATAATGGGCCGGATAGCACAAGCGAAAACTGCGTCTAGAACGAGAAAAATAGTTATATATGTATGTGCAGCTGATTCACAAGGTTTGTAGTTACAGTTTCTTCATATTTCCTCGATCCCTATGCCAAAAAATAGTAACAATGTCTTCTCAAATGGAACAATACTTCCGAATATTCTTAAAACGGGATAAGTCATTACACGAAACAGAAAGCATTATGATCAATTCGAGTGAAGGAGTGAACTTTATTCGATCAAAACTATCATTATTTTGACAAATAAAAATGTACGGAATAATTGACGCAACTAAAAGCTAGATAGATATTATCAAAGAACGCAATTACCTAGTAGGATTATTCAATAACAACCACAGGAAATTGAAAACAAGAAAATAATGAAGAAAACGTTAACAAAGCTATTATAATGTACTGCGGAAAGAATAAAATTGGATTTGGATGGTTACTTCCAACTTTTATTACGACATTCTTGAAATAATATCTATATTGGATTAAGAAAGAAATTTCATATGCTGCTGATTTTTCAAATGGCATGTGGAATGTACTAACAAGATTAAATTATAATATGTTTGTGTAGCATTTTTTCCGAATATTTTGCTAACTTATCTCATCTTTCAGAAAACTCAAATTTTCAAATAAGATAGTGTCTTATGTCTGCTATTTCACCCAACGTCAATAGACGTACGTCCTTGTAGTCTTGTCCTGTACTAATAAAATGGGACGTCCCTATTTTATGCAGCAACGTAAAAATCAAGTAATTTTAAACGACTGTTAAAGGTTAAGGCAATATACCAATGGTACCTAAACAATTCATTAAATGCATAACAAACACATTTTCGTGTTAGCAGTCAATAGACATAGTTAATATTGCTCTAGGCTGAATAATGACAACACGTCAATCAGTCCCAGACAGTTGTTTCACTTTTCTCGTCAGAATAAGATCATGAAGTCACTATTCGATCCTCTCCATCAGAGGTTTAGAAAATCACATTTGGAAATGCTAAAGCACCAAGTGATCCAAGCGCCATCTTCCAAACATTTGTTCATTCATCCCATGCATTGTTTCGTTACCGCCACCTGTCGGCTGTATGTCCAACACTATCTCGTCGTTTTTTTGGAACGCATAAGAACTTTGAATCAATGCGTTGCATTGTAAATAATTCTTTCATTGGAACATCTTTCTTTTGGTAGCTGGCGTTTGGATCATTTGGGGCTTTAGAATTTCCAAATGGGGTTTTCTATACCTTTGGCGGAGAAGGTAACTTCATGGTCCTACTCGTTCCAATGATGAGTTGATAAGCGGAACAGCTTTCTGATACTGATAGAAGTGTTGTCACTGTTCGATCTGAAGCAACCTTAACTCTGTCAATCGTACCTACTTTTGTAGGTGGTGCTACAACATCATCAGCTACACTAGCTGAGGCTGAGCCACATTCGGCCATTTGTCATCAGTGAATTAATTTAAAGTCAGTCTCTCATAGCTATACAATTTACGCCCATAATTTCCATAATTCTTAAAATTTGTTGGCCATAGAATATGAATGTTTGTTATATTATGATATAAATTGATCTGAATAAAAATATTTATTTTTTGTAGATATCACTTATGTGTCGTAAAATATTCTCTACAAATACCATTTGGGCTTTATGATTTGATCCAACCAAACATTAAATTTATCCAAATGATAAAGTAAGCAATTTAAAAAAATGTCAAAGCTACAGGTTTTCGAAAAAGTTATAAAGCAAAGTTATGTTTTTTTTAGCTACTGGTTATTAAAATCGAAACCTGATAAGACGGCGTCTATTTTGCAGAAGAAACACTTGCAATTGCAGCTCTATATAGTAGGTGCCCCGCCCCCACTTGCTCCAAATTTAAAAAAAAATAATTGAATATTTTGTACTTTTTATGTGCTAATTTTGTCCCACATTTCGTGCTACAAAAATATATAAAAAAACACGGGTTTGAAGAGTAGGGGCGCTAGGTAGACGCCTTTTTGGCGCCCCCTTAACTAAAAACATAAACTAAATTTGTTAAAATAATTGAATATTTTGTACTTTTTATGTGCTAATTTGGTCCCAAACTTAAACATTTCGTGCTACAAAAATATATAAAAAAACACGGGTTTGAAGAGTGGGGGCGCTAGGTAGACGCCTTTTTGGCGCCCCCTTAATTAAAAACATAAACTAAATTTGTTAAAATAATTGAATATTTTGTACTTTTTATGTGCTAATTTGGTCCCAAATTTAAACATTTCGTGCTACAAAAATATATAAAAAAAACACAGGTTTGAAGAGTGGGGGCGCTAGATAGACGCCTTGTTGGCGCCCCTTAACTAAAAACATAAACAAAATAATTAACAATATGCGTATAATTTTGTGCTATTTATGTGCTCTATGGAGAGCATAATCAAAAGTGTCCTGGACCATTTAAAAATTGATTTTCGCAGTGTTTAATTGCGGACGCACTTCTTTTAAACTTAATAAACATATCTTTGGTTTTTTAAACAAAAAAAGAAACATGTCATTAAATGCTCATCAAAATTTACATGTTAATCATTTTTACATGTTTAATATGTACTCTAAAAGTACCCCAGTTAAAATAGATATTAAAAATGTTAAATGCAAGTACAAAAATCTCCTTTTGCATATAAGTCGATTACATAATTAGCACATAAATCTGGTGTTATGTAAAAGTACTTTTGATACATATCAAGTAAAAAGTACATTGACGTCTTACCACCGCGCCCCCAGTAAAAATGAATTTCGAAAATGTTTATTGCAAGTACGAAATTTTCCTTATGCATATAAGTCGAGTACATAATTAGCACATAAATCTGGTGTTATTCAAAAGTACTTTTGATACATATCGACTGAAAAGTACATTGACTAGACGTCTTACCAGCGCCCCCCCCCCCAGTTAAAACGCATTTCGAAAATGTTAATTGCAAGTATATAATTATCCTTATGCATATAAGTCGAGTATATAATTAGCACATACATTTGATGTTGTTCAAAGTTACATTTTGGATAACATCATATTTATGTGCTTATTATGTACTCGACTTATATGCAAAAGGAGATTTTTGTACTTGCATTTAACATTTTCAATATCTGTTTTAACTGGGGTACTTTTTGAGTACATATTGAACATGTGAAAATGATTAAGATGTAAATGTTGATGAGCATTCAATGACATGTTTCTTTTTTGTTTAAAAAACCAAAGATATGTTTATTAAGTTTAAAAGAAGTGCGTCCGCAATTAAACACTGCGTAAATCAATTTCTAAATGGTCCGGACACTTTTGATTATGCTCTCCATAGAGCACATAAATAGCACAAAATTATACGCATATTGTTAATTATTTTGTTTATGTTTTTAGTTGAGGGGGCGCCAAAAAGGCGTCTACCTAGCGCCCCCACTCTTCAAACCCGTGTTTTTTTATATATATTTGTAGAACGAAATGTTTTTGGGACCAAATTAGCACATAAAAAGTACAAAATATTCAATTATTTTTTTTTAATTTGGAGCAAGCGGGGGCGCCTACTATATAGACCTTGCAATTGCAATAAGACCGAGTTGACTGCTTAAACGCTGTAATGCTTTTCAATTCATTGAAACCTGTGAATCAATGAATAAATAAACCAGATGAAACTCGCGGTTGTAACTCCGTAAATTTTATTGATTTATTTGTTATCGTCGAAACAGCTGTTGGTTATCGAGTACCTTTGTATTACTATTTATGAAACTGAAAACTGAAGTCTCAATACAAGCTTGTACACGGATCTACAGACCAGTATTTCTTATCAATATAACATGAAACGTAACTGATAAAAAAGTTTAGGTACTACCCAAAGTTTTTCCTTTTGTCATTATTATCCGAAAACACAAAGTATCAAATTGGGGCGGGTGAATATTATCAGATTCTAGAAAAAACAATAAATAGCATTTTTATAACGTCATTAAAGTGACAATATTCTGCAGGTTGCGTATAAAAGCCAAAGTGTCAAATTATAACATAGGTGCAATAACAAGAGTTTCACTTCAGAGGACATGCAATCTACGTCTTGTAAGTCTGACATTACGAAAACTGCAAAATTATTAGTTCTAACAGAAAAGATTTTTTAAATATTCTATAAAACACGAAATGGACCTACGTTTTCTGACACGTTTCTTATTACAACGTAACTATAGAAACTAAAATAATCACTGAAACACGATCCCGAAATGTAAGATTGCCCAAATTTTTAATTCTATAAACAAGGAATAATCACCCTTATCTACTAAAAATACTGTTAAAGTACTGAGGACCTTTCGACTACCAAGTAGCCATCATCAGAGTAAGCTAAGCTGAAAATCAAAATTTGCTTGCTCAAATACTGTTTGGGGATAAAAATGCAAACAAGGGGTTGCCCTCAGCTGGAGATGAATTGGACTTCAATAAATTGCTTTTTCCTTTACACATTTCTATCGTTACTAATTACTTAGCTATTTGTCCCTACTGTGTTTTAAAAGTGATAAATTTTCTTGAGAAATGGTTTGACCTGTGTTCAAAATATATTCGGCTAACGCTTATTTTTCTATACAGGGTGTCCTCGAACTGCGTGGCTAAAATAAAACCGAAGATTCTTTGATTCGAAAAAAATGTGATGAGCCTTTTTACTCTTGCCTCAAGTGTCTTATTTTGCCGGTAGAGGGCTTCAAAGTTGCAAAAATAATTTTGTTTTTTCGGTACAACTTGAGAACGTGATGGAGGACTTTTAAAATATTTGGCAGGTGAGTTACTGTCAATAATAGCCGTTTTTGAGAGCGGAGCATAGAGCCTTAGAGACCATAGAAATGGCTCAAACTTGAGGATGTAACGGGAAAAGTATCCAGAACTTTTTTGTGGTCAATGTAATTCACTCTATATTTTTTATGTAGATAGCTTATCTAATTTGAAAACTTTTCTTACTTTTAGAAAATTTTGATAAAATCAACGGATTAGCTTGAAAAAAATAATTTTCGAGTCTCTGCAATTTTGGCTTACTAATTTTACTTGATTAAAATACCTTAGTTGCCTTTGCTTTTCTAATGTCATTTTGGCATTTGGAGAATTTATTCTCAAAACTGTCAGTTTTTACTTTGCTTTCCGTAAAAAATTTATAAAATTATGGCTCAAAATTTCACTAACACTGAAATGGTTAATATCTCGGTAAAACACGAATAATAAAAACAATAGAAATGGGGAAACGATTTGATTATTTAGGAAAAACAAATGCTAAATTAAAAGAAACAACAAAACTTTTTGGAAAATCGCTAAGGCATCAATTGTTCGAAATGTTGCCCATTTTCCTGAATACACAAATTAATTCGTTTCAAGAAATTGGATTGAACTCTGGCTAGTACTTCAGGATCATTCTTCAATAAATCCGCTCCATGATTAATTCGTTGCAACAATTCCTCTCGTGTGTTTACTGGAGCTGCATAAGCTTTCGACTTCAAAGCGCCCCATAGAAAGAAGTCGCAGGGCGTCAAATCAGGGGAGCGGGCCGGCCAGTTCACTGGTGCATCGTGTCCTCTACCTATCCAGCGATCTGGATATTCCACATTCAAATGTTGCCTCACAGCTATTGTGAAATGAGGAGGTGCACCATCATGGATAAACCAGGCCACGACGAATGTGTAAGGGCAAGTCTTCCAACAGTTCAAGTAGCCTTTGTTCCAAAAAGTTCAAGTAGTTCTCCCCGTTCAATCGATCGGGTATAACGGTAGGGCCAATAATAAAGTTATCCACTATTCCAACCCAAACATTTATTTTAGTTTGATTCTGAAAATATGTAACTTCCGTTTCATGAGGATTTTCATCAGCATAGAAATGTTCATTATGGAGGTTAAAAAGACCACATCTCGTGAAAGTATCTTCGTCCGTGAACAGAATTCTTCTACAAAAATTGGGGTTTGCGTTTTGTCTTTGGACAATAAGCCGACAGAAATCTAGCCGATGACCTGGATCCATGGGCAATAAGTCTTGAACTGTTTTAATATGATAGGGATACAACAGTTCTTCTTTCAGTACATTATGAACTAATGATTTTGAGGCTCCAATACGAAGTCCCAAACGTAGTGTGCTTATCCCAGGTTCAGTTTCAACCGCTTCCAGTATCGCTTCTTCGAGCTCTAACGTCCTTCTTGTCCGTCTGCGTCCAGTTTCTCTGCGATTTGCTTCAAATTTGCCAGTTTCGCGAAGGTTTGCCGATTTGGAATTCTGCGATGCGGATATCTTTCCCTTCTCCGGCCATTGCAACGACAAAGTCCATAAATCAATAGCATATCAACCATTTCAGTGTTAGTGAAATTTTGAGCTATAATTTTATAAAATTTTTACGGAAAGCAAAGTAAAAACTGACAGTTTTGAGAATAAATTCTTCAAATGCCAAAATGGCATTAGAAAAGCAAAAGCAACTAAGGTATTTTAATCAAGTAAAATTAGTAAGCCAAAATTGCAGAGACTCGAAAATTAATTTTTTCAAGCTAATCCGTTGATTTTATCAAAATTTTCTAAGAGTAAGAAAAGTTTTCAAATTAGATAAGCTATCTACATAAAAAATATCGAGTGAATTACATTGACCACAAAAAAGTTCTGGACACTTTTCCCGTTACATCCTCAAGTTTGAGCCATTTCTATGGTCTCTAAGGCTCTGTGCTCCACTCTCAAAAATGGCCATTATTGACAGTAACTCACCTGCTAAATATTGTAAAAGTTCTTCATCACGTTCTCAAGTTATACCGAAAAAACAAAATTATTTTTGCAATTTTGAAGCCCTCTACCGGGTAAACAAGACACTTGAGGCAAAAGTAAAAAGGCTCATCAACTTTTTTTCGAATCAAAGAATCTTCGGTTTTATTTTGGCCACGCAGTTCGAGGACACCCTGTATATGAACAAAATGTTCTGAGTTGCTGAGTTAGAATGGTCCTTCTAGTTTGACCCACACAGCATTTTGAACACAACTCATAATCGATAATACCGGGCTTGTCGAAGTCGGGAACTTTATCAAAAGTGTTGCCTGAAAGGTTTATAGCTTGTTCTTACATCTATAAGCTGGTCGTATTGCAAATTTAGAAAAAATTATGGAATTTATAGTCGAGTCATATCAGCAAAAAAGCTGGGAAAATTTGCGATCGACTCCGGGTTTTTTGCAAAATTTTCCTGAACGGATTTACAACATTCCCGAAAAAAAACTAATATGTGCTTTTTCATTTTTCAATTGTTATAGAGGAATATTGAGAAAAATGGCCAATTTTCATGTCCAGAAAATTAGGAAATTTCTAAAATTTCGAAATCATGCCAACAATAGCTGAAAATGCCCACTCGTAATATTGTCTAAACGCAAATTGAAATCTATGAAAAAAAAATTGAGAAAACAAATTTTTTTCAAAATATCTGTGTTGATATGGAACAATAGAAAGGAATATAAATACTTACAATACGTAATTAGTGGATGTAAAAAAAATTATTTGTGGATGAATAATTAATTATTAATTAATTATTCCAAAAAATAATAAGTTTAAAAAATGTCGTTTACACAATAAACACTATTACACAATAAACACAATAAAATTCAACAGCCACGTGCTCAATAACCTCGAAAACCCCCGAGTACAGTTTTCTAGACATCTTCGTTGAAAATTGCAAAATTTTCGCGTTTTGTCCATCAACATTGATCAATAACTGGACAATAAATCGAAAAATGGAAAATCCTACTTCGGAATCGTGATCAGCGACCTCGAAAACCCACGAGTGGGCATTTCCAGCCATTGTTGGCATGAAAATTGGCCATTTTCCTCTATATTCCTCTATATTCCTCTATAACAATTGAAAAATGGGAAAGCACATATTATAGTTTTGTTCCGGGAATGTTGTAAATCCGTTCAGGAAAATTTTGCAAAATCCCGCAGTCGATCGGAATTCTTCGTCTAATTAGACCCGACTATTATTAATTAATGAAGAATGATAAGTGAAACTGTTGAATTTTATTGAAGTATTTGAAGGTAATGACTTTAATTTGGTTAGTTGGATGCGTTTCAATGTTTAATTATCTATATATAGAACCCACGTTTCTGGATGTCTAGTTTAGGGGGTTTACCAATTACACCTATTTGGTCCCGTTTTATATTTTTATAAATATAAACCTCTGAAGGGATAGTAGATCATTTATGAACACAATGCGATTTTATGATCCGCTATAGATCAACTATTCACGCACGTTCATCTAAAGTTCAATCGTTTTGATTTAGAAAATTTAATTCAATATCTCTTAATGTACTTTCACGAAATTGTGGCCAATTAGGCAAAGAAACCTTAAGCTTGTTCATACTTACCCAAAACATCTCTGTCAGTTCTATTGAAATATATAAGAACCGAGATACTGTCATTGAATGAGTATTGTCAAGAGTAATTGCCAACCATAGGAATACTCTAACATACACTCCTCACTTCAAATTGATTGAAATTTAGGTGAATGTGCGTGAATAATTGTTATTTTTTCCAGAAACCTATTTAATGAAATATCTTGGCTCCTCAATTTTTTCTGATAATTATTTCTCTTGAAACCATCAACTATTTAAATACCCATTCTCACCTGGAATTTTGTTGAAAAAAATATGGAGAAATGTGATAATTTGCCACAAATTAGATCGAATCTGAAAACTTCTCGTCCAAATAATGTTTTTATACACTGGTACCGTTTATGAAGAACGAAAAACACATGCAGTTGACTCCGATAGTGTTACGTCATGAGTGCATCATACACTGTCATAGATTTAAATTCCTATCCTAAGCTTTTATCAAATTGGCCTTCATTTCCTTGTACATAAGGACCATAATATAATACTGTAAAATATAGGTACATTGATTGGTAGGTAATTCCAAGTCGATAATATGTATTCAAGAACTTTGATTACTGTAACCTTAAAACCCAATAATTTGTTCTTATTTTGACAAAAAAATTGTTGAATTTTACTTTATAATTTGAATTTGATTTCAATTTTTGAAAAATAATGCAGCTATTTCATCACATTCTCCGATGTACCAAATAAATCACATATTCTTAAATACTTGTTGTAACAGGTGATTAGAAGGGATAGAAATGTATTATAAGCGGTAAAGCAATTTAATAAATTCAGATTCATCTCCAGCTGAGGGTAATCCCATACATACGCTATCAATTCCAGGTGTATGTAAACAGGCACTTTTTTTCTAATTCAGTTTGCTCTGATGATGACTAATTGGTAGCTGAAAGATCCTTGGTAGCTTCACAGTATTTTTTTTGGACAAGAGTGGTTGTTTTTTTTATAGTGTTATAGTATATCCACAGTGTACACTCTTTTTTAGTTTATATAAGAGATTGAATAAAACGAATGAAAGGAAAATGAGCTTATTCCAACCCTTATTTCCAAGTGCGATAAAGGTCACTATTAAAGCTTCCAAATTTACTGAAATTTGCATGACGGGTGGAGCTGTAACGGCATCACTAACGAAGTCAATTGTAATGAATGTTATAGGCTTGACGTTTCATTTAAATTTTTTTGGTTATTCATAATATTATCAAAAATCGAACAAATATCTTACCAACAAGTCAAACTGATAGTTCGAAATAAATGAATTGAGTATCTTCCGACATTTTCAGATTGCTGTGTAGAAAAAGGGGCACTCCATAACAAAGTATATCCAGAAATACGAAGTCATTGTAGATCTAAGGGTTATGAACTTCACATAGTTGACCTCCATTGGAAAACTCTCTTGGAAAAACAGCAGGACCACGAATTTCCTGTACTTTGTCTAGGTGAACTTTCGAGTAAGTTCTCATATAGTCATTACCTTTTATGCGAAACTGAAAATATTATATTTCAGGACAAATGGAAGTGGCTTACATAATTCCCGTTTTATTTTTAAACAATTCTCTTGGAACCCCACTCTTGCCAATAACTATTGAAAGTACGGATTTTGCAATGGCAATGGACAGTACTGAAAATCAATCTGCACAAACTTTACTCTCAAAATGGTAAGTCAAATGAAAATTTTCCTAGAAACCCACGTCGATTTTGTTTGTGGATAAATCTGAGGAGTCATAACGCGTTGTGGTCGATTTTTAACTTATCGATTTCGGTCTTGGAAATCTAACATATACAGAGTGTTCCATAGCTGTATGTTCATCAGGTGAAAATTTTGAAACTGAGACTAAAAGTTGTTGATCAATTATTAATAGTAACTGAACTAGAGGGAGGATGTAAGTTAAAACATTTTGTTTTTCTCAAATGACCTTGAGAATTTTAGACATATTAGTTCATGAGCTTGCCGGCATAATTTCCAGAATAGTCTATTCCATTTTTCTTTTGATAAATGTTGACTCTAGGAAATTGACAAAACTGAAAGTCAATAATTGAGCAATTACTTGTTGGAAGGTAGTATAGGTCTCTATAGATTGATCAGCTAAATACTTCTGAACAGATGTCTCGCCATTAAGTCAATTTTTCCCCTCTCCCAAATGTGTTATTGAGATTTCAAACCCACAAATAAAATGTCCCAATAAATGTCACCTTCCCCTGGTTTTACATTCGATAAAATGTGTAGCATTCTTCAGAAACACAATTTAAATGTAGCATTTAAACTAAATAAAAAAATATTAACTATATTCTATAACGTGATAACCAAAATAAACCACCTAGGAAGTATAGAAGAAATTGTATAATCATATTATATCACTAGAAAGAAATGCAATCCATAATGAAATAGATATAAAGAATTCGCAATCAGTTATAAGTTAAAAATATACTTAAAAGTTAATTTAATAATAATTAAAAATTTTATATTTATGTACATGTATATGTATATGTGTATGTGTTTGTGTATATGAGGAAAAAAATTTAAAGAAAGAACATTTAGACTTATGGGTTATAATTGTGATCATATATGTATGTATGAATGTGTTTTGATGTATTACAAGAAAATCACCACATTACTGCAAATTACGTAATTTGTCGATTTTTAAATCAATAATTTATGTGTAGATTATTAAGTTAGATTATTTATATTTCATAACGCTTGTATATTATATATTCACATATTTATCGTAGGCTACTGATACAATATTGATATTATTCATTCATTCGCTCATTTTAATATAGGTATTGTATTTTTTTGTGTCCTCACAAGCTTCGGCTTTAGTGAGCATTCTTCGTTTATTTAAGTATACACTTCAATTATTGTAACCAAGATTGTGAAAGTACGCATATGAATAAAAGTCATTATTATTATTATTATTTGAATAGATGTAAAGATTTATCCGTTTGTATATTTTGAATATACAGTCTAGTATTCTAAATTGCTTCCAACGGTTTAATAAACGTAGTGATATTTAACAAAGTAATTGTATTCTATTTGTTTAGAAAAGTAGGTATCATAATATGAGGATTTCTGAATCCGATGTTTTATTGAATAATTTGTTTTTCAACCTAGGTATCAATTAGATAGTGATGCTCAGCCACCATGCTATAGATTGCAACCTATATCTTATCACATTCCTGGTTTTAAAGAAACATCTCCTGATGATCGTGAAAAGGCTTTCGAAGAATGGCGTTCAGAAATAGATAAGACTTTGGCAGTGTTGATCAATGTTTTTCCACAAGAACTACGAGATACTTATTTAACTACAGTGGTAGAACAGGTAATCTAAACCAATTCATTAATTATTTTCTATGGAATGAATAGTACATTCTTTTAAAACCATAATTCAGATGTCTCCATCAGATACTAATTAATATGACTATCTGGGTTGTTATTGGCAGATTAATCATCGATCATCATAGAAAATAGACTAATGATACATATCTATTGTCTATTCAACATAGTTTTCAGTGATTAACATAGCGCAAACATGTTTATGTGAAACGGTGCAGTTGTTAAGATCATTTAGTGTCTGGACAATAAATATATTATTTATGATCGATGGTTTAGTGTTTACTTCTTTTTAAACACTACACCATTGCTACTATACTTACCAGAGGTGTAGTGGGGAGGGACTAATGCGTAATGTTTGAATATGTTCGTACTCTAAAATTCAACTCTAATGTATTTAACCCATCTCCAAAATGTCTACTGTTTTATTCTCGAAAAAAAGAGATGTACCATTTTTGAAAATAACAATAAATGTGTTCTTTTGAGGAAATTTTATATCGTTCCTAAATATGGATTGCTAACAAATATAACGTTGAAATTATTGTTGAAGGAGTTATATTAATATAAATCATAATAAAATAAAAGTTCGATCTTTCTTGTGCTGTCGCCGGCTCTTATGGCACGTTCCGAGTGACGTTTCAGGGTAAAATGGTGTCCGGGACAAGGCACTGAAATTGCGTACTAATATTCAAAATTAGGTACGGTTCTTACATACGTGGTTTAGCATAGCTTTTTATTTTCAAACCTAATAGATGAAAAATACTATTATCAAAATAAATTCCAATAACGTTATTTCTTTACTTGAATACACTGAAGTAAATGACGAAGATTATGAAGCATTGCTTGAATTGTCGACCTGAACAATATAATTAAACTTGCCAAATGCTATCGTCGCCCAGTCTGCCATACCCTAGATAAGCCCCTATCAGCTCCATATGACAGACATTCCGAAAACAAGAAATGGAATAACAGGTGAAACAGGTCGGTTCCAAATGTACATGAGGGTAACTCATATTTAAGAACGGCGACGTTTGGGACATTTAGGGAGAGAATGTTCAAACAATATAATTTGAAAGAAAATAAAATGCACATATCAAAGCCTCATTATTTAATATACTGGTGAGTCCGATTTTTGTTCCTACTAGTTTTTATTCAATAATAAGAATCGGACTCGCCTGAGAAAGTTTTATAGCTTCTAAAAACTTCTAAAAGTATCACAGCTCACAGATTGATGAACAGTTGTAGCCCAATCTGCACCGCAATTATTAAGACTCGCCATCTAGTTTTCGATGGGTAGTACAGAAAACAACATAAGAAGACCGAGAAACATACACAACACATGGCCCATAATAATACCCCCTCTAGGCTCCACCACCCATTTGAATACTTCCCTCTATATATCCAATATTTAACATGACTTCTGCTGTCTTGTTGTTTGAAACAACAACAACCCTGGCTGAGTCTTTTATTCAATGGTAGATCAGATCAATACAGAATATTGCACGATAATAAATTCGTAGAAAACCAATTCATTGATAGTCACTACCGATACTGGGGAATACCTAGGCCATAACGTAAATATAACGTTACGTAATATAAGCCTGGCATAAATGTTTTTTTGTGATGTTTTGAAGTGCCTAACGGAGGTGCTAACTTGCCGTTCAGTGTTGACAGATTTTAAATAATTTCATATAGCTAGAGAATAACAACTAGTGTGGCCAACTCTTCTTTTTTATTCCGTAGAAAATAACAATGTTTCTACATTTGACTTGACTATTTTGATCTGAGAATATATTGAACAATTTATTTCCTATTTTGATCTGAAAATATATCAAACAATTTACTTTCCCCTTGAATTAAAAATTGAGGTCTAGAGGGGAAAAATTCAATTGTAGGGGCGTCTTCAAATAAAATCATGTCCCTTAAAATTTTTTTTTTCGTTTGATGCAACCTATAATATCAGGGTCTTGAGGAATCTCTCAAATTTTATATCGATAATGAAATATGAAATTTATTCCAGGAAATACATAATACAGTTTTCATGAGTCAAGAATTAGCAAAAAGATGCATTTGGATGAACAGGGTATACACGCCAACAGCCAAAACTCCAGATAACTTGAGTCCAAGTGAGAATGAACTTTATAGGCGACTGGACATCTTGCAAAAGGATCTTAGGGTAAACATCTCACTTTAATATTATTTGCATTATTCGATAACAATTATCAATAGAGTGGGAGAGCATAGTAATGGATAGTGATATTAGTGATTTGTATCAAACACTAAATTAGAATCGAGTTAAGTGTGATTTAGTAAAGGGATCTTATCGAAAACTTTTTCAATTTTTTCAGAATCAATTAACGGAAAAACATATACTCCGAATATCTGTCAGATATGTAGAAGGAGGATTGAACCTGGATATTCCCGACCATTCTCAATACGTAACTCAAGTTTCTAGTCATCTAAAAAAGCAGCTTACGGAAATGGTAGACACAATCATAGAAGAACACCAAGCAAAATCTATATTAAGGCCAAGTTATGGTATAGAAGCAGCACTGTTCGAAGAGCTCAATCAACAAACAAGCTTCTGTCAAAAAGCAGCCCAATGTAGCATTAACAGGGAAAAAACTATCAATGAAATTAAAACGTGAGTGAAGGATTTATCTATCATTATGAATGTATAAATGTAAGACATCAAGAAATGAAATTTCGAAGAGTGTATCAGATTTATCGTTCTTGATATTTATATGTCCCTATGTGAAAAATGTAGTAAGTAGTTTGGTCAAACATTCAGATCAAAAATCTAGGATATGGACAATTGTAACTGGTTAAACTAGAGAACGTAGTATTAAAAAATACTGGCGATTACTGAAAGAAGTCAATTTCTTTTTTGCAGATACATAACGGATGAAAGTAGTAGCGCATTGGTCCTTTATGGTCCAGGTGGTTGTGGAAAAACCACTCTACTGGCTAAGATAGCGCAGTGTTGTCAGCAATGGTTGCCAGAAGCTTTCCTGATTCAACGTTCTGTGGGGATAAGTGCTCAGTCTAGCACTATTGAACAATTATTGAGTTCTATCACAAATCAGTATTCAATTTTAACCTATGGACATAAGTGTTATTGTACACATGTGAGTGCTTTCTATTTAGCGTTACGACGAAATTCTAAATGAAGTATCTATTAGCTTTTAATTATTTTTTCAACAAGAACATTTTCTGAAAATTAACGGAACAAATTCTTGCAAGATAATATCCCAGACCAAAAATGATATTCCTCAATTGACTGAATATCAGGACGTAGTTGTATTGGGTATATCCAATTGGAAATATAGTCCAGTCATTTAAGGAATTTTTATGTCCGAATTCCCGCGAAGTCTAATTTTGGTCTATTCTTATGTATATCGACACGCTGAACACGATGGTGAAGATTATATTTGCATTGACCCTGTGCTCGAAAAACTATGGCCATTTTTTGGACCCGAAAATGGCAATTTTTCGATTTTTTGAGTTTTGAGACGGAACTATCGGTTTTATGAGAAAAAGTTTCCAGCAAACGTTGTTGGAAAAACTAATACGCAACTTTTGGTTCTAGTCCCAAGTCAATTTGAGGTCGTGGACCCAAGATAGGGCTTATTTAGTGTGTTTTTTAGCACATTGAAAAATTGAGTATATGTCAAAGAGTTTTCAATTTTTCATATTCTATTTTGGAGAAAAGATGGTATTTTTATTCTTCTTTTATTTGATTTTTTGTATTTTGACTTATTTCATTATTTGAAGTCACAATCGGCCATTTTGAAAAATCCGTATTTTGCAAATTTCAGACGGAATACTGATGTTATCAATCTAAAACTAGAATTATTCGAAAGATTTCATCATTCTGCATATAAAATCCAAAATTCAAGCATTTTCTTCTGGAAACATAGCTTTAGCGCCATTTTGAAAATTTTGGACCAACGAAAAATCCAAACTTTTTGAGGTAAGAAATTTTTTACGGAACCCAAATTCTAGGTTCTATTAGAGGTTTTGATAGCGAGTATTTTAAGTCTAAGCAGATTGATTTGGGTCGAATAGAAATGAAGCTATCCTAATAAATGTGTTTGGGCCTCTAAAAGGCCCAATTTTGGGTCTGTAGACAAAAACTTTGAACCAAATTACAGAGAAATACTTCGGCTATTTGAGTTTGGAACAACGTACGGAGATTCGTTCACAATTCCAAGTTATAACGAATTTCATCATAAAAATTTAGCGCGGAATTTCATGTAGCGGCAATAAACCAGGGTCGGTACAATAGATTCCGCGCTCGAAATTATAGTTTATAAATATTTTAACATGCACCTGAATACTTATAATCGTTTTGTGTGAATGTGTGAGTGTGTGTAGACGTGGGAACGTGTATATGTGACCGTGGCATGATGTTTTTATAGGGTATTACATAACAAATTTCAATATTAAACAAAATTTTAACATTTATATTTTTTTTTACATTTCATATTTATTGAAAAATTATCTATTTGTCTGATTATTTACAAATAACCTACGTTTTATATTTTTTCCATTATTCATAACATAATATAATATTATAATATAATTTAATCTAATAACTATCAATAACATACATAATATTGCTTATCGGGAAAAATAAAATGGCAATAAATGCAAGTGTACAGATTCACATTATAGATACGTCTAATACCCATCATTTTATACAATAAACACATTTACTTTTTTCTCAATCCTTTTTTACCACGAATTTCTGTAATTTCGCTATCAGTCGTACAGTCTGAAGTGCACGACGTATCGATGATTTTATCTTCGTTGTCACTGTCATCATATATTGTTAAAGATGTGATATGATCATTATCGATATACGGATCATCGTGATCCGCTTCATCATCTGAGTTTGATAGTATTTGATCGTTGCAAGTGTCATTGATAACATCATCGGTATCGTCATCATCTTCATCATCGTGTCCATTTTCATCAATACACTTATCAAAATCATCATCATCTAATATACTGATTTCTGACTCGGGGCAATTAGAACAGTCTTTACCTTCACAATGCTTACATAATGAGCTACAAGGTAATCTTAATTTTTTGCACGAACATTTACCAGTACAATTCTTTTACAACCACAAGAGATTATTTTGATCATCGGGACGTGCATTTTCTACTGTTTGTATAGGAGTAATTCCATTCGAACTATTTTTCCAACCTCATTTCGTTGGATCAATGGTTTCATTGATGCATTCGCATTGTGAAGGTAAAGGCTGTTCTAATTGCCCCGAGCCAGAAATCAGTATATTAGATAATTATGATTTTGATAAGTGGTTGAAAATGAACACGATCATGAAGATGATGACGATACCGATGATCAACGACAATTTCGACGATCAAATTTTATCAACCTCATATGATAAAGCGTATATCACGACCATCCGTATATCAATAATAATCATATTACATCATTAGCAATATACGCTGGCAGTGATAATAATCAGACATATAGATAATTTTTGAATAAATATGAAATGTAAAAACAAACAAAAAATATGAATGTGAAAAAAAACAAAATTATTTTTTAATCTTACTTTTTTGTTTAAATGTTGAAATTTGTCATGTAACACCCTATAAACACATCATGTCACGGTCACATATACACGTTCACACGTCCACATACACTCACACATTCATAAAAAACGATTATGCCTCCAGGTGCATTTTAAAATATTTAAAAAACCATTATTTCGCGCGCGAAATCTATTGTACCGACCCTGGCTTATTGCCGCTACATGAAATTCCGCGCTAAATTTTTATCATGAAATTCGTTATAACTTGGAATTGTGAACGAATCTCCGTACGCTGCTCCAAACTCAAATAGCCGAAGTATTTCTCTGTAATATGATTCAAGGTTTTCGCCTATAGGCCCAAAATTGGGCCCTTTAGAGGCACAAACACATTTAATAGGATAGCTTCATTTCTATTCGACCCAAATCAATCTGCTTAGACTTAAAATACTCGCTTCAAAACCTCTAATAGAACCTAGAATTTGGGTTCCGTAAAAAATGTCTAACCTCAAAAAGTTTGGATTTTTCGTTGGTCCAAAATTTTCAAAATGGCGCTAAAGTTATTTCGAAAAATGGCCATTTTCAAAAAATGGTCATAGTTTTTCGAGCACAGGGTTAATCCAAATTTAATCTACACCATCGTGTTCAGCGTGTCAAAATACATGAGAATAGACCAAAATTAGACCTCGCGGAAATTCGGACAAACATCGTCGATTTTCATCCTTAAATGCCTGTGACTAATAAAGTAGGTTATAGAAAGGAGTATTTTGACCCATTACCAGGTGAAAGTGACCTTAGATGTCGCGAAGTTTATAATTTTACTCTCTACTCTCCTCAACATACACCTTATGATACACCACCAGATAGCAACATTCAAACTATATGTATAGATGATCTACTGAATGCTTGTAATAATGATTTCCTATTAGTGTATCACAGGATGAAATGAAATTGGCAACCCAATCGTATATTTCATCGGGCGGAATCCGGCTGGTACCATTACCAATAATACCATATAATTTTGCCAAAATTAATGACATGTTTCATTATACGTAAATTCTAACATAGTGTACCTATGTACTATTATTTACAACACTATAAATAGATAGCTATTTTTAGAAGAGGAAAATTCCCATAAAGCTTTTATAAATTCATGCTTATTTATGATTTCATAGTTTAACATCGCGATTTGTTTTTCTACAAATTATTTGTTTTTCAGTGTTTCCGAAGAATACATTTTATTCTCGCGTAACTGGGCACTACGAATGTTTATATGAATCTAACAAAAAAATGTAATGAACTGGAAATTACGAGGTCAAGATGAAAAGTCCCTGAAAAATGAAACAAGAAATGATTTATTTGGTCAAAACTTATATTATTTCTCAACATAATCTCCTTATAGCTCGATACACTTCATCCAGCGTTTTTGTAATTTTTCTATCCCTTCCAAATAATACGATTTCGGCAATCCTTCAAAATGTGCATTTGATTCAGCGATGACCTCATCGTTAGAGCCAAATCTCTCCACCCCGAGCCATTTCTTCAAGTTTGGAAATATATAAAAATCGCAGGAGGCCAAATCTGGAGAATATGATAGATGACGAACCAATTCTAGCGCAATTCATGCAATTTTGCCATTGCTACTGCGAAGCTGTGCGCCGGTGCGTGGTTCTGAAGGAAGATAACTTTTTTCTTTTCCTTATGTGGCCGCTTCCTTCCGCTTCAAATCGGCGTTGAATCGATCCGACAGCTCTGCATAATACTCGCCGTTGATCGTTTTGCCCGTAACAAGGTAATCGATTTGGACGATACCGTGTGCATCCCAAAAAACTTCGTCTTTTCGGTTTCGAATCGCCAGGACAAGCCCACTGTTTCGACTGTTCTTTGGTCTCTGGTGATCCATGTTTTATGCACGGTTACGGAAACGGCGCAAAAGTCCTTCTTATCGCGCTTGAACATCGCCAAACACTCCTCTGAAGTTGTCATACGGTCTCGCTCGTTGTCAACAGAGAGCAAATGCGAACCCACCTGGTAGATAGCTTTCTCATATTCAAAAATGTATGCAAAATAGTTCGTACCCTTCGGTTGACATGCCCATATCCTCAGCAATCTCGTGCATTTCAACTCGCCGATCGTCCAATATCATCCTATGTGTTTTATCGACGATTTCTGGCGTTGTAACCTCAATTAGACGACCAGAACGTTCGGCAATCTTTGTGGTCATACTACCGCAACCATAATCAGTAAACCACTTGTGAGTCTCCATAATGTTTAACAAGCGATGCTTAGGTTTGCATGATGTTCTTTCCATGCAAAAAATAATGTTCAACCACGACGCGAAATCCACTTTTTTCCAGGTTTACAAAAATCTTCAAGGTTGCTTGCTTTCGAAGGGTGTCAAAACAGAACTGAATGACATTATCAGTCTGAAAATTTTAATATGTTCTAGTTAAAGATCACCACAAATGTTACATATGATTTTCAATTGTAGCACCATCTGTTTTATTATTCAGGGACTATTTACCTTGCCCTCGTATATGGATCTTTTATAAAATGACGACTTGAAGCGGGAATGAAAGTTTTCACAAGCGTTCGTCGTTCGTGTAAAGCTGAGAGGAAAATACATAAGTTTCCACTAAATTATCAGTAAGCTGAATCAAAATCGACTGATGAGGTTGAATGGCACTTAATTGGCCGAAATATACATCCAACAATGGGAGCATCATTCCAGACTTGTCTTGCTTTTTCATGATTCAAAATCTGCCACTATGATCGTAGGAGATATAGTTTCGCCGATTTTATTTACTTCATTTAGTCTAGAGCAGATCTGTTTCTCCCTTTCTGTTTGATAGGAAGTACTATTGGTATATAATGAACTCCTTTTAGTCCGTGTAATGTAAATATTGCAAAACGAACTTCGGGCAATAATCAAACCATCTACATACTATAATGTGTCTAAATCGCTCAGAAACGCCAAATTGGTTGCAAATGAATACATTATTATATGATTTTCATTATCTTTGACGGACAAAAAATTTTCTTTTCTATTTGTTTCTGCTTAATATAAAACCAGAGTAATTTGGACAAACGTTGTCTTCTGCGATGATAAATGTTACGAATGCAGTGTATGTACTGAATAATGAAGGTTTCTAAATCTCCTTGTCTTAGTTCTTCATGAATTGTCTTCATGGCTTTCACAATCAAGTAATTGTCTGTCTTCCTTTTCGAGTAGCTGCTCATTGAATTTCTATGTAAAAATTGTCCATCCAATGGACAAATTAAAACATAATTTCTAAATGTCATTGACAATGTTATAATAAAGTTATTTAGATGTATTTCGATTTTCCAATATTTTTGACGTGTACATTAGTGAATTCGCATTAACTCAAGTAAACAATGAATGATGAAAGTATAATATTATATACCCTCTTTATTTTCTATTGGAAAATACCTGATACTCAACTCCTCTGATACTCAGATCGATCTAAAATTAATTTTTTCGAAAATGATCTATTCAATTGTTTACTGAAAACATTCTACAGAACACAATCCAAATTATCACTCAGTCTGTACTTCACCATCCGTCTTGATCGGACAATTCATTGAACTCACGTTCTCATCACATTAACTGCCAATTAGCGCCAACTTTGTGATTCAAAAACTCAAAATAGCAAATATGTCTCTGATAATGAATTATAAATTGTATTGTTGCCAGCAATTATTCAAATTTACATTTTCCAGAACTTACAAACATATAAAAGTATCCTGCCATCGTTGTTAACAGCAAATTGCCTCCAGAGGCCACTCATTATTTTATTAGATGGAATTGATCAAGTAAGAACGTACAGCTCGAAGATCGTTGATTGGTTGCCTGAAAAGTTACCAGACAATATTAAACTAATTATTTCTGTTACCGAAGGAACGCAAATGTATTTAGATATAAAGAAGAAAATTGCAGAAAGCAGCTTCATCAAAATGCCAGTATTAAGAGAAACAGAAGCTAGGGGTATCCTAATGTCTAGCGTTATGCAGTATAATCATAGTATTAATAGCAAGATACAAGACTGTGTTCTCAAGTCAGTTCAAGAGTGTACTCTACCTTTATACTCTAAAGTAAGTAGCTGTTACAATATTTATGTCATAAATATACCATAAAACATAAAATTAGGCATCTTTTTAATGGCATCAACCAAAGCCGGCAATAACGGAAAAATCTACTGAACGTACAGCCACATCAAGAGATCCCACGGCCAAAGAAGTTCATTCCGATGATAAACTAACTACTACATTCAAGAGAATAAACTGAAAGAGTTCACAAAACTTTAACAGTAATAAGTACGAAATAATCACCACAAATTTTTTAGTGGATGATTATTTCCTAGTTATTATTAACCCGTTTAGTAAAATTACAGATCTTGATAAAAGGGGTGTATATAAAACGTAATGTTATGCCATAAATGTTATGGTGATTCAAGTAAGAGGAACGTTTCTACCAGGCTCAAATAACATTTTTATGGTTCGTACTAATAACATTTAAGTCCTCCTTAACAAATCATGTCTTACAAACCGGTAATACAATCACAAAATAGGAACTTTCTCTCTTAAAATACTTAGAAATAGGATAATAACCTCTTTGTTCCGTAATGTAAGCTTTAAATTCGGTTTACATATATGATAAAGGCTGCATCGCTGCCAAAAAGTGCTTCAAGTTATGATCTGAGTGAAAACTGTATGTCAATTTGTTGCGGTAGAGAGGATTACTCTAGATCCTTTTTTGGTACTATACCCTTAAATCTATGAGTAAAAAAAATATATTCAATTTACTGATATATATCAAGTAAACCAACGTACAAATTGTGCCTGACTTCAATTACTTTTTTACCCGTCTTGTTGTTGTCTCTTCAATTTATCTTAGCTTACGTATTAACATTTTGTTTTTGTGGCTTACGTTTTTCAAAACCGTCGGATTGGTAGGAACGAAATCAAAAAATGGCCGCTTGTATAATATTCAAACTCAGAATGAAATATAACCTTATTCGATTTGCGTATGTTGAATGATGTTTCCTTCTGGCTTCCAGTTCTACGTATAATAACGTTACAACCTCATTAAATCTAAACTGTGTTCATAATGAAAATATTAATATTTGCTGTGCATGTTAGCCTAAATATTTAGACAATAAGTTTTGTTCCATTTTCACTATTAATGTGATGGTGGATTAGTGTCATGCGTTCTTTATTAAGTTTTTGTTTCAATGCTTAAGTTCAACGATAAATATTACACCCCTTTGCTTATTTTTACATTATTTGTAGATGTTCACATACATTTTCAAAAGTATATTGAAGCTGGAAATTTAATAATCATTATCATTCTATGTTAAAAATCTCTTTCCATCATGTATAACCACATATCTCATTGTCAATATAATCGAAAAAGCTACTATGAGATGATGATGACAACAGTCAATGAATTAGAAGTGCATTTTCACTCTGGGGATTCTCTATGAATTGCCATGGTAGAATAACCGGATAAATGCAACGAAAGAAAGAGTGAAGATTCTTTTCAAAAAAGTCGGCAGAAGTGGTCAAGAATCAGACTGTAAACACAAGAATCTATAGAGGCCAAGTGAGATCAGTTCAAAAAGAAAACTGGCGAGTCTGCTGTAGTGAAACTAAAACAGACAAGGGACAATTACCCTCAACAAAATACTAGCTCGACACATGGAAGCTTGGCCTGGAGCCAAGAACTTCCATCTAGTGGGCACCCTTTATCCGACGGGAAGACACTGGCTCACCTGATGGTAATCCGCTTCCCTGACTTCAGGCAGCACTAGTATCTTCATAGTCTATGCTGCGCCTAACACCAGGCGTCAACCGGTGAAGAAGGATCAGATCACAGATAGAGAACTCATCAGAAGTATCGTCTAACCGGTGAAAGTCCAGTGGGCTGGATCCTTCGCTATTTACAAATCGCCCGGAGGGAGCGGCGTATTTCCGATTCTAGGCTCTCTAGGTGACTGGAGAAAATAGTCGGCCCTTCCGTGAGACCCGCTGGGACTAGTTACACACTTCAGGCGCATGGCGCACGTTACAATAATTGTTAACCCTAAAACGAGGAATGCAAGCTACTGCAACGCCTGGGACTTTAGACCTATTCGCCTAACTTTCTTTTTGCTGACCCTAGACCCTAATCGATCGATTCATCAAAGACAAAGTGCTGAACACGAATCCACTGTGGGCCAGATAATACACTTACAAAGAAGGACAATCGACGGAATCTGCCTTATACTCAGTTTCCCTCGTTGAAAACCATATTGAGGATGGAGGATATGCTGTATGAGCCGTTTTAGACATAGACGACTCCTTCAACAATACCACCAACAAAAGTATCTGCGAAGTGCTAAAAGATGAAGAGGTGCTTAGCCTAATAGAATCCAGGATATGCTAGAAAACAGGAACCTAAAAGTATCCAGAGGTTACACCACGATTAGGGGCAAGGACTGAACATTAACCCTAAGGAAACAGAAGTTGTAGTTATCACTAGAAAGAAAAAACAGTACCACCAGAGAACTGACTCTAGCAGGTGAGGTGATTGAAATCTAACCTAATCTTACACAAAAATCTCCTATGGAAATCATAATTAGAACATCAGTGCCGCAAATTGACAGCAGCTTTATGGCTATTGGCCACAATTATTGGTGCTTTAGCCTAAATAGCATAACGTGGATTTTCGAAGCCATACTAAAATCCAGATTGGCATATGCCTCGGTGGTGTGGTGGGAAATAACAGACCTCAAAACGACCCAATCAGGCCTAGACTTCTTACAAAACGGATTTGAGGAGCGGCCACGGGAGCTATGAAAATGAGAGTAGAACTATGCCACCTAACTATATGAGGGGTGACAACAAGAGCTGAACACAGACTTATATCAATAGGGCAGCGAAAGGGAAAAGGTAGTCAATGAAAAGATAGGATGTCACCACGATACATCTTTGATAAGAAGTATCTTATAAGTATAACCTCTGAGGAACCAAACAGCCCTACCAGTCTATGATGAAATCTGTTTCAATGATGGTACCAGAAACCAATCATTGTTGTTGTTATTGGACGATTTTGTTGAAATTTGAATGAAAGCTGTTTAAATTCGCTATAAACGCTTTGAAGGGTGTGTTTATCACACTAATCCCCTGAAAAACAATATGGAACAAAAAAAAAGCAAACGATTTTTTTCTCTAAATTTAATTTTTTTTTATACTACACTGGAGGGAAACCTATAATGTTCGAAGAAAATCGTGTAAGCCATCGGTGGAATATTAGGAGAGGAGAAAATTATTCTTGAATGTTTAGAGGTTAGAGAAAGACCTCACTAGGTAGAGAGTTCCACATCTTCGCTGTTCGATAGAAAAATGAAGTTTGGTAGGAAGAAGTTCGGTAGGTCTCGAGCTTGCCAAAGAAGGGGCTCGTCTAGTCCGCCTATCCGGAATCTCTCGTGGTGGAACAACAGACGTGATTTCTGATGAGCACCGACCATTGAAATATCTATAGAAAAAGGAGAGATCTCCCACTTTTCTACGATGTTCTAGAGAGGTCAATGAGCTCGTAAGTGTGACATCGTGAATCAGACGAATAGCTCTCTTCTGAATAGAATCCAAGAGCTTCAGCGTATATTTGGGAGCCGAACTCCAAACATGTGAACAGTAATCCAGGACAAGTCGAGAATCTATACTTTGTAGATTATGAGGAGTTGCTGGGATGTAAAGTAACTCTTGGCACGGAATAGAAAACCAAGTTTTTGTGAAGTGGCTTTCGCAATTGACCTCACATGATCGTCATATGAGAGGATGCTATTGGTGGTGATCCGGAGCATGGATATGGAAGATTTCATAGGAATAGTTGTACCTGTCATATTAGGGATTGAGGGATATGCCTTCCTGGAAAAGACGCAAGCTTGAGTTTTGGTTGTAATAAACTCCACTAGCTTATCAGATCCCTATTCCAAAATCTTTGACAGATCTCCATTAATTGGGTCAACCTGTCTCTGTCTCACTCCTCTGGGTTCATTGGATGGTGTAGGGGCTCTAGATGAGAAAGCGGTATGGACTGTAAAAAGCTGTGGACGGGACAGGTGGTCACTTCCAGCAGATCGTTCATATGGAGCATAAACAAAGTTGGTGCCAAGACAGATCCTGTGAAACACCAGCGTTGATAGGCATTGTATCGGAGGATACTCCGTCAACCACCATATGTAGTGATCTATCTGAGAAAAATTCGAATATGATAGGACCTTTAGTTTTTGAGTTATTGTGTAAACAAGCATTTCGTTACATACATCCAGACAGTCAGGCAGATGGATATTTCAAAGTTGCTTAAAATCCGATGAGCAATAATATGGTGAAGGAATTTTTGCTCTAGTACTTCTTTAACGATTTTAGAAATAGCTTGAGTAAATGCAATATACTCTTTGGACTTCGTCTACGAAGAGTATAATAAATATTGAATGAGAACACGTGGCTACATCTAAGTGTGATATCAAATGTTCACGCATATCTATACTTATATTCAAAAATCCCCTTACCACATTAACGCGAAGGAAAGAACTTCCCAAGCAAATTTTATACGATTCAGCATATCCTAAAAAAGGAAAAATGTGATAAGCACCATTTATCTGAGCTAATATCGAAAAATTCACATAGTTATAGTCAGAATCGTGTAATAAGAGTTCAAATCATCTGAAGCAGTCATTATTTTGTGAGCCAGAACCAGAAAAATCAATTTGGAACTTAATCCCGTTCAATCGATTCATTTTGTTTTCAGAATTGCTCTTTATATACATGATATTTTTCAGGTATTGGCTTGGCAAACTTCATGGTGGGCGGACAAGGAGCATGATATCGTACCGAAAGGTCACGTAAATGATCAATTGAGTTTAATGTTAGAAGAACTTGAAGCCATATTAGGTGTTACGCAAGTACAACATGCGTTGGCTTTAATTACGTGTACCAAACATGGCATCACTGATTCTGAGATGATAGACCTATTAGCGTTCGATGAAAACTTTCACAGCAACACCACATACGGTATGTACATTTTCCAATTGATTCAAACTTCCACATAATTATATAAATTATAATAAAATAAAATTCATCTGTTGAATCAAGAATTGGATAGAGGTCATCTTCCCACAATCCTCAAAATAAATATTTACTGCCGGTTTCAAGGTCTAATTTTTACACTTCACCTTCAGGTATACAGGGTTATTCACGCTATACGTCACAGAATATTGTGGCCAAAATACATGACGTTCAAAAAGTTTCACTTTTGGGATATTATAGAGGTCTATTATCGTTACTTTTTAAAATTATCTTCATATTATACAGGATATCCTCAAAGTCATAAAAGTATCAAAGCTGTGTTTTTTTAAATCGAACAAATCGAACGAATATTATTCCATTTTTGAATTATTCGATCAAAATAATTGTATGGTTTAATAAGGTTTCTAATACCTAAGCCTTAAGGTTCTTTAAATAATTTGAATTTTGTCAAAATCTAACCTAATTTTTATGTTTCAAATACTTAAGAAGTATTCAAGTTATATTAGCGAAATTTAGAGTGGAGATCATATTCTACATCCCAATTGTAATAATAAACTTGCCATCTTACACAGGATGTTCAAAAATTAAAAGTAATCAAATGAAAAGTTTAAGTGGCAATAACTTGATTAATTTAAATAGAACGCTATATTTTTTGACTTATCAGGAAATGTACTTTTCAATTACCTGTCGAATGGTATTAGAGTGTTATCGGAAATCTGGTGGAGTTAAGTCCGGGGATCTGGGGGGCCAATTTTGAGATCCATCTCTTCCAATCTCCCTGTTTTGAAAGTTGGTATTTAAAAATTGCCGAACATCGAGAAGTTGGTGTGAAAGAAAATCGAGAACATCATCATACCATTTGAAGGTTCCAATTGAATATAGTATCCACCCCACACATTAACGGACAGCATATTCTGATTTCTAATGACTCTATATTGACGCGGATTCGAATCAGAATAATAATGAAAGTTGTGTCTATTCATGAGATCGTTGTTTTGAAAAGTACATTCATTACTAAATTTTCATTGTCTGTCACTTTATCCAACATGCAAAATTCAGCTCGGTTGTCAAAATCATTTTCATGAAGTTCTTGGCAAAGGTGGATTTTATTAGGATGAAATCTGTTTTTTAAGAATTCTTGAAATACTTGCTCGACTACTATTACTATTTTGAGATATCTGATTTAGACTAATATTGGGATTTTTGGTAACTGAACCAAACATTTTCTTCATATTCTTTGACAGGTTTCCTTGTAATGGGTTTTTTGTAACTTACACTTCCACTTTCCTTAAACTGGCTTAGTAATCTCTCAAAAACGGAAAACCTTTGATCATAAACTAGAAAAGCCAATAAACAATTTTGATAACATTCTCCAAGGAAAAAAATCGTATCAATACGTTCTTCTTTTGAGTAAATCTTCACTTTGACTAACCAAAACCACAACAATGTTCAAGTAATAACATATAAACTTCCACAATTAAGGAAAGTGATATCACTATAGCAAAAATAGACTTTGCAGACTATACTGACAGAGTGAATGAATTATCTGACATTTCTAAATACCATAGGCAACAGATACATTAGAACTTTTATTTCAAAAAAACACCAAAAGGTTCAAAAAATGATTATTTGGTGTATTCTGTAAAACATCGAAGACTTAGCTATAGTACACCCTAACCATTGGATAGGTAATTAAAAATTACATTTCGTGGTAAGTTAAAAAATATGACATTCTATTTGAATTAATCAAGTCATAGCCACTTGAACTTCTTATTTGATTATTTTTAATTTTTGAACACCTTGTATAAGATGATAAGTTTATTATAGTTGAGAGATAGAATATGATCTCTTGTTACACTTCACTGTAAATTTCGCTTACATAACTTGAATACTTCTTAGGTATTTTTTAACAAGAAAATTAGGTTAGATTTTGACAAAATTCAAATTATTTAAAAACCTCTAAATAAAAATGTCTTTGAATCATTGATATTGTGAAATACAAATTTAATTAATTCATTGATGGAAGTACATTCTGATATTAACTTGTTCAAAAATCTTTGGCACTTTAAGAAAGAATCTATATATAGTTACTACAACAGTTACTTGAACTGTGTATTTACTTATACGAATGTTAATCGAGTATCATTTTCATTACTTATTTGAATGAAAAGCAACTCTATTTCTTCACAAGTACCCACCTATTTAAAGTAAACAGAGGAAGGTACCTTATAGAAAACCGTTTATTCATCCAAAATTAACTATTTGAAAACAGTTTTCGACCCGGTTTGTGGCTATCACCACCTTCTAAAAGGTTCAAAGTTAACATTTCGACCATTTTCCAGGCTCGCTCCGCTCGCTTGTCGGGTCCATATTCCTAGTTAGAGTTTTGGTAACTTGTGCACCAACTTAAACTGTCGCTTGTTCTAGTTAGTTGATTTTACGGGCTACGCCCCGCTGACGTACAGTTTTTTATGTGCAACGCCTTTGTAAGGGTTTAGTCGGATGATAGTGCGTGGTAACCTTTATGTGAGGTGTATGGGCACCTTTAGGTTGTCACTCTGATAGACGTCACTCTGGCAGTTGTAGGTTATATAGAGATAGCTACGCGTTTATAGAAAATTTTACTATTAGCACGTGTCACAAGTTATTCTATGGTATAGATCGTAGTCACTTTGACATTTATAGATTATATAGATAGAGAGTGTTAGGTATTTATAGAAGAGTAGGTATTAGAAACTTTATTGAAACAAACCCTTATTTTGATAGGAAAAACAAAACTTAGATAATTTTAGGACTTTAGGGACATTCTGTATAATATGAAAATAATTTTAGAAGCCGTAATAGACTCCTATATATCCCAAAAGTAAAACTTTTTGTATTTTGGTCGCAATATTCGGTGCCGTATAAGCGTGTGGCTACAATGAAATTATGTTCCAATATTTGGTACGTTTAATACTATTATTCTGTTAAAATATCTTTATTCATAAATAGTATTATTATTTCTAATTATCTGTTAAATATCGTATAAGAGCTAATTAAATTATTTTTAGGAAAGTAAATATCTAAATTCATTTGTTGTTAATAAAAATAATCAAATTTTGTATTTGAAAGGAAGAAATTCCAGTTTGACATTAGTTTAAATGTCCATAAGGTTATTGTAATTACTTCGGAATATCTAGTACTTGAATTCAGTTTACAGGTCATTACAATTTTGAAAATGTTGTATCCTTTAAAATCATTTACACTAGAAAACTATAAAGAAAAGTTCATACTGTGAATTCACTATAACTCTATAAAAAGAAACAAATTTTATCAGTATTTCCAGTGGATAAGTGTGATTGTTTCGTTTTAAAGTGTAGTTGCACTATATGTTTCTTTTAGAAAATTCTAGACAGTTTAGAATAAATTAGTAGATATTACTTACTTATTACGAATAGGTTGTATAAAAAAAAGGTTTAGGTTTACTTATAAACAAGTTTTATTTTCAATTAAATTGAATGTAAATCGTCAGGATTATGTATTGGTTAGTAAATAAATTAGCACATATATTTTTTTGGAACCTTCGAACCTTTTAATTAGTTCAGTTATTCTTATAAACTAGTTAACAAAAATTTAAACTGTATATGATATTTATGGAGAAATATATTTTTAGAGAATAATGTTAACTTACCAAATGTTAATTTGGTATAATAATAATTCCTTGTATAGCCTCTTTATATAAGTACCTGAAAATGGAGATATAATAAGAATTTTTGGTTTAAAATGAACTCACACCAATTTATTTTTCAATCAATCATTTTATGGGCGAAATAATTTCATTCAATTCAATTTATTATGTATGTAAGAGTGTAAAGTGATAAGAGTTCTTCAGTTTACATGAAGATTCAATTCAAAGAAAATTATATGATTAATGAATTTGGGTATCTCAAGTGAAATTCAAAGTAGGTATATGTGAAAGGAAGTTCGTTATTCTGTATTTGTATTTGTCGGGGAATTTTTCTCACTGTGAATTGTTGGTCAAGAAATTTCATCGAATTTAATATGGAGGAGTTGTCGGGGAATTTTCCGTCGGTGAATTGTTGTCCGGGAATTTTCCGGTTCCCATAAAAAAAATCACTCTGAAGCCTGCTTAACGTGGCGATGGGTGCAAACTTCAGGCTGGTAACAAAAAATATTTTGATTGGATATCTGGCATAGAACTTAACTTCAGTAGCGTTATTTCGAAGAGTTTCATCAAAATTGTTGCATTTTTACTATAAATAAATAATGGAAAACTATTCAGATCAGTTTAGATTGTACCTTTCTTATCCAGATTTTTCCATAATATACGAGTAATAGCACCTCAGAGATATTCAAAATGAGCTGTGTAAAATAAATTTGAGACTATCATGCTTCAATAAGCAATGAATAAATAGTTTTGATTGAAAACATTTATGCATTACATTCGCGTATACTTCTTTCAGTATCTTGGGCTCCAGCCTATTTAGTTTGGTCAAGATTGAATAAACATTTAGCACCTTTTCTACAGTGGAGTTTAACAGGAGGGGTGTTAGGCGTTCAATGGAGAGATAACATGCTTAGACAAGCGGTAATTGCTAGGTACCAACAATATTTAAAATGGGCTAACGAAATGGTATACGATTATTACAGGGTAAGGATTCATAATGACTGATTCTTTTGATTTTGAAATTCACGCAAATGAAATTTTAGGGTAAATGGTGGAAAAACAAGCCTACAAATCTATTAGCGAGGTTAATTTCCCAAGATACACTGTTAGGAAAATGGTATGGATTTTAACAGCCCCATGTTTTGTTGCATGATTTTGAATATTATATTTATTTTGGAAATAAATTGATTCCTTAATTATGAATTTTATTTTTGCATGCTTTTATTGCTATTTGCTACTCAATAATAATAATTGTGACTGCAAATTTCGATGCTCATCGCATCATTATCAAACACAATTATTAATAATGTGTTAGTAACTCGAAGAAAAAATTTTATTATCATTATACTATTATATTATTTTCTAATTGTTATTCTCGTGGGATAACCATGAGAAAATATTTGGAAATTGTCTTAAGATTTCGCACCCAAAATAGATTTTGTTTCAACATGATAAAATAATATTAATGAATAATGTATACATGTATTCTAACATACATGAATTGTTAGGAAACCATTCCTACATCTTCACTTTTTCTATTGAACCCAAAATACAATAATCTAAATATACAGATTGTGTTCAAACCTGTGTTTTAATAATTATTATTCCATTAATTATCTAAAGATGGTGATAGAATTAGAATATAATTGAAGTAGGTACTGCAAATTTATTTCATTATTCCTACAATTTACGAGATATTACCCATGCTTCTATCGCGAGTTACTACCGTGAGTGAAGTGAGAGTTAGTCCGCTTGCGCGCGTCGCATTTTTTCAGGTACACCCCACTATAGCGCTGTACTTGCTATGTGTATATTTGTGGCTGTGTCATTGACGAAAATCTACAACTGAATTTTTCATATTATGTTTGTAGTGAAATATTTGGGAAAATGGTTTACTACAGTTTATGAAAAAAAAAACAGGAAATAACCTTGAATGATCTTTGTTTTCGCTGATCACTGTTAATTCCTAATATTGATACTTAAATAAATTATCATTCTCGGAAGCCCAATCAGAAGCCTTCCACTTCCATATCGCTATTCTTTATTTAATACAATTGTTATAACTTCGTTTTTATTAAACAAATGTGAGATGTTTTACCCCACGGTGGCTTTATCAAACAATGGCTTTACAAACTATATTTTATTCCTTAAATATTAAAATTAAGATTAAGAAGGAGGGGATGAGTGAGGTACGTGTACAGTAGGATAAGAATTCCTTACAAATAAATTTAATAATGGAGAATTGGTAAGCTCTTCTGATCATTTGAAAGGTTTCCTGTATTTTTAAGCTTATTAATTTCAATTTTCTCTAAGCTGTTTAATACTTTACTTTTATCTGATTTATGGAGAATCTCAAAATCATCTTTGAAATTATGATCAGTTTCTTTAATATTTCTTATTTCCGACTCTTAATTGTCTATGTATTCATGTTATGCTGTTCTTTTTTTCTTACTACACAAAACAAGTGTGTACTCACTTAGAGTGTGGGGGAAAAAATCTAAGACTATCAAATGTATTTCAAATATGTGTATTGTAAACTTTGTTAATATTGTGAATTATGTTTTGTTTAAATATTGTGAATTAATTAATTTAACTGTATAATATGGTTTTCAACTTTTGAATGTCCTTTGTTCAAATTAAAATGTTCTTTAATTCGTGTTTTGAAAGATCTTCCTGTCTGGCATATATAAAATTTATCACAATCTTCACACTCTAGCTTGTATACTCCTGATTCTTATCTTTGTTGTTTTTAATGTATTTGCCTACGATATTATCCATTTGTTCTAAAAGATGTGGTAACATCGTGTTTTTTAAGTAAATTGCATACATCATAAGAAAGTTTACCTACATACACTATTGCTCTATAATTATGAGTCTTAACCAGAGAGATGTAAGAATAGAGAGCGCTAGTCCCATAAAAGCCTATGTTAATCGAGTGACCGGGATTGAAAAAAGAGAGTAGTAACCGATTTCTCCCCTCCAACTCCCGTACTCTATGTACGGCATTCACAATTCGTTCTTTCTAGAGATGCAAGTTTTCGTTACTTCTCGGTACTTATAACTATTCGTTACGTAATTAAAAACTTTCACTCAATAGTTTCATCATTTATGTTACATCTGAAGAGATATGCACTCAATAATACGTTTGTTATATTCCGAAACTTATATTCCGGTACACCTTATAATGAACCCTGAACAAAATAGATAAATTGATTTATAAGATCAAACATGATTAACGGCTGCAATAGGACGAAATCTAACCTAAGCATTTTGAAACTATTAAAAATGCTACAACCTCTTTCCCACATCAATTATTTGGTACCTACTCTAACCACTCCAACGGATTAATTTGTTTTTGAATAGATAATTCGGGTTTAAGCCTGACAACTGTACTGGGTTGGCATCATCTGAGCTCTTGCCTTATATTTCAGATGCATTTGAATCTAAGATGTATTTATTTTTTTTCGATTTTCTGCAATCTGATCAAAGCATTGAAGCTGAGTTTAAGATATTACTGGAGTGATATTTTTCACAAACTTTCAAGCAATTCCAATGATGTTGATACTAAATCGGATCTGCTACCGCTAAAATGAGGAGTGTTTCATAGTTCAGTAGTGATAGAACCAATACGGTTTGTTGGTCATATCAACAATGTTTCCAGTAAATTCCCAAATGTTCAGATAGTGCGGTTTGATCTAGGTCCAAATATCATTTTTTCAGAATTGATTGATGTCACGTAATCTCTATACGAAGCAACGTATATCCCGAATATGCATGAATTCAAGCTTTGATCATCAATTCCGTTCTTTCAATAATATACTTACTCTCGAGTTTTGCTCTTGACAAGTCTCGAGAGGATTTGATATTCCAAGTTTGTTGTTGTTATTTCCAAGTAAGTGAAAAAGTTTTAGAGCAAAAGCATCTCATTCTTAGATTATATGCAACTATTAATATGCAAATATATTTACTCATTAAGTACATCTTGCAAATACGATTTTCTCGCTCTATGCAAAATCTTCTCAAATACTTCCTTGGATGGGCGTGACCTGTTAGGAAGTATTCAACTAATTTGCTTTTGCTATAATTTATTTGTCTCAGCTAGTACAACGTAGCTCTGTCTTGTATATGGGATTTATCTTGAGCTCAATAATTAGTCTCGATCAAATCCTTTGTTTCCATTCCGTTCTGTTATCTTATGAGTGAAGACATAATCTTAGTCATGGATTACCGAGTAGCTTTTCTCCTTTTCTTCTGTTTTACAATGTCTTACCTTATATCAGGGGAAGCATATCCCCATTATCGATTGATTATATCTAATACGGAGCTGTTTGCATATGTAAGAATTATAAGGTGGTAGGTGGTTATTAAATTGTTATACACTACTCAATCATACAAAGTGAACCGTTTTTTGTTTCCAAATGTTGGAATATTCTAAACTATGGATTTGGACAAACCAATTTGGAATCTAGCATGAAGTCTTGAAACCTCACGAAATGTCTTCTACTCTTTTCTCAGATTCCTTTTGATAGTTTTAATAAAAAATACACTTTGTAATAAATTTTCACAAACTTTGCTTTTATTAAACAAAACACGATATGTTTCACCACACGGTGGCTTTATCGAACCATGGTTTTACAAGCTATGGTTCATTCCTTAAATATTAAAATTAAGAGTTGCTTACGAATAAATTTAATAATGAACAATTGGTAAAGTCTTTCTGATCATTTATAAGGTTTCCTGTATTTTTAAACGTATTAATTTCAATTTTTTCTGAGTTTTTTCACACTTTACTTTTAACTGACTTATGTAGAATCTCAAAATGATCTTTGAAATGATGATCAGATAGTTTACAACTTTTGATTCTCGTTTGTTTTGAAAGATCGTCCTCTCTAGCCCATATAGAATTTATCACAATCTTCATACTCTACCTTGTATACTCCTGCTTCTTGATCTTCTTTATTCTTATCTTTGTTGTTTTTAATATATTTGCCTACCGTATTATTTGTTCTAAAAGATGTTTTTTATGAAAATTGCATACATTATCAGAAAGTTTACTTTCATACATTATTGATCTATAATTATGAGTCTTAACTGTACTGGAGTAAAATAACTTCATTGCTTCATTATAATCTTTTTTCTTAAGTAAATCAATCACCATTTTTTCGTTGTACCCGTTATTAGTTGCGATCTGTTTTATAATTTCAAATTTTTTATGATAATTTAATTCTGACATGGGGATAGTAACAAGTTTATGTACCATGCTTTGAAGAGCAGTCAGTTTATGTTGTATGGGGTAGTTTGAATCTTTGTGGATACTAATGTCCGTATGTGAAGGCTTATGATATATTGAAAATGAATGTTTACTATTTAATTCAGTTATGGTTAAGTCCAAAAAGTTAATAGTTTGATTGACGTCTACTTCAACTGTGAATTTAATTTTGGGGTGTTAAAATAGATTTTCCCATAAGACCCGTGGTCAGTTAGAAATTACTACTACACTCACCTTACTCATCCCCTCCTTCTTAACCTTAATTTTAATATTTAAGGAATAAACTATAGTTTTATAGTTTGAAAAGCCATTGTTTGATAAAGCAACCATGTGGGGAAATATGTCACGTTTTGTTTAATAAAAACGGAGTTTGTCAAAATTTATTATAACTGTATTTTTTATTAAAACTACAGATATGAATTTTCAACAAGTAAGCACCAAAACCATCCAAAGTTCTTTTAATACAGAGCACCAAACTCGTTTGTAGGTAAATTACATATTTAACGAAATAATAAATAAAACTACTTTGTTATACTATCACTGATATTTAATAAAGTCGTTACTATAGTTAAATATCAGTGATAGTATAACAAAGTAGTTTTATTTATTATTTCGTTAAAATGATAAACTATCACAAAAGTAACGGCTTCCACAATAGAATTTTTTAAATTACATATCATTAGAATCAAAATCGAATTAGGTATGGAGGAATTTTATTACATTTCCAAAATAACCAGAGATTACGAAAATTGCAATCATCATCTAATTTTAAATAACTTAGTTTACACTACTTATCACCCTTTTCCACTTAAATTTGAGGATATTTGTAAAGTATACAACTGAAAAGTGCTTTAGATAAGTTATGATTTAAGTGGAAAAAGTTTAATAGTATAAACTAAATTATATTACAGTTCACATAAGTATATACAGGGTGTCCCAATATTGCTGGGACACAGAGCTACCACGTATTCTAGAGGTCAAAATAAGTCGATTGAGCCCAATTTACCTGTATACCAAAATGTACCGTTTGTCCGTGAGAAGAGTTCAAAGTTTACTAAAAAAAATACATTTTTGTATGTTGTTCCGAAGTGCTTTATACAAATTTAATGAAATTTGGTAAATGTGTATTCTAGATGATTAGCTTACTTTTAGTAATCAAAAAAACCCAAAGAAAATTGTAGAGGGGTTGGAACCACCCTCACCCCTTGGCATTTTTTCCCCCATTTTTGTAGGGGTGGGAATACGGTTTTAAGACTTTTTTATCTGGAAGGCCTACTCATTATCTTCATTTTCTTACTCTTGTAAAAACTCCGTATTTTGCGTAGTTTTCAAGAAAAAAAATGTTTTCGCAAACACTGATAACCGATTTTCGGGTATAGGTTTAATAAAATTGTAATACAAAATTTAGTTGGCCGCGGACACAAAGACAAAACCAAATGTTATGATTTTGACAGGAAACATAGTTTATTGTTAACAGTAAATGTGTCAGTTATTTGTTCTCTTTTGCTTGTTTTTTTATTATTTCTCATTGTCATCACTGTTTTTGTTTAATTGTTATTGCTGTTGTTGCTGTTCCTTTGACGTCCCACAATTATGAATTTTCCTTTTAATGAACAGACCGACATGTTATTAGTTCTTGGATATTGTCAAGGTAACTGCCGCGAAAGTGTTCGCGTGTATCAAGAGAGGTATCCAAACCGGAGAATTCCAAACCATAAAACTTTTGCCCGAATCGAAAGACGTCTTCGAGAAACGGGGAGGTTGACCCCAGTAAGAGTTAACGCTGGAAGACCTCGACAAGCTCGAACACCTATTGCGGAAGAAGCTGTTCTTCAAATGATTGATAACAATCCTAATACCAGTACTAGAAGATTGCAACCAGAAGCTGGAATTCCAAAAAGCACTGTAAGTCGAATCATTAGAGATCAATTAATTCGGCCATTTCACATCCAGCCAGTGCAAGAATTGTTGCCACCTGACTACGAATTACGTTTAAGTTTTTTACAAACTATTCGGGAGCGCAGAGTAGTCGACAACGGATTCCATACTAAGATCTTGTTTACTGATGAGTCTTGTTTTACACGTCGCGGTATGACAAACCTACACAACGATCATGTTTATGCAGATGAAAATCCACATGCCATTAAAAGTAGACATTATCAACGTGAATTTAAAATTAATGTCTGGGTCGGAATTATTGGCGAATTTATAGTCGGACCGTTACGATTACCTGATCGTCTGAATGGCGATAGTTACCTCCGTTTCCTTCAACAAAATTTGCCAGAATTATTAGAAGACTTGCCTCTTACGTAGAAATACGTTCTTCATGCATGATGGTGCACCACCTCATTTTGCACGTGCAGTAAGAGAATATCTTGGTGAACAATTTGGTGGCAGGTGGATAGGTAGGGGACAAGAAGCACCCATTCAATGGCCTCCGCGGTCTCCAGATTTAAACCCTTGTGACTTCTTCATCTGGGGAGAATTAAAAAGACAAGTGTACGAGGTTCAAATAAATAACATCGAACAACTGTGGAATAGAATTCAAAATGCTGTAAATGCGCTACGAGAAAATGACGATGTTTTAAGAAGAGTGCATTTCAATTTTTTACGTCGAATTGACCTCTGTATTAATGAAGGTGGAGGTCACATTGAACACTTGTTATAAAAATTATTGTTTGTCTTGTGTAAATGTATTGTGTAATTTGTGTCTAATAATTTTATTAAACCTATACCCGAAAATCGGTTATCAGTGTTTGCGAAAACATTTTTTTTCTTGAAAACTACGCAAAATACGGAGTTTTTACAAGAGTAAGAAAATGAAGATAATGAGTAGGCCTTCCAGATAAAAAAGTCTTAAAACCGTATTCCCACCCCTACAAAAATGGGGGAAAAAATGCCAAGGGGTGAGGGTGGTTCCAACCCCTCTACAATTTTCTTTGGGTTTTTTTGATTACTAAAAGTAAGCTAATCATCTAGAATACACATTTACCAAATTTCATTAAATTTGTATAAAGCACTTCGGAACAACATACAAAAATGTATTTTTTTTAGTAAACTTTGAACTCTTCTCACGGACAAACGGTACATTTTGGTATACAGGTAAATTGGGCTCAATCGACTTATTTTGACCTCTAGAATACGTGGTAGCTCTGTGTCCCAGCAATATTGGGACACCCTGTATTTTAATTTCAGGATGTTTTCCAGTCATATTCTTGAAGTAATCAAAAATGATTCATCATGTCATAGCCCATTACCATAATTCCCTGATTTCATGATTAGCGATAAGTATGAGAATTAATCTCAAATAATTTGTTTTCAGCTACAATAGAAGAAAGTTGGATGAATTACCTTACCATTACTTTCAAATACATGCGGAAATAGAAGATTCAGAATACATCACAGATATAAGTTGGCTATATGACAAGATTTGCGGGTCAAACTGTTACCAAATACTAGAAGATATCAATCAACAATCAACTGTAAATAAAAAACTCACTCATGTACTAAAAGACTTCATTGAAACTCATGCTAGTGTATTAAATTACGATGGTCGACAATTTCATTCGCAAATGTACAAATATTTAGAATATAAAATTAAGAAAAAAGAACTTAACGTAGATAGCGATAGTGAATTGTACAATTTGTACAGCATTTGTAAAAATCCTCCAGTACTGTCTTTAGTTCCTTTGAATAACCATTCTGAAGAAGGGAACAGTAAAGGCGTGGCACAAGCTGCTCCCAAAACGGTTTATTTCGACGTAATAATGTTAGTGCCAGGAACGAACCAATTTATAATTAGTATTTCAACAGATAATGAGGAAATTTGCGTATGGGATATCATAAGGTAAGTGGTAAAGCAAAATGATAACTAGTTACCGGGTAATATTCGTCACACGATTTTGCAATATACCAGGATATCAAAAATTATCTTGGTCAAGGGTGGTTGTGGAATCTAAAACGTGTGTCTTATTGTAAGTTTGAAATAATCATGCCATAATTAATTTGAAGTTTCTAAAAGTGCGAAATTTCGCAATTTTATACGAATATTGTAACACTCAGAAGTCTTTAGAGCTTTGGACTCCGGGATTTTCACGTGGTCTATCGAAATTAGAAGGTTCGAATTATCTAAAAACATAATTGCATGAACGCCAGACGTCTTATGTAATTAGCTACGAACGAAATCATTTTGACATATGCCTCGAGGAGCTCGCTACGCGTAAGTTAGAGTTTATACATTTTACCTCGGCCTTGTTAATTTGGGGCCCATTTCTTGCCCCGTGCGACCGGCGCCAATTGTAATAAAGTGTTTTTGGCTATGGGCCACTAGCTTTTACCCGCTTCGTGTATATTTTAGTCGCGAGAAAAGTCCCTTTGGTACGTCGCATGTTAGACGCGCGTAGCTGAGATCTGAGAATAGCTCAAACTGTTTTAATTAAATTTTCCTATTTATTGGACATTTATCTAAAAAAGAAGTTCGTCGGGCACGGTCCGACACTAAATCTAACTACATGGAGCGAAAACGGCACACGGAAAGTCGTCGTAAAGCCAAGCCGTATTAGGTACAACCAGTTTGCACTTTACTAACTCGCGTGCTACGGGCTTCTCACGTGAACGTCATCCGATTTACGGAAAATTAACTATTTCAAAACAGTTTTTGACCCGGATTGTGGCTATCACGACCTCTGAAAAGGTTCAAAGTTCACATAATTATTTCATAATTTGTCCTATGTAATTAGCTACGAACGAAATCATTTTGACATATGCCTCGAGGAGCTCGCTACGCGTAAGTTAGAGTTTATACATTTTACCTCGATCTTGTTAATTTGGGGCTGTTTTTTTCCCCGTGCGACCCGCGCCAATTGTAATAAAGTGTTTTTGGCTAAGGGCCACTAGCTTTTACCCGCTTCGTGTATATTTTAGTCGCGAGAAAAGTCCTTTTGGTACGTCGCACGTTAGACGCGCGTAGCTGAGATCTGAGAATAGCTCAAACTGTTTTAATTAAATTTTCCTATTTAATGGACATTTATCTAAAAAAGAAGTTCGTCGGGCACGGTCCGATACTAAATCTAACTACATGGAGCGAAAACGGCACGCGAAAAGTCGTTCATTATTGTTTTACAACTGAAATAAATTGGTATGAAGTTTGTAGGTTATTGATGATGTCAGTGTGACAGTGACATAATTATTTCAAACGTAAAGTAAGATACACGTTTTAGATTCCACAACCACCCTTGACCAAGATAATATTTGATATCCCGGTACTATCCTTAAGCTATTTATAACTTCAGGTCGAAATGGTGATTAGGCGAAATTAATAGAAAACGCGACAAAGCGAACTCATTAATCAATTAATTACAATCGACACCCACCGCATTTACTGTATAGCTTGCCGAAATTTAATAAATTTGGCAACAACCTCATACCAAATCAACATTATGAAATCACAAATGTATAAGTTTAAGTCTCGACATGACTTTTAAAGGATACGCCAGAAATAATTACAACAAAAATGCCACGTAACCGGTAATAACAACTCTTTATTAAGGCCCTAGGCAAATTATAATCCAATCTAAGGGAATATATAGCGTCATCTATTGGTCTATCACATCATTATTGGAGATAATAGATATCCATGAAGTCTAAATGCTTGGACAATATAACATTATGTTTTATTTATTTGAAATATTTTTATATTGTAAATTATTCTAGATAATTGCTAGCTCAATTCACAAATACCTTTAGAGCAGTGGCGGCTGGTACTAAAGGGCACAAGGGCACGAGCCCACCCAACCACCAAGATAAATAGAAAGAAATGTGCATGTGATTCAGGGCGTTATTTTATTCCGCACGCAATTATAGTGTACAGTGTGTGAATTCAATTCGGAGACGTGAAGTGATGATGGAAGTAAATTGTGTGCAAAATCTTAAAAAAAAACCGCTATCATTTCCAGTAACAAATAAACTATTTTGTTGTATGTGCTTAATTTTTAAGAAAGAGCACGGAATAAACAAGGGTTGAATGATTCAAAACACATCGCAGAGAAGGCAAAGAAGCACGAAAATTCTCACATGAATGCATACATGTATTTTAGTGTTCTAGGCAAAGTGGACATACGTGAACAGTTAGACAGTGCATATTTGCGACATTAAATTAAGTACAATGAAGTTGGGGAAAAAAATCGTCATAATTTGCGCTGGGTAATTATGTGTATAAAATTTTGCGGTGCCTTTGAATTGGCGTTACGAGGTCATGATGAGACATTGACGTAGGGAAATCCAGGTATTCATGTAAGCTTAATCCACTTTGCAGCTAAATTAGACGCTGTGCTTGCATTACATATGAAAGGTTGGGGTTCAAAGTCGTCTCAAAAACTATTCAGAACGAATTTCTAGATGCAATATTGCAAATTTACAAGCAGAAAATATTAAAGAGAATTAAAAGCTGCAAATTTCATTGCTTTGGAGGTCGATGAAACTACAGACTCCTCTAATCCTCAGCAAATGGTTGTTATTATTCGATGCGTGTTCAATGGACAAATTTTTGAACGCTTTTGTTTTTTTTCTCAGCCGGGTGGACATAATGCTAATGTATTAGCAAAAACATTGCTGAATGAATTGCAAACTAGTTCAAATTCTCCTTCTGAGTGTGATAACAATGAACTAATCACTCAAAGTTACTATGGGACGTCCGTGATGAGTGGTAAGACAAATGGTGTCCAAGCCATTATCAGAAGAACATTTCCACATGCACATTCTATTCACCTTTACGCGCATCAATTTGATCTTTAATTATTGAACGAGCGGCACAGTGCAATGAAAAAGGAAAATTTGCTTTGCAAATTAGCAGTCATTTTCAAGCTTTTTTCTCGATCGTCAAAACGAACGGTAATTCTTGATGAAATAGTCAAACGTAGATTACCACGCGCTGTTCTTACACGCTTTATTTTCAAAAGTCGAACTGTAAACACATTATTTGAATACCAGGATTCTTTCAAAGAATGTTTAGACAAAATTATCGACGAAAATGGGATAAATTCAGTTACTATTAGTGAACATGTGGTTTATTGAAACATTTGAATTGTCCGGAATTTTTCTACTGCTTGAAAATATTTCATTACATCATGCCACATGTTGAAATATTATTTAATCAGACTCAAATGCGCGGGTTGACAGTGCTCAACTGCAAAAAGCACTTGAACAATTCCAACAGCAACTTATTCGAACGCAATAATGAAGAACCAGCTGAGAAAAGACAAAAACGATAGCTGGAGATAACAGAGCTGTTATTGCAAAGGAAGCATGTGACACTATTTTAAGCCAAATTAGCGATTTTTTCCTGTGCTCATCCCCTTTCATACCTCATGAGCCGCCACTATTTTTGGGATAGTACAATTATATAACTAATAAATAATATTATAATATATACTTGAAAATTGGGTGCCCCTACATATATCTGAAAATTATAGATTGTGAGAATCAAACTCCAAATTTCCAATTAGAGAAATAACGAGCAAATCACATCATATTTTTGAAAAAAATTTAATTTTCCGGACAATGTTTGATTTTAAGGGTTGATTTGCTGTATTTTATTTTGATATGATAATATATCAATCTTGATTATATAATGAATTTAAATCAATACAATTCCAGAAGAGTATATTTTCACCGTTCGGTTTCATACCTGTAAGGATTGAAATTATCAAAAAAAGGGAGTTAAAAAGACGGCCATATTGACTCTGCCATTTCAAAATTTAAATTTTCAGGGACCTCAAAAACCCTCATAGGTGATATTTTTGCATTAGAACAGAATGTGCATTTCCGAAATATTGCTTTTGTTGTTGATAATTGGCAAATTTGTTAATTGAACAATTAATTAGCCATTTTGACAATAACGGAGTGGGTGACGAATGATTCTCAGGCTATCCCAAAAGGTTTCAAACACTTTTGGCTACTTTGACTGGACAAAAGCTCTACTCAATAGTAGTTCTTCCACTTGTACATAAATGTCTAAAGACAAATGGAACTTTTTATGTACTATTTTCACTTTTCCTAAATTGAATGTGAATCTCTATTTATGGCTTTAACTCTGTGCGGAAATCCATTTTCATTAAATCAGATAACATATCTATCACGCGTCTGCGATGCATTTCTTCTTGCTTATTGTAAAACGTACTCAATTCTTATATTGATGATATTTTCAGGTCCGTTAAAATCCGTACTTTGAAGGGTATTCCACATCCGACCAATTTAATTCCCATAGATAAATTCAAATGTATAGTTTTATGTGGTAGAGAGCTTATGATATATGACTTAAATTCTGGAACTTTTGTGACAAAGTTGAAAGGAGTTATGAACCAAAAAATGCCTTATTATGGGCTTCATGACCAAAGCCACCTGGTTACGCTTAGTAGAAACAGAATGTATGTTAATCTTATGAATTTGGAAACAGGTAAGCCGAAAAGTCATCATGCATCTGATTTATGAGATGTAATAACATTTCGATTATTCAAAATAAAGATAATTTTCCTCGTCTCTTCAAAATCTATAATTGATTTCAATAAATTGATAAAAGCTTAAGCACTTCTTAATTTTTTCAACATATTGTTTTGTAGGCGATTGTGTTACTACATTCAAGGCTGGGGAAGACCGCTTTCTCAATTCTCTGCTGGTTTCAGGGGATGGGAGGTGAGTATCACTATACTTCGCCATTTTGACAGATGTTTTCACATTCTTAAAGTTTATAGACATCAAGTCGAATATGCTCGTAATCATTCATTCTGTGTATGAAGTTTATTATTGTTTCATTGCTAAATATAAAGTATGATTGGAAATAGAATCCACTAATTCCGCCAAATTTGCATTGAATTATTAAGAAGTATTGTATTAAAATTGGTAGTTCTGATAGTTCATCAGATTGAATTTTATCAAATTTAAACAAAAAATCTTTGGAGGAAGCCGTTACTTTGTGATAATTCTTCATATTGGTTTTGCATTTCCAGAATAACGGTTTAAAATTAAACAGCCCCAGAAATATTTAAAAATAATGACAATAACATTCTAATGATCAATAAGACTTGTATTAAATCCTGCTGTTCGATGTCTTGATAACATAATATCTTCCCCGTAAACCTCTTACCTGCACTAATTTTTCATCTTCCACCTTTATAATTTTCCAAATTACCAATTCCAAGTATTTAATTTCGTTCTTGTATTTTCCCATATTCTAACTGCATCCCCACTTGTTAGTATTATCTTATTTTGACTATATGTAACTTAAGATCCCCTATTCATACTTTTTGTACCGTTCCAATACTAGACATTCATCTGTTAGAAAGGTGCCTTCATATAAAAGGTTCAGTGAAGTACCTTGGTGTTATCCTCGATGCTAAACTGAGCTGAAAAATGTATCAGAAAATCCGGGTGGAGAAGGCTATTGCATCCTTATGGGCATGCAGGAGAGCCACAGGTTTGCACTGCATCTACACGGCCATGATCCGCCCAATCAATCGCAGCGGCCGTGTGGTGGCCGGCGACAGACACGGTTCTGTCCCGTCTGGTGCTGGACAAGGCTCAACGACTTGCATGCGTGTGGATAAAGGGGGCTATGAGGGCCGCCCTTACCAGAGCATTGGTAGTTCTGGTGGGTATCGTCCCTCCACAGCTCCATATCAGAACAGTGGCAGGGGGTACGGCGTATCGGTTGGATGGGTTGGGTCAGTGGATCGGTGCGTCTGTACATCGCGTTCATGGAAAAATTAGGGATTGGGCAGCCGAGAACTGTCCGATCCTCCGTCTGACGCAGGATGCGATAGCACCTGTTGTCAGGTTTCAAACACCAGACGTCCTCATAACCTAGACGTCCTCATAACGGACTGGGAGAACAAGGACTCTGGACCCCTTCAGCCAGGTGGTTCATGGACGGGTCTAAGACTGACAAGTCCACTCGTGCATACCCAGAAGGGAGATTTCAGTTCCCCTAGGTGCCCATTCAACCGTTTTCCAGGTAGAGGTCTGTGCAATACAGACCTGTGCCCTGGGAACCTTAGATTGAACTATCGTGGTGAGCGGATTTGCATCTACACAGACAACCGAGGGCCTGGGTGCACTTCGCGCCCACAGAGTGACTTCTAGGCTTATCTTGGAATACAGGGAAACTCTGGTTGAATTAGCCAGAAGGAACAAACTCCAGCTAGTGTGAGTACCCACCCACTCTGGCATGGAGAAAGACGAAGTGGCCGATGAATTGGCCAAACGGGGTTCCTTGAATGCCCCTGGCCCCGATTCAACGATCGGAATTTCATCGACAACTTGACTCCACACCCTCAAGGAGCTACTGGATAGACAGTGGCTCTCGCTCTGACGTGGTGCCCCCGGCATGAGGCAGGCGAAGCTCCACATTAGGGAATTCTCGTCTAAACTCTCTAAAACCCTACTCTCTATGAACAGGAAAGGCCTAAAGCTGGTGACAGGACTCCTCACGGGACACTGTCATCTGGATAAACATCTACACACAATGGGCATTGTTGAAGACTCAACTTGTAGTAGATGTGGAGATGTGGATGAAACTGCCTCTCACACCCTAGCAGAATGTTCAGCACTGACTTCTCTTAGGCTTCAACACCTCGGCAGCCCACATATACCGCTTGAAGCTATAAGAGATATCAGTTCATGCAAAATCTTGGCCTTCGGCACTGCCTTAGACCTGCTGGGCTGATTCTTGTATCAAGAGGCGCACATTGGACCCAATCAAGCGGTCTAAGTGCTCCGGACTTGTCCACCCCCGTTTTGAATGATTGATTGATTTACCGTTCCGAAGAGGACATGCTAGTTGTCGAAACGATAGTAACAATAATGTTCTATAATATAAATAATAAGTGAAAGTGTTTTATTTTATCAAAATTTAAACAATTCTGAATGTTGATACATGACTATGACAATGATAAAGGGTACCTAAAATGCAAAATTTTATTTAATATTAAATTAATTATCAAACCAGAATCACATATACATAATAATTATCGATGTATGATATGATCCACATGACCACCATCTTTCTGCAAACATGAGTCCAAGCGTTGCTGAAGATGGGATACAATGTTTCTAAATAGAGGCTAGCTAGGTTTTGAAAATTGTTGCTGGAGAATTCCCGCTGAAAATGCTATTTTTCATGATTCATGGATGGGTCAAGTCGGGACTATGTAATGGATAAACGAACTCAGTTTTTAAGGAAATTATTCTGTTATCGGAATTCTCTCTTAATATCCTAAGAGTGTCATCAGAGTTGATCCGTCTTGCTGGAACCACATATGCGATAAGACAAATTTCTAGCTCTGGAGAAGCATTTGAATCTCTAACAAATAACAACTCAATCTCTCCCCCATATCTTTCTTGAACTGCTACATTATGACCTTTTTTTTATTTTCAAAAGGATTTCTTGTCGAATACAAGATATCTGTACAACCATATTATGTTTGGCAGAAACTCTTCGTCCCCATATTGTATGGCTGTACATAATCGCTCATCAGCAATGTTTTACTCATGAAATGTGTGAATTTTGTACTAAACTTTTAAAAGTAAGACTGTAGTTTCCCTGTTTATGTTCTTTTTGACTGCAGTCTTTATCAGGCTCCTCTTTGAAAATTGTATCATTTGGTTCAGTATTCTGCCATGGTTTTCATTATTGCACACAGTTCTTTTCGCCCATAGTTTATTTTCCTTTGGGCTAGAACACTGCATGTACGTTGAAACTTCATTACTATGCGCCTAATTATTTTGTTTGTAACACCCCATCCATATTGCTCCAAGAACATACCTTTAACGTAGTTGATACTTATAAAAAATTTTCTGCCGTTTCCGTATGAGTGATTATAGTGATTGTATCTTATTAAACAAACTTATCGTAAGGGTTTAAAGGCAAAATCTTCAGGTAAACGTGAGTGTGACATTTGTGCAGTGTTTATCGTTTATTTCCATAGCAATTGCTATATTACATTCAATTCCGGTATCTTATATTTATTGTCATATTGTATTTGAGAAAAGATAATAATATATTGATATTCTTTAATATTTTCAGAGTTCTTGTTTGTGGAGATGAAACACAGAAACCGTTTCCTTTATTAGTTTGGAATTTACAATCTAGAAAACTATTATACGACCTTAGAATACCCCATCATGATTTCATAACGTCATTATCTGCCATTACTTTTGAAGGTAAGTACAATATTGGTTGATACACTCATTATAGCTTAAAGCCGTGGTTCTTGGGCTTTTTCAACTTGAGAACACTAAACTCTGGCATTTTTTTGCTTGGTACACTTACAATACTAAATCGACTTTAGAGCAGAGATCGATGAAAACATTGCTCGCAAAAATAACTTCATTATTGGAGAGGAAAAAACAGAGGCGCCTCATGGGCCCGGATTACGTCACCCTATTTCATATAAAAAAATACAATACTAATACTGATTGATGCAAATGTACGTATTTATTATTTTAAAATCACTTGAAATTACAATAGGTACATAAAAGAAATGGCAATTCCTTCGACCGATCCCATCATAGATTCTGCCTCTATTGGTACAAATACCATGATACTTTTAACGGATTCAAATACGACGTTATTGCGTCCTGGACTGTTGCGCGCCCGCCATATAAGATCTGTGGAACACAAAACTTTCCTTATGTTCATAAATAAATTGTACCAAGCCTAAAGCTGCCTTGCCATTCATATCTGTCAATTCGTTTACTTGGAATGAAAAGGGCAGGTAGACAAGTTCACCTGCGACTGTTCTTTTAATGTTGCAGAACAAGTCATCAATTCTTCTGTGTAATAAACGGTGAAATGATGTAAACAAGAATAAATTCACTTGCCATTATGGCCACTGAATATGGCATATTTCAAAAGGTGGATCTCCAATTGTCCTACAAGAGTTTACCACAAACAAATTGAGGAGGTTTTGTAAATATATCAAAATTTTAAAAAGTTTAATATTTGCTTAATGATATTGGATTATGTTAATAAAGTATAAAAGAGTTCACGCTATGGATACACTATAACACCATAAACATGAAACAATCCTCCTTATCCACTAAGAATATTGTTGAAGTATTGAGGATCTACCAGCTACCAAGTAGGTAGCTATTATCAGATTTAACTAAAGTGGAAATCGAAATGTGTCTGTTTGAAATCTATTTGGAATTAGTAGTATATATAAGCGATTACCTTCAGCTGGAGACAAACTGAATACATAAAATTGCGTTTTCGCTTATACATTTCCGTGCCTTCTGAATTACATAGATAGAATAGATGAATAGAATAGAATAGAAAACAACCAATGGAATTACAAAATTGTACATTGTAGTTGGCAAATGTGTCACGATATAATGTAAATGAAATACAAAATTTAATTCATCATCACAAATGGAATTCATCAGCATGATAGGAGTTTTTGTAAAATAAATATTTTTTCAAATGTTTTTTGAATTGATAAAATTTCTTTGGCTCTGTTATATAATGTGAAAGTATATAAGTAATATAAGTAATTATAGTATTTACAACCATTATAAAAGAAGTTTGATATAAGGCAGTTGTATTTGTCATTACTGTGTTTCTTGAGTGATAAACTTTCTTGAGAAATGATGTGTATTCAAAATATCTTCGGCTATCGCTGATTTTTTTACGTGGGTAAAATTATCTTTATAATGAGTTAGAATATTCCCTCTAGTTTGGAATTTTACTGAACTATTTCCAGTTAGTGGATCTAGTGTCCAATTCCATATTTGATAATAATGTTAATATTAAGGAGAGGAAGATGGTTATCTGTTTCTATATCGACAGTAAATTTGAGTGAATCAAATTTGCTAGTAAGCTTGTACAAAAAGCTTGTCCATTGCTCATCCGTTGTTTCTTTACAGTAGTTTTTGTTAAAAGTTTTTGGCTCCTATGTTCATTTATATAACATTTTTCAGAAATATCATTCTTTCCACACGTTTCATACTTATTTAAGGCTAATGTTTTTTTTTCTAATTTCAGGAAATTACGTATGTTGTGTGTGTCATGAAATCGATGAACCAAATCCGAATTTTATTGTAGTATACGATCTACAAAGTGGAACTTTGTTCAAAAAGTGGAAACCAACATGTAACACTGTATCGTTAGAAATCAGTTCACAGGGTAGTTGTGTAATATCAGGCCTTGAAGATGCTAGAATACTTGTTTGGGATCTTATTACAGGTACTTATAAGTTATAGACATGTCAATATAATGTGAGAAGTGGAAGAAGTTAACAGAGTCAGTAGTGATGGGCATAATCGAAATATGAAAATCGATTTAGTAGATTATTAAAATATCTCGATAAATCGATAGTGCTTTCGGAATTAGTGGTACTAAAATTAATCGTGGGTTTCGTTATTAGTCAAATGCGTGCTACCATTACAACTAGATTAGTAGTAATGGTATTTTGGTCGTACAGGACAGAACACAACTAGTTGTGGGAATCGATTCGATATCGAGATATACTTGCGAAAGTAAATAGAAAATGAAAAAAATCTTAAAGACAACATTGGATGTCTTAATTTGTGGTTCCAATTTGCATACGTAGATATTGGAATCATTTTGCTGTATAAAACAGATGCACAAATACAACATCAAGAATTCAAAATACCATCATAAAGTATGTCAAAGTGATAAACGTGAAGCCTTAACGATAGGCGGGTGACAGTCAATATCGATATATATGACGCGGGAAAAGGAAAAATGGAGACCTGCTTGTAATAATGTTTTCAATAATTTTGGTACTTTCCTTGTGCGTGTTACATGTGATGCCAATGAATCCCTATATTGAACTATTAGTGACAAGAAGTAGAAATATTTCGTCCAAATTCAATCAACCAATCAAGGGGGAGAACGGGACAAGTTCAGAGCACTTAGACCGCTTGATGCTTGTACGGCCTCAAGTGGCATGTAAGCGCTGCCGAGGTGTAGTTGCCTAAAAAGTAAGGTAGCAACGATACTACGACTAATTTCTAATTACTCAATCAGTAGAATATTTAAATGTGGCTATTACTAATCGAAAAATCTTGGCTTCCGGATGGATTTCGCGTCACAATAGCTCGACTTGATGCCAACCATTACAGGGGGCATATTGAGTGAAACCAGAACAACTGAGGATATTGAGGATGTTGAACTGAAAATTGACAATTACGCTTGTATCCGTTGTGATTCAAAAAATAGACATACTGGTGGCATTGTCATGTATATTAATAAAAAATTCGAATTTTCTATTTTTAAGAAATTCATACTGGAATCGAACTACTGGTGTAAAATTGTTAAAATTAACTTTAAATCTTCAATATGGTTGATTGGATGTTTATATCATTCACCTTCTAGTTCTCATGCAACTTTTTTGGAGGATTTCGAGGATATTTGTGACAGGCTTATATCATCTAACAATCGTTTTATTCTGGTAGGTGATTTCAATTTAAACTTACTAGATGAAAGTTTTTATACTAAAAAAATCAAGAGTATTTTTACAACTTATGGTATAAATCAAACTTTGACTGAGCCTACTAGAAAGACATTAGATACACAATCATTAATTGACTTGGTTCTGACTAATAACGATAATATAATTTCAAATATTCATTTAACCCCAAAAATTACTGACCACTCAATTATTTCAGTCAATTTCCTCTTTGGTAAATCTAATAAAAAAAGCTCAATAAGAAAATACAGAAATCTTGGTGATAATAATTTGAGTATAATTAAGAATGAGCTCATTTCATGTAATTGGTCTTTAAACTCTGTAGATGTAAATTTACTCTATGAAGAACTTCACGAAAAATGTTCGAATATTATCAATAGTATTTCTCCGATACAAATGAGCGAGTACAAAAACAATATTCCTTGGTTTGACAATGAAGTTTTCATGAAAATTAAGAAACGGGATGAAGCATATAAAATATTTGTTAATACGGTGGGAGATGAAAATCTAAAAACAACCAGATGGGAAAATTTTAAAAAATTGAGAAATGATGTGGTTAACTCATTGAAAATAAAGAAAGCTCAGTATTATTATAACAAAATAGACATATACAAGAATAATTCTCATTTAATGTGGAAAACCCTAAAAACCCTTGTTAATAGTAATGATCGTACATTTTCAAACCTAATCCAATTTGAAGAGGAAGGGGTAGTAAGTATTAAAAAGGGTGAACATGACATAGCTGAAACTTTCAACCAATACTTTGTAAACAGCATACAACATATAGTCCAGGGTATTGAGAATTCTGAACCATGGTTCAATATGGATAACAATTTATATTTGCCCTTTAGCACTTTTAGACTGATTACTTTAAGCGACTTGAAGGATATAATTGGGTCATTAGATAATAAATGTAGTATCCATGAAACCTTGAACCCTAAAATGTTAAAACAAGTTTTTGAAACAGCTGGTCATGCAATTCTCAATTTAATCAATACATCGCTTCAGAATGGTCAATTGCCAGAATTATTAAAAATAAGTACTATCATACCTATACCTAAAGTTACAAACACTATAAAAGCAAGTGAATTTAGACCTATAAATACCTTACCGCCAATAGAGAAGGTTTTAGAAATAGCAGTATACAATCAATTACTAGAGTTTATTGACGAAAATCAAATTATGTTTATCAATCAATCTGGTTTTAGAAAGAAACATTCTTGTGAAACATCGCTACAATTATCACTAACTAAATTTACTAATGAAACAGATAAAGGTAAATATGTTGTAGCTGTTTTTTTAGATTTAAAAAGGGCATTTGAAACGATTGATAGAAGTATACTGCTTCGGAAGCTGAGAAGGTATGGGATTGAGGGGAGGGTTTATGAATGGTTAAGTAATTATTTATCAAATAGGAAACAGAGAGTACATGTTAATGATTATTCCTCATCATATATAATGAATCATACAGGAGTACCACAAGGTAGTGTACTTGGCCCCCTCTTATTCATTTTATATCTGAATGATATTCAATTATTTACAGATTGTGAGTTCATAAACTTACTTGCAGATGATACATTATTGGCATGTACTGGAGTAAATTTAGAAGAAACTGTCCTCCGAATGAATACAGTGTTAGCAATGGTCGAAAAATACCTGAAGATCAATAAAATGAAACTTAATGTTGGAAAAACTAAAGCAATGATAATTACTACTAAATTCAAATATAATAAAATAAATACAAACAACATAAATATAAAAATGGAAAATGAACGTATAGAAATGGTAACATCAGTGAAGTATTTGGGGTTTCAACTTGATAATTGTTTAACTCTTGACGACCACTTCAAGTATATTGAAAGAAAGATTGCAAAAAAATTATATTTTTTCTCGAGAATCGCCTGCAACTTATCAACAGATACAAAAATGTTGGTATTTAAATCAATAATCCAACCCCATTTTGATTACTGTGCATCTATTTTATTCTCTTTTAATTTGAACAAAGTGCAACAAATGCAAAAACTACAAAATCGGGGAATGAGAATAATTTTAAAGTGTAACAGGTATACACCAATTTCTACCATGCTATCTGCTCTACAATGGCTCTCAGTATCCCAAAGATTACTCTATTGTTCTATGGTGTTCATCTATAAAATATTAAATAAAATGACCCCACCTTACTTATTATCTTTAATAACTTTTAATAAAGACATTCATCACCATTTAACCAGACACAACAGTCACATTCATATAAATAGAACAAATGCAAGAAGTAGTATGTGCAGTTTATTCTTCAAAGGTTTTGTCCTATTCAATAATTTGCCTGATTCAATTAAATCTACTCCATCATTGAATGTTTTTAAGAATGAACTTTTGAAACATATCCAGGAACTATATTGAATATTTCTTTTGTCTAGTTTAAACACTTTATGTATATAGATATTGATATTTGTATTATTAGTATAAATTTAGTTTATTGTACTATATGTAAGTTAGCTAACCTGTATATTAGGGAATCCTATTTCAAATAAATAAATTCTATTCTATCTTCAGGGCAGGCTTGAGGCTTGAACTAAAACTGTCGAGCTATTTTGATTGCATCTAAATTTCGACTGTATTTATCAATTATCAGAGATGAAAGCCGTCGAGCATTGCTCTCGGACTTTCATCAGATTATATTTATATATTATATTATATTTATAACGATTATATCTTGAATCCATTCAATGCAATCCAATTAATTCATTATATCAGAGAGACTTATTCACAAACTAGCTGAATAGTCAGTGACTATTGAGCACCATGCAAATAGCTGATGAAATTGCGTGTTGATTGGTCTTGTCAAACAAAAGTGTGATTTGTTGAAAACTGATATTTGACGAATGAAAGAAATAATCGTTCATATCAACCAATCAGAGAAGGTCCCTCGAATAAAAGAACTGACACTTCTAGAATCTGATTTATCTTTTCATTTATTGGAAACTGTGCGTAATATCTGGAGTCCACATAAAGGAAAAACTTGCTGGAAAATTGCGTATGTTTGTTTATAAGAACATAAGGAAGTATTATACATATCTCGACGTTTACTTCATGTAAATTCTTTTTTTCAAATACGTAGAATAATGGAATATTAAATATGAATAACTAATGAGAAGTGTTACTTGGTGAGCAAAATGAATTAGACGAAAGTGTGCCGGCTCAGCGGAAAGTAGCCTTGGTGGTAATCTAAGCAGTAAAACATCTTCCACTTCACTAGTGTATGACCAGTTGAGTTTCGGTTGCACATTCAATGAGCACCAAAGTATATGGCCGAAGGTGGTTGGTGACATCATTTAGTCGAGGCAATAAGCCCCGAAAAAGGCCATAATAAAAAAATGTATATAGGAAGCTAGAATTTCAAATTTTTTTTTGTATTTTATTCCTAATACCCCAGAGATCATTCATGACTATCTAGACCGCGGGGGTCGACCTGTTTCAAAGTGTTATTATTTTTTTTTTAAGTGAAAACTTCTTACGGCGCGTTGGGCACTTTTGTGGGAGAGCATTTTCAGCCGTTCTCGCGACAGATGAGATTTTACACAGATATACTCCGCGTGTATTCTTATAATATATGTATACTATACGCGCTCTTTGCATGGACATTCGTTCGTGCTCTCGCGACAGACGAGATTACATACCTATATGTATACTCAGAGTGTATAGGTATGCGAGAGCGCTGCATGCTATACGCAGTCTTTGCATGGGCATTCGTTCGTGCTCTCGCGACAGACGAGATTACATACCTATATGTATACTCAGAGTGTATAGGTATGCGAGAGCGCTGCATGCTATACGCAGTCTTTGCATGGGCATTCGTTCGTGCTCTCGCGACAGACGAGATTACATACCTATATGTATACTCAGAGTGTATAGGTATGCGAGAGCGCTGCATGCTATACGCAGTCTTTGCATGGGCATTCGTTCGTGCTCTCGCGACAGACGAGATTACATACCTATATGTATACTCAGAGTGTATAGGTATGCGAGAGCGCTGCATGCTATACGCAGTCTTTGCATGGGCATTCGTTCGTGCTCTCGCGACAGACGAGATTACATACCTATATGTATACTCAGAGTGTATAGGTATGCGAGAGCGCTGCATGCTATACGCAGTCTTTGCATGGGCATTCGTTCGTGCTCTCGCGACAGACGAGATTACATACCTATATGTATACTCAGAGTGTATAGGTATGCGAGAGCGCTGCATGCTATACGCAGTCTTTGCATGGGCATTCGTTCGTGCTCTCGCGACAGACGAGATTACATACCTATATGTATACTCAGAGTGTATAGGTATGCGAGAGCGCTGCATGCTATACGCAGTCTTTGCATGGGCATTCGTTCGTGCCCTCGCGACAGACGAGATTTGAGAATTGGCTGCCGTTTATATTTCACCAAAACAGTCTTTACAAGCAATACGAGAGTTCTTGTATTCAAATTTATTCATTTATTCTAAAGCTGCTTCCGCACTATTTATGATGAAAATTAATAGAAGATTTGATCATTATCCTATGATTTTGAGTGGAGATTTCAACAAAAACTTTGCAGATGTCAAAAATCAATCATTAACTGAATTTTTATATGAAGAATTTGATTTAACGATGTCCAATGATCGCAATCTTAGCACAACAAAATACAAAACTACTATTGATGCAGTATTCACAAGATATATAAATAGATTTAAATCAAAATTGTTCATTTCATACTTTAGTTACCATAGACCTATTGTTTCAGTTTTAGAATTTGATGAAAATCCTGATAATAATGATGAAAATGCTGATAATGATGATGTAAGAGTTGTTGAAATTATGGATGAGAATTGATAAATTTTGTATTTACTATTTACTAATATTTACTCATTTATAAATAAAACCACTTCCTTCGAATATAGTTTCTATATTATTATACTTCATGTCTATTCAAAAAGTGCCCACATTGCTTTGATAAACTTGATTTTTTATGAACAATTTCTCATATCGCGAGCGCACCTAAAAATGCTCACCCAAAAAAGTGCCCAACGCGCCATATGTTCAAGTTTTCACTTCTGCCTGCACTCCCGGAGTGCGCTGACTTTTTTTAATTTATTTTTGTAGTTTTTGATTGTGTTCGTTATTTTATTTCTCCATCATCTCCAGCACAATAGCACAATTAGTGATGGAAGAATTAGAAGAAACAGTTATTCAAAATTTAGATTTCAACCCCATTTTTTTCAAACGTTACGTAGACGACTGCCTAACAGCAATCCCAGAAAATAAAATAGATTACACTTTAAACCAATTCAACAGTTTTCATCCAGCCTTGCAGTTTACCATGGAAAAAGAACTCAACAATAAAATAAACTTTTTAGTTTAGAAAAATCTAACATTTTCACCCAATGGTACACAAAATCCACTTCTTCTGGAAGATATTTAAATTTCAATTCAAACCATCCAATATCACATAAAAAATGCACAGCAATTTCAATCATCGATAGAGCAATAAAACTTACTAGCCCTCACCTCAGAATACAAAGTCTAAACAATGTAACTAAACTACTCACACAAAACCAATACCCTATACACTTAATAAATAAAATTATAAAAAAAGAACATATGCTTATTACAATAGAGAAAACCAAAACCGTCTCAGGAAAATCTCAAATTTCTCGAATTTCCATCTGGAGAGTTTTTTGGGAGAAATAACAGCGGAATCGTGATCAACGACCCAAAAAACCTACTAGAAGTCATTTTTACAACAAAATTATACTTTATTATACATAACCGTCTTAGGAAAATCTCAAATTTCCCGAATTTTCCATATGGAGAGAGTTTTTTGGGAAAAATAACAGCGGAATCGTGATCAGCGACCCAAAAAACCTACTAGAGGTCATTTTCATTACAAAATTATAAATTATATATCATATATAAATTTTCCAAATTTTCCATCTGGAGGGAGTTTTCCGAGAAAACTAACTGCGGAATCGTGATCAGCGACCCAAAAAACATACTAAGGGTAATTTTGGGCTCTCAATTCATTAATTTTCTAAAATTTTGGATTGTTTTTATAAGATTGCTCCTCTGAGGGGTTGAAACCCCATTTTGGGGGGGTAGAAAGGTTGACCCCCGGTCTTGGTACTCATGAATGATCTATGGGGTACTAAAAACAAAATGCAAAAAAAATTTTGAAATTCTAGCTCACTATATTTTTTTTTCCGGTTCGTTGCCTGGACTAATTTGGCTCTCTTCACTAACAGAATTTTGTGAATCTCATTCTAGTTCCAACTTCGGATCATCCTGTACATCTACTTGTAAACCTCCAGTAATATACTGGTATATTAATATCAAGAATTGAATTAGGAATGTATTTATTTTTCCAACATCAGTTCCGTAATTTACAGGTAACTGCCGATGGTCTCTTTCTGGGCATACTGCTCCAGTATCTCTATTAAAATTGGATCCTACAGGTTCGTTGTTTTTATCTGCGGATTCAGAATGCAGGGATCGTTCAATCAGGGTTTGGGACTTAGATAAAGGTATAGTACTCGTTCAATCTCCTTTTATTCAATGCACTCCTTATTTGACTCGATGAGCTAAATCTAATATCACTCTGATATGAAGCATAAGATAGATAGATAGATAGATAGAGAGAGAGAGAGAGAGAGAGAGAGAGAGAGAGAGAGAGAGAGAGAGAGCCTTACCTTCAGTCAACTTTACTGAATCGTACAGTACATTCTGCAGAGAAAAGATACACCAATACATTTGATCACTGACTACGAAGCTACACTCCTCCGCACAAGCAAAAACTTCGGGACAAATACAACACAGAAGAAATCACACCATTGACGTCCGGAGAAATGATATTTTTTTAGCTCACAGGCATACCAATATAAGATAGTACCGAGAGGGGGATACTATAAGCCTTTGAGGAGGCGGTGTTAACAACACTCCTAATCTAAGCAAATACGTTACATACCTCTTACTCTTCCATACCCCGAACATACTAATTGTGTGATTGTTTTCAGGTGATTTAGTATCTGTCTATACGCCGAGAAACAACATAACTGCGTGCGAAATAACACCTAATGGTCAACATATCGTACTAGCACTAGAAAATCGTAATGAACTACTCACCCTTCAGTTACGAGGACCCAATGTAAGCTGGCCGATTGAGAGTGAAACCTATGGAATATCTGAAAATGATAGCAAAATATTTGAACTTACGCAAACTGAACCATGCTGACCGAAATAGATTATTCTTTTAAATTTTCACAGGAATTGTTTAAATGTAATTATGTACTTTTCCAGCCTTACTTATTTGCTAATATTTAAATATTTCTTGATCTGCGCTGGTAGCAGATCTAAGAATTAAAACTGTTCGATTAAAAATATTGGCATTTCTATACTATTAACGTATACTTATTCGGCAGTACTTTACTACCATAAATTAATAAATGAAAATGGTAAGCTGCCATAAGAAACTTACATTGTTGTTAATATAATGAGTGAAGAGGTTAGTATCAGGAATGAATATAGTTACTAGATCTTTTTTAATCCAACTCATTTATGTAGGGTGTATTAAATATGAAATATGTCATTCGCGCAAAATGAATGCATCGGAAGCAAGTAACTCTTTATGTTGAAATGTTCTCGTTACTGTTTACAATCTCATTGAAGGACAACAATTTAAAAAAAATCAGTTTATCGGGAATATTCCAATAAAAGTAATATGTGGAATTATAATAAAAAGTAAATAAGTTCAACAACTATTATGTATTCGAAGATAAATGTTGCACAAGAACATTATTAGATTGTCAATAGACAGTGGCGTAGCTACAGTTGAGTAGTTGCAGCAGACTGCCCTAGGCGTAAGAATTTTGAGGCCGCAGAATTCTTTCTGAATTAAAATATCAAAGACGAGATGTTATGAAAATATTGGCATATTCATTATTAAATAGAAAAAATTCTGATGAGCAGCATGAATCTAAAAACTTGATCAAGTATTTTGAATAATTTACAACAATTCTTTTAATAGTTCAAAATAAAACACTTGAACCTATTGTAATAATTCGGAACTTCCGGAATCAAATATTAAATCCCAAGCGCCGGAGGAGTGTCCCTAATGCTGAATATTGTAGGTCCTTCGAACTGGTGCTGTTGTTAGTTGAAGGAAGTAGCTTAAAGGATAGCCCAGGAAGCAAAACAATACTGGGTTTTTATTATCTTTTTTTACTAATTTTCACACAGAGAGATTTGTAGCGTGCCTGTCTGGTAAATATTTATTTCAGTTTCAGTAAATTCAGTGTTTGCAAAATTTGAATATTGAAATGAGTTGGAACCCTTGAATTGAATATATTATAAATTGTTCCCGTTGTTGTTATATTATAACAATCAGGATAGTGGATTTCGGAGATTGGTACAGATAGAAAGTATTTGGGCCTCAACAATAAGAAAACCCTGAAGTGGTAGAATGAAAATAAATCAAGTACGGCCTGAAGGGCCGACTCTACAAACTCCAAATTTGGTTATGAAGCAATCTAATTAGTCTCTCAAATCAGTTCCCGACTCCCAAAACCGATCGTGAGTTATTCTGAAGAATACGTGGAAATATTTGACACAAAACAATAATAACCTCACTCTCTTGACAGGATAATTCTTTGCAACGTAAAATAATCATTGAACAAGATTTCCTTTGAATATTTCTTTTAACGCTCCCTTATTCAGGAGAGAAAGCTATTTTATATTAGACAGCTTACCCTGTCTAAGATCTAATAGCACCCTTTTTATAGGGCCGTGTATCTCCTGCCCCTAAATACCCACAATTTACTATTACAAGGCCCCAGATAGGGCGAGCTAATTATAGATTGATCAAACAAGTACTTTACCCAAGTTTTCGGTCTCCAATCTGAGACTCATTATACAATAGAAAAATTGTAAGAATGGGGATTGGCAATTAGAATTATGGGCGAGTTTCCAGCATAAATTTTCCAAGAATTCAACTGGTTAACATTCACTTACACTGAAACTTTGATTTTAATTCGCTACTAAAAAACCCGACCGTCAGTTTTCTAAGTGTAAGCAATGGAAAACGGTTAGAATTACGTTCTTAGGCAGTTGTTTGGATAAAAGAAAAATCTAGTTCCATGGACAAGAATATATCAACTCCTCAAATTTAGCGCTAAGTGCATAAGGATATATCACTTCCGAATAATGCTGAGTACCACACAATACACTACTTTTGATTACATTCTATACAGACAGAATTCAAAGTGTGGAGGGCACTTCCTTGATTGAACACAAAATGACTATCTTTTTTAATTTGGTTTTTCAATTACCATTGATTAATGATAGAAGTTAACACTTTTCCAGTCAACGTTTTGAATCTTTATCCCTCTATAGGCTATAAGTCAAAATCTTTTGAACTTCAGGGATTCTTTGAATCTCAATCCAATGATCAAACCATTGAAACCACCTCAATAGGAACAGTTTACTTCAGGAAAGTCAGTAACTTATTTCTACTATACTTCGATATTTGTCAATTTACGGGGCTTTATTTGTGAATCAGTCTTTACTTAAGCAATGCATTTCTCAATAAATTTTATGTTACACAACCTTAATGACTCAAAGTAATTAAGAAAATGAAATTATTGAAATCTGAATTATTTCTTTTTAGTTGAATATCTCATTCAGAGGAATATATCAGTTTAACTATTGGGACTAACTCTTTTCTCTTTCTGGTTATTTATTAAAGAGTAAATCATATTTATGTTTTATGAAAATGAGAGAGGTAGAGAGAGATAGAGAGAGAGAGTCAAGTACATATGGTCAACTACTATTTTTTTCAATTTTACGGATGGTGAATTACTACTGCAGAATATACAGCTACGCCACTGCCAATAGATCAATGTCATACGAAAACATAAGAAGTAAAAATGTATGAGTACCCAAAAATAGCCACGAAACACTAATTGATTGCAAATGTTAGATAGTTGAAGCCGACAATCATAACATCCATTTTTTTTAATGTGTTAGTATTTCCTGAAATAATCTAATGGGAAATGCTGTCACTTCCTTTTTACAGTCCTGTGTTCCAGGATCGGAGTAGAAAACACAACTTTCCTTCATAACGTTAGACAATCAGATGGATCTAAACCACAGACATTAAACAATAATTGTAGAGGATGGCCAGTTCCCTATACTGCAATGTAATCCAGTCAACGTGATACCTTCCGTGTTCAGATCCGTATTTCTTGATGAAGTTGAACTTGCAGCGTGCTGTACTTCGCTTATGTAGCGCACTGACATCACTGACAGATTCATAAAATCAGTCGATCGGGCCTTGAAGACAATTATTGTTTAATGTCCTTGGATCTATCTACTTCTACATGCAATGAATATGACAATCTATAGTAACATATTCCACAAGTTACTCTAATTTGAAAGATTAAATATTAAATAGTCAGATATAAGATCTAATAAGTAAATCCATCCTGGTAGTTTGGACGAAACTTGGTACCTAGCTGCTGGCTTTTATATATATCAAACAACTGTCACTGGATCAATTTTGATTGAGTTCGTTATTCTAAATGATTTGGATTTGGTATTATCATTAGAATTCATTCCCAGTTTCTTAGGTCTTTTTCAGATAATCGCACACGCCCAGAATTTATCGCACATAAAGTTTGCATTCACTAAATCACGCAAAATACATATATATACATATATACATACTTTTTTTTACATTTTATGTTAAGAAAATAAAAGTTAAGCAAGGTAAATATAATTTATCAACAATATTAATGATGTTAGCCGTCGAGTATTCACTGGGGGAAGTGGGCGTATATTCAAAAAATGCGCCCGGGCGCGAATTATTCTCGCTACGGTTCTGTCCAGTTCCCGTTTTGTTTCTAATAGTATTACCACAAGCTTTCAGATAAATAAAAATATCACAACGTATAAGGTATGGAGAACCCAACATTATTGTTGGAATTAGTTTACGTTACTTCAAAAATATCGTCGTGATTTTAGAAAAATATTTTGAGCTCGAAATTATTTTTTGAAGAGAGGCTATTTATAAATCTTGAAAACACATCTCTAGGATAATTGATCATATAATCCATTCTAATATAATTAAAATGGCAATGTTTTATATGAGCTCTGTTTTCGGGATATGCCCATTAACGTTATGTTTCTAGACCAAAATTATTTTTGAATAGCTAAAAATTTTCAACTTCAGGGTTAGTTCATATCGCAGGATGATTCCGATCAAGTTCACAACATTGATAACTTCTTTTTCTTGTACTTACGACGTCGTTCGAATTTGCAAACCAGTAGGATTTTTTCCGTTAGTGACAATAATTAATAATAGAGTTAGAAGGATATGAAGGACTAAATTTAAAGAAATACGGTACACCATTTATTTATCAAACAACAAAAATAAAAATGAATTTGTTTTGACCCCGCTAATTCTACTTGAGATGATCGGTAACCCCTCGTTCCTCAAGACAGTTGGCTCGTTTTGAATAGTGTACCGTATTTATAAAAATGTAGTTCTTCATATCCTTCTGACTCCAATATAAATTATTACAATTTGTTCCCATAGCCTCTTAAGATAGCTTCGAATTAGTTATTTTTCATTCTAGCGAAAAGTTTATAATATCCAATCTAAATTCTAAATTCCAATATTTTGAGCAAAAAAATATAGGCAACATGCAGGATGTTCCTTTTGAAAAATTATTATTTTTATAAGAACTCAAATACTCGATGTTCAATTGTTTTCCCGATTTCACCGTTTTATTCAATGGAAGATCTTACTAATTTGCTAATTTGAACGATGTCGCCGTCGTAGCAACAAAAATGAAGAAGATTTAATCTGAAGATTATTAGTAGGTACATATATAGCTGCGTTTAGGTACCAATACATTAGGAATTATGAAAATGACATACCTATTTATGATGCAATAATTGTAAATAATTTATCAAGAGCATTATCTCATTATTCTTTGGCATTAAAAGAAAATATAACATGGAAAAAACAAGTACCAACAAATAAGTAAGAGCTCGCCAATGTTTATAGAATAATTAAAGAGATCCTATTGTTATATAAAATTATTCCCATCTGGTATGCGGAACAATATTAATTAAAATAATAATTATATTTGTATGTTGTGATTCTTATGTATAAATAAATGTAATAAGAAAATTGTGTTTGATATCATGCAAGGTTCAGGTTCAACTTTTGCGGATACATATCTGAAATCTGGAGCTACTTATAATGATATCTTGAAGTTTAAGCAGTACATGAAGATCGGAGCCTATTTAGCAGAAATCGCTTTTGTATGTGATTAATAAATCACCCAATGTAATGATAACACACAGTCACACAGTACCTAATGATCGCGGCACCACAATGATTTTAATAAATATTATTTTGTAGCAAGAACTGGACGGCTTCTTGTCAGATACTCTCATATTATGTTTTGTCATGTTCTTTTGATATATTACTTCTTTTTTGTAATGAATATTAAAGGGAATATTATTTTTAAATAATCATGAAATATTACCTCGATTAACGAGACAGAAATAATAGAGGGAATGTTTCAATGAAATTGAAGGTCAATTTGGAAATATTTTAAGGGAAAAATAAATTACCATACGATATTTAATGTGGCTCCACACTTTGATGCAGTTATGGTAACTACTGCACAAAGATATTCTATTAATCAGTTTTAAATATCTATTTAGTATTTGTCATTTAGAATTGCGTTCTTCTTATGCACACCACACATATAACCGGTAAATGGGGCAGCGGTAGCGGTGGCGACGGTGGCGTTCAGACGCGGCTTGTTCATATATAAACAAATGAGCACTGGCACTTAGTGTTGCCAAATTGGGCTATTTTTCGCACTTTTGTCTACTAAAACCAACGAATTGGCGATACAAATTACTGATTGGATTAACTTATTTCGACAATCAATATATCAATCTTGTTGTTACTTCTATGTATACATAAATGCACTATAGTATATTCGGATTCGCAAACTATTATCGACAATAATTATTGTTGTGAAATGTTTCCGAAGACTCCAGTAGAAGCATGCCTTAAGTTACTGGAGGTCATCAATTCACCATCTAGTACTACTAGTGCAGCAACCTTACTGTAGTGCAGGGGACCGGTAGACCGATAATACGCTACAAAAATATATATAAATTAAGAAACTAACACGTAAAAAAATTACCGCTTGGACCATTCGAAATCGGGAAACAAAATACATTCCCGGAATCTCAACCATAGAAACAGATTGAACATTGAATTCGGTATAACAACAGTTAACTCCCTCGCCGCTAGGAGCATATATTAACTATGTGGATGGGAGGCATGACGCTTGGCGACTAGTCACTCATAAGATGATACCCTTGAGCCTTTTGAGTAAAGGTATACAGTAACGTTACGATAAAATTGTTTTTGTATACCAAAATATATAGTTATAGTAACATGTCGTTGAGCAAACAATAGTTTAAGTAATATAAATAGAGGACAAGACTGATTCATAATCGTTCATATCATTCTCACCAGATTCACAATATCATTATTATTAGATTCATATTGTATGCATTAGTATGCATTACGAAAGTCGATATTAAAAATTTAAATCATCCCAAAGTTTCCATACATCTCCCAAAATAAAACTTTATTACTTTACTTTACAAGGCGATACTGACCTCTCGAACCAAAGGAAAGACTGGAAATCTTGCAAACCGGACCAATGGAAACTTTAGGTGAGTATCTCAAGGGATCTAAGTATTATGTCGTAAGTTTTATTTTGCGAATAAAGATATTCAACAATATTTCTTTCAATGTGCAAGCCTCACACAATGTACCTCGACACCCACCTAATAAACTATTTTGTAAAAATTTAAATATAGCATATGGAAGGTTCGGGTCATTATTGAGAGTTAATAAAGAGATACTTGTGAAACATCAATGCAGTTCATTCAATGTAGGACAGAATTAAATTATTTCAAGTTCGAATAAATACAGGACGTTATCGCTCACGTCCACGAAAAAGAGTTTCGTAAGGGATACTTTGGTATTATAACTCAACACATTAGAAAATAATTGATCACATAGAATTAATGCAAGGGATTAAGAAACCAAAAGAAGTCTCACTAATGGAAGTTGTAGGTGAAAATTTAGTTCACCGGAATATTGTATAAAAATACTTGAACCAGTGAGTCTCTAACTGTCGGCGCATTGTCGGAATTAAATAGAAAATAATTTTATGTGAAAGAGTTCGTTACAAATAAGTTTGAGTAATGTTCTTTATCGCGAAATACACAATTAATTGAGATACCTGGACCAGTATAAGTCTGTTTAGGGGTACGTACCCTGACTAAATTCTGGACGAAGATGAAGGCATAAAACACAAACTGACAGGGGTTAGTTATGATGCAAAATAGAAAATTCGACAGTTCATAAGTAAGCATATTGAGCATGTTGAGGCATAATAGAACACTCAAAAGTCTTCAGCAGTGATTATTAAAATGAAAGTATGATGAATATGAAAAATGCTCCCTAATGAAGTGATCAGTTGAGCATAGAGGGAGCTGTGATCAACTTTCAACATCAATCTATGAGCTGTCTACCATGTAAATGTTTTTAAATTTTTTTTTTAAACCTTTCTTAAGTACATGATGCATGTTTGAGCTATTTTCGAGTATCTCAAATGTATGATTTGATTGATCAGCAGAATTTACAATTGATTTATCACGTTCTAATATGCATTTTGCTTTTATAATACCTAGTCCTAGTTATAAATAGGATAGTATAAGGACTATAGTTATAGAGAAAAAATATGATTTTCTATGAGCTACACAGTGGTCTCTTTCTCTATGAGAATTTCAATTCAAAGGTACAAGTATTGACTAATCAAAATTTACAAAATAAAATAAATAAAGGATAGTTCCCGCGACAGTCTGAATCTCAAGCTCAAGATAATTTCATTGATATAACTGTAACTGTTTCGTTATCATCATATCAGTTTATCCAAGATCTGATAATGTGCCGATAACCTACAAAAGCAAAAATGAACAAATATCTCTAAGAAGCCAAACAATTATGGGAACAGTAACAGAAAAGCAAAAAAGCTCAAAATGCACAAATACAAATAGTTGTATTTATGCTTCTTTATCTGCAGTAATACTGGCTGCTGCTGCAATAAGATATTGGTTAATATTCTCAAAATATCAGCATGTTATAGAAAATCATATAGAAGTATCAACACCTTTAAACTCATGGAAACGAATATTAGAAGGATTATATTTATTATCAGAAGGAATCAACCCCTATGAAGGAGACTTGATACATGAGACACCCATTGCCTTGTTCTTCTATCGAACCATTACACAATATGCTGGAAGTTTTCCTGGAATTACATTTATATTATTTGACATTGCCACTGCTATTTTATTATTTTTCACCGCTCGTAAATATATGTTCAATCTTTTTACCGAACAGGAAATGAATAAACACAGATATGCAGATGGTTCAGAAGAATATCTATTGAATGCAGTTGATATGCGTAAAGCACCTTTGTATGTAGCTGCAACATTTTTATTCAACCCTTATACAATTTTCAATTGTGTTGGTTTTTCTACAACTGTATTTTTCAATTTTTTTTTGTCACTATTGCTATTTTCAATACTTCATAGAAGCGTATTTCTAAGTAGTCTATTTTTGGCAATATGCACATCAGTTTCTTTCTATATTGTAATTCTTATTCTTCCCATGTGGATATATTTTGTGAGTTCTTATAAAACAAAATTTAGAGCTATGTTAAGTGTCACATTATTCATCCTAGATTTTGCTCTACTATTATATTTAGGAAGTTACTTTGATAAAAACTTTTTGTTTATAAATAATGTTTATGGATTTATTCTTGCAACACCAGATTTGAGACCCAATATTGGGCTGTTTTGGTACTTCTTCACTGAAATGTTTGACCATTTCAGGGAATTGTTCATATTCTCATTCCAGATCAATGCAACAATTTTGTACCTAGTTCCACTATCACTACGATTTCGTAATGATATATTCGTTCTTATAACTGCTCTGTTGAATTTGGTTACTGTATTCAAATCATATCCATGTGTTGGTGATGTAGGATTTACATTGAGCTTATTGCCTTGTTATCGGCATTTATTTAATTATTCGCAACAAGGTTTTCTAGTAGGAGTTATACTGTTAATTGCTTCATGTTTAGGTCCTATTGTGTGGCATCTATGGATCTACTCTAATTCTGCTAATGCAAACTTCTATTTTGGTGTGACATTAGCTTTTGCCGTTGCTCAAATATTCCTAGTAACTGACATCTTATTTGCTTATGTTAAAAAAGAATTTTGTCTATATTATGGAAAAGATCGTACAATTGATGGCAAGAAAGCCACTCTAGTATTAGAGTAGGTTAGAATTTTATATTATAATTTTATACCAATACTTTTATAAGTCTAGTAATAAATTGTATAACTCAATATCATATTTTATTTATTCAAAGTGCATGAGAAAATTCGTTCAAATTCATGTAAAATGGTCTTGCATAACATTCACTCTTCCTTGATAGAATCATGGAATAAAGAACCAATGCTAACAATTATTTATTGCCACCGAAATTTTTACCGATATATTGATCTAAACAAAAAGTCGGGGGTAAAGTATAATATATGGGACAATCTGAAAAGACGAAATTTGAATAGTTATAGTTGAAATGATCAATGAATTAGAGTACATTCGATATGGAAGCGCGGAAAAGGATTTTCAGAGTTTACCATTAGATGAAAAATAATTATTTTTGGAATACCGTTTACGACTAAATTGTCTTTGGAATACAGTTTATGACTAAATTGTCGCTATTCCAAGCGGTAACGTCATCGCAGGTTAGTTTGTTAAATATGGGTAAATGCTGATGCTATATAAACATTTGCAATTGATAGTGGTAAATTATTTTTCTCAAATGTGCCTTTCCGCGGTCAAAAACTATTCTAACTGTGTATAGCAAATGTCCTAGTTCGCGAAAAAAATTTTGAAACGCAAATTTACACTGTCCCATATACCATACTTTTTCCAAAGTCGGGAAAGATCTGCTTGGTCTCAAATACTTGAGTGTTAAGAAAAAAATAAAACTGATTTTAATCCGGTGTTTTCATAGTTATGAGTTTAAGCAAACTTCCGAAAGTTGAACCAACGAAGACCTCTTTGAGTTGAACTGAGTTTACCTACGTAATTACGTAAACGCCGAAACCATAGATATATAAGTTTTATGCAAGCAAATGTAATACGGTAGAACTCGGGGCTGTTTCCTGTGTGAGAAGTGAGTCCGCTAAGCGTAGACTGTCGCGTAGTACCAAAAGTCGTCACGTAGGAATATTCTCTGACAACTGTCAGTTGACTTGTAAACACAAGGAATACCTGGGTTTTTAGAAACCGTGCATTGTGCCGAAATGCAAAACGGGGTACAAAAGTGTGAAGCAACAAACTTCTGTTTTTAAAGTGCCGAAAGATGCGGAAATGCGTTAAAAGTGGATGCTTGCGATTCCGGATAGAAATCGTTTTAACGAGGTCTTTTGTGTGCGTCATGTATAACGAAAAAGGGGAAGTTATTTTCAAGGTGAGTAATACATTTTGACAAGAGTAACAGTTCTATTCCTCTCTCAAAGCAGAATACTTAGTAACACTGCTTGCGATTCCGGAAAGAAATCGTTTTACCGATCCAAGCGCTAGCTAGTGGCGGAGCGAGGGACTACGAGTTTGGCGACGCGTAAGAGACTCATGTCAAACATACGAGTCGTCAGACCTGTATGTATGACCGTGGATTGAATTAATCAGAAACATGAATCAACATGTAAACTGTAACCTTTAGGTATTATTTCTATAGAATTAAAACAATGCAACTGTTCTATTCTATGGATATGATAAATTATCACAATAAAAGACCATCATCGATTTTACTTCCCTGACTTACGTACTGTAATTAATCTAAAAAGTAGACGAGTCGTTATTTCCAAACCGCGTTTCGGAGCTGTATTTCTTTGTAACAAAGATTAATTCTTGACCCAGGTATGAATTATATATAAATACTCGGGAAATAGGTCACAAATATTCTGCGGTTCTTCTCTCTTGCTAAAATCTTCATTAACTTCCCTTATTCCTTTAAAACTCTTTGTAACGTTCCGTTCCAAAAGAAAAACGTTAGGAGTTCCTGCGTTCGGTTCCTTCCGTTTCGTCTACGTCATATAACAGAGAGAGTGATGTAGAAAATAGCGAAGAGTGGAGCTTTTACCTTCTACGTTCCATGAAACGATATTTACGTGGAACGGGAACGATTGGAACCGTTTCCATTTGTCACCTTCCACCTCTACGTGAAAACAAATTGTCGATGAGAAAATTACGTCACTATTTATTATTTCCCAACAGTCATTACTAACTAGTGGGAGGCGCTCGTAGAAAGCAAGAGCCGTGAATACTCAGAAGAAAGCGTCGGCTCCCCGCTGCGATGTCATTCCCAAGATTCAACACATAGTCATACGAGTAGAATAGAAACAGCTAAAGGCGTGGAACGACGTAGTATTATACTCTATGCCATTTGGAAAAGTGAGATATTTATGATATGTAAACTTACCTGTCTCGTTGAGGGCCTGCAAGGAGGTCTATACATAGACCTCTTTGAGGGCCCGAGGCACAGTATAGAGCTCTATACTGCGTCTGAGTCATTATTATAAGTTATAATAATGAATCCCTTAAATCTCTGGTAAATCCGAATACTTTCTTGAACAATTCATCAAAAGTATTAAATTGATTAGTAGCATCTCTTAAATTTCTCATTAACTGGTTATATATTTGCTTAAAGATAATGATATTATAATTACACTACCATCAACATATCAACTATTAATTAAATATTACCTTAGGTAGTACCTTCTTTGTTGCTCTTCTAGCAAAGCATTGAACAATATTCATTATTTTGATAATTAGACAACCTTTTCGGTAAAATAATACCAACAATTTTCGCATTCTATTAAAATTTGCTGGCATTCCAAAGAGCTCTCGTCTATGGACGATAAATTCTAACGAAATGTTCAACAACGGGTGCCGTTGAGTTATAGAATAATAGTCGAGGAAATATAGCCGTAAAAAGGCCAAATGATCGAATTTTTTACTGGCAACCTGTATCGAGATGCGGTTTTCGCCATTTGCTTCAGAAACACAATAGAAAAAAATGCTACATATTTGTTTTACCAGGAAAAGCTTGGCTGCATTTGTGCGTACAAAAAATGCATCTAAATCATGCAATTTACTGATCTGTGTAAATATTATATTGTCGCTCATCAAATATTGATCAAAATTGGCCAGAATTTGTTACTCGGGGGTTTTTGGGGTCGCTGATTACGAATTTGATGTTTTCATAATGCCAAGCTGCACCCTGGGACAGATTTCATGGGCTTGGGGTGGGGGATTTGCAATATAAAGCGGAAATCCTCAAATTTTCTCAATCATTCGGTATTTTATGGCACTTTTGGGATTTTTAAACACAAACTAAATGATGTTCGTTAACTCAAGTGCCCGGGGCAAAGTGGGGCAATGTGGGGCACTTGGGACTATTATCGAATTTCAACCATCAAACCTAAAAACCTTGTTATCTGGGGTAACGAAGTTTTGATGTTTGACAGTTGAAATTGGTCAACTGCCCCAGATGCCCCACGTTGCCCCATAGGACACTCTGCCCCAGGAGCATCTGAGCTGAAAATGAACCTTGAATTCGTGTTCAGCGACCACAAAAACCCATGGGTAACAAAGTTTTGATGTTTGACAGTTGAAACTGATTAACTGCCCCAGATGCCCCACGTTGCCCCAGAGGACACTCTGCCCAGGAGCATCTGAGCTGAAAATGAACCTTGAATTCGTGTTCAGCGACCACAAAAACCCATGGGTAACGAAGTTTTGATGTTCGACAGTTGAAATTGGTTTACTGCCCCAGATGCCCCCGTTGCCCCAGAGGACACTCTGCCCCAGGAGCGTCTGAGCTGAAAATGCACCTTGAATTCGTGTTGAGCGACCACAAAAACCCACAGAGAACAAGGTTTTTAGGTTTGATGGTTGAAATTCGATAATAGTCCCAAGTGCCCCACATTGCCCCGGGCACTTGAGTTAACGAACATCATTTAGTTTGTGTTTAAAAATCCCAAAATTGCCATAAAATACCGAATGATTGAGAAAATTTGAGGATTTCCGCTTTATATTGCAAATCCCCCACCCCAAGCCCCTGAAATCTGCCCAGGGTGCAGCTTGGCATTATGAAAACATCAAATTCGTAATCAGCGACCCCAAAAACTCCCGAGTAACAAATTCTGGCCAATTTTGAACAATATTTGATGAGCGACAATATAATATTTACACAGATCAGCAAATTGCATGATTTAGATGCATCTTTTGTATGCACAAATGCAACCAAGCTTTTCCTGGTAAAACAAATATGTAACATTTTTTTCTATTGTGTTTCTGAAGCAAATGGCGAAAACCGCATCTCGATACAGGTTGCCAGTAAAAAATTCGATCATTTTGGCTATAATTCCTCGACTATAACTAAATCTGTTTACAACCGGTAATCGTTATTGAACGATACCGTCGAGTGTTACTGAATGAGAGGCTATGTTGTCCGTCTAAGCTGTGATCATGATCCAATAATCTATGGATCTATCTTATAAATCATACTTGATTATTTTAGTTGCCAAAAACGTCAATATGTATCTAATATTTACCTGTTTGGGATTGAGTTTTGGAAAAATAACAACAGATATCTCATGATTTAAATTTTTTTTTTAATTCTATTATTGCATAAGAAAATTTCAGCCAATCTGTGCAATGATGGCAGTGTACATTCCTGATGTTAGCTTTAATTTGATCCAGTATACGGCACAAACGAGATAGTATACTTAGAAAAAATCTAAGCCGAGACTTCTCCATATATATTTTTTCCCAAGAGTTTAAATAAAATAGATAATAGCCTCTCAGACCAACATACGGGGAAGTGCTGCGTTTGCATGTTCAAATAGAACGCAATGGGAATTGTAAATTCTGATTCCCCAAAAATTCACAACGGCGAAAACAATGGGAATTATTAAAAAGATGGAAATAAATTCATGAACTCCGTTTTTGTGAGGAAGTTTGGGTTTATGTTTGTAAGAAATTGATTATTGATTATAATTTTCGTTTTACAAAAACATTTCGGAATCGCCCAGTTTGAACAAAATCGTCAACATCACAAAGAGTACATGTCGAAAATGCAAATAAACAGTTTTTTACTGTTCGTGGCAACATTTTCAGAAGATGAGCAAATACAAAAATTGGTTCGAAGAAGTGCATCTATAAAACACCAAAGCTTGACGGATATTTGTATTTGAATTATTTAAAAAGGCAATGTTGTAGAATGACATTGATTGATTTATAAATCACATTCATTGTTGCTTATTTTATATCAAATGCAATAATATAGTCGTCGCATTGTTTTGTACATATACATATCGATAAGGCAGTATTATAAAATTTATTCGAATTTTTATTCATTTAATTCGATTTGTACATCCACAGGACAATATTCCCAAATGATACTTATACAAGACAGTATTGTATCTCTATGCAATCTTGTAAATCGAGAGAAAATAATACTTTAATTGATAGATTATGGAGCTTGGTAAGCCAAAGTTTTAATCTTAACTAACTTGACTGTATAAAAGATTCATTCAGAATGTTGAGTATTTGCACTATTGACAAGTTTGTTAATATAAGCAGAACAACCATAATTGGTGGGAAAGTAACCTTCACATAACATTTGCCTCTGCGGGGTTGTTTGAGATGGTATTCTAAACAATATAACATGATAGTAAAATCTTACAACCAACAACACCATTCAGCAAATTTATGCAAAAAGAAGAGCTTTTTGTCTATGTAATTCCAAGAATTCAATACTAAAAAGCTTTATTCTTACTTCATACGTAAATTTTTATATGGAAAGCATAATTTCCAAAGCAGAAGCTTGACAAACCTATTTTGCACCCTTTCTAAACGTTTTCTATGAGCCAAAAGATCGAGAACATATTGTAAGATTGTACTCCAATAAACCACGTGCTAAACAGTTATGAATTGATTTTATAGCTATACTATCACAAATTCACAGTTTCTTCTAAAAAAGAACAACATTCTATTAAGTTTTTTAAACTAAGATCACAGTCGAATGTAATACCTAAATCATTCATAGTTGTAACCTATTCTAGAACGGAAGTCCGTATTTTATACTCATATATCACACGTTCATGTAGTTATAAAAACACATCAGTCAGTTCACATTTTATGTTAAGCTGCACCATTCAACTATATCGATATGAGATCACTCTGAATATTAATACAATATTGTATACATTTCATAACTGCTACAAGTTTCAAATCATCTGCATACAGCAAACTCTTGCAAAATTTGGGAACAGGTACAAATAATATATAAATAAAAGAGGAATAGTCCAAGATGTGAGCCCTGGGATATCCCAGATGAAACACATTTCATGCCATCAAAGGCTTTTGATACGTCGGTGTAGATTACATCCACTTGTGCTCCAGACTCTAAGCTGCGGTTAGTAGATTTTGATTAATACCAAAGTTTGTTTCTGTTGAGCGTCCTTTGAAGAAACCATGATGTTCTTCAGCTTGTGATGCTCGTACTAAGAAAACAATTCGTCAGTTATTACCGCTTCAAATCAAGGAAACACCCCTATAATTTGTTACCTCATTCTTGAATGTTTCCATAATAGTGGAAATTAGCTTTATCAAAAGATTTCTGGAATATAAGACACGAGGGGATAGGCATTGAAGTTCAACATTATTTAATGAATAAAGGAGATATACCATCCAGACCAGAACTTTTACTACAATCTAGAAGAATCATTTTATTCATAACCTCTTCTTGTATGAAACATGTGGAGATAACGTTTCAAAATTATTATCTACATCCGGCACCTGACTTTCATCGTGAGGAAAGAAACAATGTAATCAGCTAGTCATCTATGTGTATGGCACATTCTTTTGGTACACCATTGAAAAACAGTACTTTAGGAATGGTTAAATCCTTTTTCAGAGATGTCACATATGACCAGAAGAAATCATTTATTTTGAAATATCCTGATATTTTTGCTGGTGCTGATTCATCAAATTATTAAAAGTGGTATAAAAAAAGAAAGTAATTGTTCTTTCATTTAATCACAATAATTACAAATTATCACAGAGTAATGGCTTCTACCATCGATTTTTTTCTTATATACCCTATTAAATCCAAATAGTATTTGAACAGGCACATTTTTTATTTCTAATTTAGTTTACTGTTGATGGCTACTTGGTAGCAGAAAAGTATTCAGTACTTTTTAGTGGGTAAGGGTGATTGTATCTTATTTATAGTGTACCCACAGAACTCTTTCATAGTTTATTTATAATCTATTAAGCTGACTAGAGAATTCATTGAGAATATACCTCTATATTTTATTCAGGAGAATTGGTTTAGGGAGTATAATGTTTGAAAAAAATGAAATAATTTATTAGTAAAAGGTATCACAGATTAACAAAGTTAGCAGTTTGATTCCAATGTTCTGCTCTGATTTAACTTATCTACTCCTCCTTATATTTCATCTTCAACAATTTAAATTGGTCTTGCAATAAATGCTCTCTCACTAAAGGGTTGAATCTACCTATAAATTGACATACCTAAAAAAATCTCAAATTGTAGGGAAATACTGAAAGATGTTGCAATAAATTACTATAAAAAACTAAAATTATAAATCTGAATTGCGACTAGGCACAGTTTGTAAATTCTGCTTAAACTACTTTGACAATTGTTTCAACACGTTAATATTTTAAGCGATTGGCTTTATCCAAGGTTATTGATCATTAACTTATAAACATATCACATTCATTAGTTCCTCACATCCATTAATGTGATTCCAATAATTATAAAGCTATCTATCTTTGAATAAAGCTATCTATCTATTAACAGGTTACTTACATTTTGTACAACTGGTAGATAAAACTGTTTATGTGTGAGCAACAGTAACAGCAAATGCGTAATATTAGAATAATTCCTTTTCAACAAAGAGTGTTTTATCGATTTCAATATTACTGTCGGCGAATTCCAAAATATATCAGAATCAGAGTGTGTGCGAGCATTACATTGGCTAACAGCTTTATTTTCTGGTTGTAGTGTTAAATCATCAATTGTGGCCAAAATTTTTCTCAAAGATATTTCACGACAAATTTTACTTGGGTTCTCTTCCAACCATTTTTCTATTACTTCTTCATCATCATTTCCCGATTCATCCCCGGCTGTGGGATTCTCCAATTCTTGTTTCTTAAGTTCGATACCTCGCTTAACTTCTATACTTGCTGCTGGTATTTTCATCTGCTTACATTTTTTTCTAATTAATTTTTCAATGGCATTTGTTTTGGCAATAATTTGTTTCTTATTTCTTCCCATTACAACTACTATTTATGTTATGAAAATTTGCCTGCACAAATTTAACCGGCAATGAAAGAAGGAAAATAGGAGGTTAAGTTAACTCAAAACACAAAGTTACATATAAAAGAAATCTATGCTCTACCACAGAACAACTATAAGAGTTTATCAGAGAAAAGTCACAATCCTCTGGCTGGACTAGCACAGGAAAGTTGTATTCTACAAGTAGCACAGGAAAGTTGTAGTTTTACATTGTCATCGGGGATTCGCATTACACAGTGGTTAAGGGTCATTTAGTCATTAGATAAGTCTAAAACCAAGAAGTCGTTATTCTAGACTTCATGTTTCAAACAATAAGAGCGCAAATTTTGTAATAGTTTTTCTAGAGATCTAATGTGCTCTCAGAAAAAATTTGAAATGAAATTCTACACAACCGGCGCCATACCGTAACGTTATTTTGAGGCACTTACTACTTAGGGCACATGATTTGGGAGCCTGAAGCTACTTACCTATTTTTGGGGGGGCGCGGGGAGTAGCTTCGGTTAACTGATTTGTTTTTCCGATTGCTGTCGTCGAAGCGCGGAGCCCCGACCAGGTATTAATGTAAAACAAAATGTGTTTGTATATGAATGGAGTGAGCGTCCCGTGATTGAATTTGAATCACTTCTCTGAAGGACAGATATATTTGAAGTCTGTTAAACAAGATTCATACCTCCCTCCCATAGTTAACATTATCCTAGTGACGAGCGAATTAATTATTGATATAACGATTCAATTTTCAACCTTTACCGGCCGTGACTCCAAGCGGTAAGGTCATCGCAGGCCAGTTTGTTAAACTTTTGACAGGTTAGTAGGTTATTTGAAAATTGATCGATGTTCCTCCTTTGTAAAGATTTGATTCGTCTTGCCCTTGAACTGAAGTGCATGGTGAGAATCTTGCTTTATATCTTCTCTTTGTATTAGCACAAAACAATTATATGCCGAAACACGACGAAAACAATCAAAAATCTCACAACTGCTGCCAGAGGCGTAGCGAGGATTGTGCTATGGGGGCAGCTATCATAATTGCCTCCCGCCACCACCCAGCCCCTTGATCCTTAACAATATTTATTTTCGTATACAACATTGCCAAATATATTTAATGAAAGAAACAAGGCAACACAGTTTTTAATAGTTTTAAGTACCTTTCTTTTAAACTTACATAAATTCATTGAACAATAAATCTAGATATGTATTTTACGCGCTTTCATTGCTGCAAACATATCTATTATGCGTGATGCATCAATCGATTCGAGTCTCTTTATCTACACTCAACAGAGCTAAGTCCGACAATCTTTGTTGCTCCATTGATGCCCGTAGATAACTTAATATTAACTTGTGACTTGCTGAAGGACCGCTCACAACTTGCAATAGATATGGAGACAGTTAGCAGGATCTGTAACGCAACTCTTAAATTCGGAAAAACATCTTTACCATACTGTATCAGAAATCGGAGTAGTTCGATGGGGGTATCGATGACATTTTCCCGTGAACGTAGTAACATTCTGCAGTCAACGATGTTGTTATACAAGTTAGTGCCGTCAACATCAGTAGCGTAAAATTCTCCGAAACTTTCACACTGTTTTTCACGCAATCGAAATCTGAACCACTCATCAACGATGCAACATTCAAGAGGAATTTGGCGCCCCCCTGGATCCGGCGCCCGAGGAACTTGCCCCCTCTGCCCCCCCCCCTCCGCCATACTGTTGCCACCATTATTTATAGCATATAGGTAATAAGCTCCATACATGTTAGTTATTTAAATTAATTTATCAACGGGAAACCTATAATTAAGGTTTAGAAACATAACACAAGTTTGATTATAAAATAAAGTTCAATACTATCATATAATCCAAATGTAGCTCTCTAGTAGGCTATGGTAACAGTAGGCATGCCAGGTAAACCATAAAGTGTTATATTAAACTAAAGCATAGGCCCCTCTACCTTAGATTTACACAGTTTACCACATAGGATGACCCTAGGGGAAATATGAACAAAGTGAAAACACTTTTTAGATCTGTGATTGGTCCAAATATACTGGAACCAAAATATATGGTACTATAGATTTCAATGTAACAGACAGAGGTCAATCTATTCCCTCAATCTGAAAATAATAAGAAAACGAGAATGACAAAATTTCAGTATATTTTAAAATTCAGGATTGACATAATTATATTTCGACTCTCGTTTTGTACAAAATGGTTTAATAAATAAAGAACTTGACAATATAAAGAATTCAACAGAAATAATTGTGTGGATCTTTAACAGGACGACTTCGAATTTTTCACATAAACTTTCATTCTATGAGCTTCTTAGCTTTGAAGTACCTTCTTAGGTAAAGTACTTGCCATGTTGCTAAGCCTAGCAAACAACACATCGAAAAGACTGAGAAGTACAACACTCTGTTATTAGTTGATTCTGTAAAAAATATTAAGAATAATAAAGCTTTCAATCAAACATATTCTAGGACTTTGGTCAGTATGCTACGCATATGCCCAAAGGGTTCAAATGGAGTGAGACGAAAAGAGGAAAGACTTTGTTCACTATGCTTCCTCCATCTTAGTAATTGACTTAGTGAACATCAAACTCTTATTATTTATTTTATTTGTTCATCTTACTGAAAATTGAACTCTTATATTTATTTATTTGAATAGAATCAGCCTTTACATGATAAAAATCCATTCTAAAGGTGAATAAAATAACTATTAAAAGTTCAATTTTCACTAGTTTAATAAATGTGACTATAGTTTCGCTAACACAGTGAAAATCGAATTTTTGATAGTTGTTTTATTAAAGTTTATTTTATTTGTTCATTTTACTGTTCGCTACACAGTCTTAACTCGAACTGTTCTTATAATTCCATCTGGGATTAACCTAGATCAGTTATATGGATTTGCGATTATCAGGAATGTGAGTGTGCTAGGACTAGCCCTTTGTTGTGTGTCACACCAGCAGATGTGACCGCCAGCAAACGTTTTATTATGTTTCTCTCTACAACAAGCCTGAAAGTTAGCGCACCAAATCACGCTTGAAACTGCTCAAATTTGATAACAGCTTAAGATACGACTTTTAATTTTTTTGACAGAAATAGTGGAGCATCTAGTATGTGTCAAAATTTCAAGTAGATTGCATATACATTTGCCCATACACGAGAACATACATTTAGCAAATAACCCTAATGAATTAAGAAACAACTTCGTTTGTCACTCACTCCATCTTAATTATAAACATATATTCCATTAAAAATATTATGAAATGCAGAATGTAGTTAATGTTACATTATCAAATCTTACCATTTGTATCTCTCATTTCCTCTTCACGCTTTCGCATGTAAGCAAAATCTAGTACTATTTCATTGGATAAATCCTCTAAATGTTTTAATTCTCGTTCAATTGGTTTCAAATTTGCAGCTTCACCAAACTGCAAGAATAAACAACAGTTATAATGAACGAGTCTACAAGGTTGAGGAAACTAAAAGGTTCCATATATTTTTCGAAACAGGACTACTATCAACAATTTTAATTGAATCAAAGTAATACCTTATCAAATATTATTTAATACTCAAGAATAAACTCTAAAAATACTAAAAATTGTCCTAAAACTCTACCTCTCCAGAAAAAAAGTTAGCTATAGAAGGACATTACAAAAAAGTATTTCAAAATTATTCTATACTAAAATTTTAAGGTGAAATCTTAAAAATTTGACAATTTAAGTTATTGAACTTATGATTTCATATTGAAACTCACACTTTTACATATTCTTACTTACAGCTTCATAATTTTTTACATCTACTCCATGTTTAGTCACCAAAGATACTTCTTGTGTGATCCCACGTTGATCTGAAATTAATCTATTTAATTAAGGATGTTACTTTAACACTAACTGATCACTTACTTTGTGGAACATTCGAAATGAAGCAGATCTCATATGTATCATGACTTTCTGTATTAAAAGAAAACTTTCCCTTGTTAACATCTTCTTTTTGTGCTAAAGTGTGGCCCTTAGTATCTTTAACCTACAATATATCACAAATGAGAGTTCGACAGAACTATTTACATCTTATACTCACAATATAATTTATTGTTTGACCATGAGCTTCTGAAACTTCATACTCTCCAATTACAGGAACATTTTGTTGCAATTCTTCTTTCAAACATTTTTGCGTGTTTGGATGTAGATTAAACATTATGCTTTCAACATTTAGAAATAGCGAAACAAGCAATATAGACAAGCTCAACAGTTCCATTTTTGTGAGCATTTAGTAAAACAATGTCCAGAATACAATTACCACATCACTAACAAGCTTTCACATACAGCAATCTTCCAAGAATTAGAACTAATCCTCAACAACACGAAAGCAAACCGTATGTCAAATGTCGATGAGCTGGCGCTGTGAAAAATAGAAACTGAAAAATGTCAAACGGTTGTCACAGAATAGCAGTAGCAGTAATATCTATGAGTCTTACCCTCAGACTATATATTAGTCTGAGGCACGGGTGTATCATCGCAAATATAGATATGGACTGCGCGTGGCAATGCTGGCTGCGGATACTGTAGGCGAGAGAGAGGGAAACTCTACTCGCAAGAATCGCATGTGCCGGCTCGGGACGTAAACATACTAGCTACAGTCATCTACTAGGCCTCTTCGTTTTCCCTCTCTCTCGCCTACAGTATCCGCAGCCAGCATTGCCACGCGCACTCCATATCTATATGTCGATGGGTCGTACATACAGGTCTGGAGACTCGTATGTTTGACATGAGTCTCTTACGCGTCGCCAAACTCGTAGTCACTCCCTCAGCCATTAGCTAGCGCTTGGATCGGTAAAACGATTTCTTTCCGGAATCGCAAGCAGTGTTAATAAGTATTCTGATTTGAGAGAGGAATAGAACTGTTACTATTGTCAAAATGTATTACTCACCTCAAAAATAACTTCCTTTTTCGCACACATAAAAGACCTCGTTGAAACGATTACTATCCGGAATCGCGAGCGTCCACTTTTTTCGCATTTCCGCATCTTTCGGCACTTTAAAAGCAGAAGTTTCTTGCTTTACACTTTTGTACCCCGTTTTGCATTTCGGCACAATGCACAGTTTCGTAATTTGTTTCTAAAAACGCAGGTATTCCTTGTCTTTACAACTTAAGAATGACAGTTGTCAGAGAATACTCTCACGTGACGTCTTTTGGTACTACGCGACAGTCGACGCTTAGCGGTCCCACTTCTCACATAGGAAACCGCCCCGAGTTTCCAGACCTGTATGTACGACCGTGGTCGTAACTAAACGAGACATGGAGTGATTGGTCGTTGAAAATAGTCATCATATCGCCACTACCCTCTAGCAGCAAACGCATTAACAGTTTTAACAGGGAACTCGTTAACATTTGTTAAATCGAATTTAGCGGATAATGGTTGTAGCCCAATCAGTAAGACCGCACAATGCTTTTTGTAGGACAGATTCGAAACTTAGAGACTGCCAAAGAATTCTTTCTTTTATCCTTCTTTTTAGGTTACAATTTTGTATCCGATATTACCTTCAAGCGGCAATTCTGGGTTAGTGGGTTATTAGTAAGTTCGTTCTTGTATTCTAATATATTACCTGTACTCCTGAACAATTTTGAATTATGTACACACCACTGACTTGTATAATACACCGGCAATGGGTGAGTGCTATCACGGTAATCAACCTGCAGCCTACGAGAAGGGAAAGCCATCACCTAGAATTTGTGACGTCATCAACTCTCGGGCTGACTACTACTTGAAGCGTTTTGTATTCTAAGTTAACACGGCTCTGAATAACGTTTAAAATTACATTTATAAAGAATTTGTGACTTTACAATTACCGTAAGACATTTGAAATAGTTTGAATTCGTTAAAGATAGATGTCCAGACTACTAATACATTATAAGCGCCAAGTAATTAGATTGAATGAATTCACATACGACTGATAGAGTCAAATTGAGACCTCTTTGAACTAAGTCCGTCGTTTCCTACAAGCGATACTAATTTAGATGATGTATAATTTTATTTTCTGAAAAATTAGACCTTTAAATTGCAGCTGATACTAAAACCAGGAACAATCGAAGAGCGTGGTATTCGAATATTACTCTGCTTTGGATAACATTTACATTAATAAGCATTCATAAATAATTTTGTTAATTTTTAATTACCCCATTGATTAATCAATGATTACCCTACGACATTTGAAATCACCAGTTCAAAATTTTATTCTATATCTCAATGTACTAGTACTTACACGGAATTGTGGCCAATTAGGGAAAGAAACCTTGAAACTTGTTCTTGTTACTCTATTTATATATCTCTATGACTCCCCCATTCAAAACTGCCATTATGAGTTGCGACTTTTTCTAACCAAAGATAAATTAATATTCAGTTTTTGATTTATAAAACGAAATCTATAGATGAATATACCACAACCACTGATATATAGAGATCTGTGACCAAAACACACAACGGAAAGTTTGGTTAGAATTTGTCAATTTACATGCACCAAGTTGATTATTTGACTAATAAAGTAACTCTGTTTATATATATTTCGTTTGGTTATAGATGAGGAATATTAAGTAATATGGCAGTTGTGAGTATACACTTATACTTCCCAATTTAAATTGAGAAGCATTTATATTTCAGAAAAGCAAGATTTCTAAATCTAAACGAAACAATCAGAAAAGGAATAAGCTAGTCAAAAGAGGTGTAATCAAGAAAAGTAGTAAACCCACTCACCAAAACAAAAATGAATCACAGCCGAAACCTGTTCAACCTCCCCAACCAGAGTTTGAAGAAGATAGTGACATCGGAGAAGATATGTTGCAGATGGTTGAAGAAGATGACATCGATTTTTTGAAATCAGCAATTACTAAACGTAGCTACAAAATATTCGATCAAATTAAATATTCTGGGTAGGCAAAGTTTTTTATGTTGATTTATTGTTGTGTAAAATCGTAAATAAAAAAGGTAATCCAAACAAGAAGGTAGTTTATGATGATAATGGAAAATAAACATTAATACTAATGGAATTAAATCTCAAAAGTAAAAATGTGGAATAATTAAATATTCTGAAAATATAGTTGATAACTTGTTTAAAACAAAAATAAATACAAAATATGCTTTATGTAAATGGAAGAAACAGCATGGCAAGATATTACTGACTACTCATTTATTTATATAGCACCAATAAATCAAATTTAATTTTATTTCTAGGCCTTCAAAATCCAAAAAAGCAAAATTAGATGAAAATAGGTTAGAAACAGAATATGAGGAGAATATTGAAGAGGAAACAATAAAATATAAAAATTTATTGCCTATCAAAACTGATAAAGGGATTGTTTTTCAAAAAGTAATTGATGATTCAGGTAAGGAGTTGCATTAGTTTTCTGAATAATGAATAATAATGGTGTGACGGAATCAAATATATAATTCTTGTTATTGGTATTTTTGGTACCTCTTTATGGATTTGCTTGGAATCAATTTTTCCATTGCTTTGGAGCTTTTAGATTAAATTTCTCCGTGTTTATGTCACCCAAACAAGATGCACTGGCAATTTTTTTGGCAAAGAGAATCTGCAGCTGTCGCTATTAGCAACTATTTAAAACCAACTTAATGGATCTGTTATTCTGACAATATAGATACCTGTTAAAATCTGAAATTGATTATTTTAGTAAAACAGTATGGAATAAAACATTTTACACATGGTCATAAAATACTATTAAATTACTAGTTTAAAAACATCTAAACTTGTACTTTAATGAGTCATTTTTCTTCCTTGTAAATTGTTACATTAATTTTCATTACAAGGACGGAAAATGACTTACTGAATTGAAACTTTAGATCTATACAGACAAGACGGGAATCGAACTGAGTCTGGAATTTCTAAACAAGTAGTTTGTTAGCATTTCAAGGCATGTGTCGTAAAATATTTTATTTCATACAATAAGTAAAAGTGTTTTATTCTATCAATTTACTATTTTAATTTTTCAGTTGAGCAGGAACCGGATTATTATGAAGAAAATAAAAATGAAACTAATGGTGAAATTGAAGAAGGTGAAAATGAGGGTGGAGATGATGGAGAGTTTACTCTGGAAAATAATGCACTAGATGTGTCAAAACCCATTCCTGCTGCTCATCTTTTAATTACTAGAAATAACATATTGAGACAAAGAAAAGTGCATATTGGTACATTAAGTGCAGGTGTACTTGAAAATCCAGAAGAAAAAGTAACAAATATAAGAACTTTACTGTCTTTCATGGATGATTCTACACCAGAAGTGTACTTTACAGTTAGAAAACTTACAATTGTCTCGCTTCTTGAAGTTTTCAAAGATGTATTGCCTTCATATCAGATTAGACATCATAATGAAGGTGTTAAAAGTAGGTAAATTGGGAATAAATACTTCATAATATATGAGGTACCACTGTGGAAGGTAATATAATTTAGTTTACACCATTTTCCACATATATTGTAACTTTTCTAAAACAGTTTTGCACACATGTCTCTAATAATGACTGCATCACAGTTGAAAAGTGGTTTTGATATAAGTTACAATTTAAGTGGGTTAAGGGCGATAGTGTAAACTGAATTTCATAACAAATATCTAACTTGATTTTATGAGAATATTTACATAACTTATGGTTTATTTTATTATTGAACAAATTTGTAATAAATTATTCTTATTTGAATTTCTGTAGAATCAAAGAAAAGCAGAAAGTTTCAAAGCTAAGTATAATTTTTTCTGGTTTATACCACTGACCAAGAATACTGGTGAAATTTGAGGTTAATATCCACGACTTTAAATGAACAATTTTTATCGATTCTCCAAATCTGATAGTTCATATTTATAACAAGTGCCAAAATGAATGTAATCAAGTAGTCAAATTCTTACGTTTCTGAAACCTCAAAGCATGAGTGAAATATTAATTGCACTTCATTAAATGATGATACACCAAATATAAACTGTTATTAACTGTCCTAGGTCTTTTTTCATAAACGTTTTAAAAAGGTGTTTGAGATTATAATTTTCTTGCAATTAATTTGCATTTGATGTTTTTGAGTTGGTAGATACTGAATAGTATTTTATTTATTCTTATTTTTAAAGTGAAAAAGGACACCTTCAAACTACAGAAGTTTGAAACAGCATTACTGCAGTACTATAAAAAGTTCTTGCAGAAATTGGAAAAATACAGCTCATTTCTATGTAAGAAGAAAGGTGATACCAGAATCCGAACAGAGGTAAGTTATTAATATTTCAGTAAAATTTTACTTCAGTAAGTTGGGCCAACTAGCGAAACTATGCTTTAAAAAAAACGTTTATTCACTTCTGCCATACTATAACATATTTTGAATATAGAAAGACAAAACTTAAGAAATTCTGAATATTGTCAATAATCAAAGATCAACGAAACTAAATCGAAAATTACCACTGCGTCTTCTCGACTTATCACCACCTCCATAGGTCTTGACATAGTGTCATCTGTTTGTTATTCATCTGCGCAACTCAGGAGCGGTTCTTGCAGGCTGTGATCGGAGCTCCTTCGTGATATGCTACAAAGTTTCGATCTATGAGAGATCTGAGCTGCTGGACATTCATTTTAAAATTGAAATATTGTTTCTTTTTGACTTGTTTAGTCTTATGACATGCTACACCACCTTACTGGAAGATACATTCGATGTTATTCAAACGCATTTGTTCAATTCGTGGTTTGAAATTATTCAAAGTTCAAGTTCCGTACTTCTCTGACTGGGTACCCAAAATCATCGCCGAGGTCGGATAATTAACTTTTTCAGTGGAAGGTTTTTCTTTAATTATGACTGCTTCGACTATCACTAACGCAAACTTCAAATCTACCTTCGTCACTCCACATATAAAAGTCCCACTGATTTTGAAACCAAGATCTGGGCTCCTTTGTCAATAGCAACTTATTTTTCTCCTGCCTTATTGTCAATAAGGTTTTTTTTCTTTTGCCAACGGAAACGTAAAATTGAAAACGCTAATAAAGGGAAAACAATTTGCTTGCCCTTGTGAGTTATGCAAAAGAATAATTCGGGAGATCGTTCTTTATACGATTCACACAAACCAACTCTTTGAAACAAAGCTGTTTCTTTTCAAGAGAAAAAGGAAAGCAAGCTCAGGCTACCTAAACTTTCCGAAACCTAATGCTATCGCCGGAAGTTAAATATCAAGGTGTAATCTTCGACATATAGCTTACATGGGGATCCCCATCTCAGAACAATATGTAAAAAAGCAAATGCGTACAACAGCCACATCAGCGATAGAAGCAATACTCTGCCACCACTCCTGGACATTTATGTAGAGGAGGTGACCACAGCATCGCCAATACATTGAGTTCAATCGGACTTTGGTCAAAGGAATTAAGGAAGGCAAACTCAAAGGTTAATCTACTGGACAAGGTGGTCAAAATGACACCTTCTTTTGGCGGAGAACAAGATAACATGCCACTTCACTATATCTTTGAAATAATGTATGAAGTATTAACCGATAGTGAGTCATTAATGTAGAGAAGGGTAAACCTGATTCACTGATGGCTCTAAAACTAAAATGGGAACTGCTGCGGGTATTTATTCTAAAGATCTAAACCTATCTCTAACAATACCCCTACGGAAATACGCAACAGTACTCCAATCGGAAATTCTGAACAGCAAAGCTACAATATTACAACTTCACTGATAGATACGTCTAGTAGAATAACACTTGTAGTGTGGTAACAGTTAGTCTGTTAAACTGTGCTTGCCGCATAGGGTTGATTTGTGTCATGTATAGAATGCGTGCTATTTGTAGCACTGCAATAGTCGGCTAGCGACTACCAATGCTAGGCGCTCCCAATGAATGATTATTATATTCAAGGTGACACCTATAGAAGAATGGCAAAACCCACATGGAGGGGTTATCCTTCGTATCTCGAATGCAACACAAGCGGCTCGGTAATTCAGGAGGAGAATATCCTCCAAGGATACTTTGATACATACCATAGATGCTTTGGTAGTTGAGGCGCAGTTAATGGCATCGTAGGAAACGTGCTGACAGATAGCATATCAGGTCCGAGAGACCCTACAGCCAGAAACCTTCATAGAGTTTTCGTATGAAACTTGATATACGACAGTGACGCAAAGTTGAACATCGTGAAAAGAAAAGCAGCTTGTATGTAATGTAGTACAGAGAAACGGTCGGCAGAGTTCATTAATAAAAAATCTAGCATACCTAAACCGGAACTCCGACAGATTACTCAAATCTCGCTAGGATATGATTACCTAACAAAACAGACATACATATATGGCTTAACTCAAAAACCATAATGGGCTGCGGTGAATCATCAATCCTAAAACAAAACAATAAAAAGTATTCCCTACTACCATTCAAAAACTTAATATCCTGCAGAAGCAACGTTCTAAAGGATTCCAATATAATGATTACTTTTGTCGAGCGTTACTCCTGATAGTTTTATAAGTCTGATAGGTTAGAAAACACTAATAGTGGGCATTGATACAAGGATACACTGTTTTTTACATTGTTTTCCACAATATGTCGCAACTATCATGATTTATATTGAATTAAATTTGAAATGGTTACAGGAAGAGAAGAAACTGGGTGAACTAACTGTACATACCATGAGTGATTTGTTGGTAACGCATCCATATTTTAATTTTGGGGAAAACATTGCCCGAGCTGTAATCCCCTTCCTGAACCATCCCAACCCAAATGTGAGAGGAATTGTGAAATTAGCTGTACAAACAGTTTTCAAGGAAGATAAGAAAGAAGAAATTACTCTGAAAGTAAGTAATATTGTTGAATTTTTCCTCATTCTATATCCTCTTGATTTTTATATTTATTATTGAAAATATATTTCCAGATCCTGATTATTATCAATCAACACTTGAGGAAACATTCTCATAATGTGCATATAGAAATGTTGGAAGTGTTACTTGTACTTAACCTACGAGATGTTAATTTAGACATGGAAAAAGAACAAGATATAAAGCAGAAAAAGTTGATGTCTCACAAACAGAATATTTTACAAATGTCTAAGAAAGAAAGAAAAGTATGTAACTTAGAATTATTATAAGCTTTTATTCAATTTCAATTTTTTTACAGAGGAAAAAGAAACTAAAGGATCTTGAACAGGAATTACTTGAAACGAAGGCTGAAGAGAATAAACAATTGAAACAAAAAAATGTAACTGAAATTACTAAAATTATGTTTGGAATATATTTTAGGATATTGAAAAGTTCAACAAACACCAAGGTGTTAGGAGTTTGCCTAGAAGGACTAGCTAAGTAAGATATAATCTATTACAAATCAGGAAACATTCAATGCACCATGAAACTTGTCCAAATTTTTGCTGAATGTGACGTTACTCTATAATAGCTTTTGGAAAAATTTACTCCACCGCTCGCTCACACATTGTTCCACGAACATTATAGGTTTTTCTCTCGTGTAGTCAAAACATACCGGATTTTTCCGGCGCTAATATAGCAGGTTCTTTGAGTTATTACTAGTGTGAACATCTGTCCGATTCGTTTTATTTATTGAGCTATACGAATTTGAAATTTAAATCTAAAAAGTAATAATTAAATATTTTTGTTTGTTTTGTGTAATTGCTATGGAAAAGCTACTGCAGCTTTACTTGAATATCAAAGGCGTTTTCCAAATCGTCGCATTCCATCCCTGAAAACTTCATGCTCTCCGAAAAACTGGTTCGCATTCAGAGCAGAATGTTGTAGAGGAAGAGAACATCCTTGTCATGGCTTAGCGTAATCTCAGTGTTGGTCCGCGACAGATATCCACACCTTTAGTGATTCCGAATACCAGGGTATGAAGAACATTGAACCTGACGTAGCCATACCATCGGGTTCAACATCTCTAGCCAGAAGATTTCCATAGGCGGTTGGAATTTTGTCAAGAAATGAAAAACCAAAAGGAACTTGTATCGCCGAGTTTTATTTACGGATGAAACACAATACTCCAGACGGCATCAACAACACACATAACATGCATCAATTCTCGGACATCAACCCTCATGCCATCATAGGAAGTAAATTTCGTCATTAATGTGTGGTGCGGAATATTGATCAACTTATAGCACCATTTATTTCTGAAGGTCGCCTTGACGGACAAATGTATTTACAATTTTTGGGAGAAATTCCGCGATTGCTGGAGGATGTACTTTTTGCCAGACGGTTAAGAATGTACTTGCAACACGGCAGAGCTCCCCATTTTTTCCGAACAATCACTGCTCACATAATTGAGCCACTGCTCACATAATTGAGCATTATCCCGGTCGCTAGATTGGTCGAGATGAGCCACATTTGGCAAACTAGATCTCCAGACCTCAATCCGCTGGATTACAACATGCGGGGTTGGATGAAGGATTTGGTTTATCAAGAGAAAGTGGAAACACGCGAGGCTTTAATCCAAAGAACTTTTAAACGCTGCAACGCAAATAAAAAAGAACCGGGCGAAGGTAGGGAATTCAAGGCGACAAATGCATTGAAGTAGGAGGCGAAATTTTCGTAAATCTGTTGAATTAATAATGTAGTTATTACCGATGTTCTAAAAATAAAAATTAATTGCCATTATTTTATTCTCAAATTCGTATAGCTCAATATATAAAGTGAATCAGGCACACGTTCACATGAACTTTTTTAGTAGAAATAACCTATAGAACATGCGCCATTGGTGCCGGGAGAACTTCATGAAACATGTATATAAAAAACAACGAAAATAAAGATTACAGATAACCAACCAACTAGAATGGAAATTACATACTGGACAAGGTGACACTTGCATTGATAAAGCGTATTGTAAACCGGGTCTATCAATAAACTCTTTCAGGTCATAATATAACTTGGCTGATTACCAACCCATTTTTACTGGAAATAGATAATAGGATAATACAGGAAAATATATGATTGATTACAATGAATTAATGAATTATTGTAAATTTATTAATTTGAAACTAATTAATGAGCCTGAATATGCCAAAAATGAAATGTTAGATATAGTAAGAAATCTAGTTAGTAGATCTAGATCACATAGCCTTCTAGGTTAGGCCATGATATAGAAATTGTCACGTGACAATTAGACAGATTTTACTAGTCCAAATGCGTCAGGTTGGGAAATCAATCACATCGCGATGTCTAGAATTGGTTGATCGTCTTTCTTCAGAATGTTCACGTTTTATTGAAACGTTCCTTGACAAAAAGAAAGGTTGATTCCGAAAAATAGTAGGTTCACAATCTTGAATAAGTTTTGTTATCTTCTCCTCTTTAATAATGTCACTACCAGGCAAATGTTTACAACTGGACGTCTAAAGTTACATAACTAAAATAGCTCGGTATTTTGAATTCACAATATAAAACTTCACTTAATCTCTTGAACTATACTTTACTAATTGTTCGCACAGCAAATGGATTCAGATAGCTGTAATAAGCAAAAAAATATTCACCGGATTTTCCAGACAGCGTAGGATTCTCCACCATAGATATCTTAGAATAGAGGTATTGAGTGGCATTTTTCCTGCAACCGTTTAAGAAAAAAATTCGGGATTACGCTCCGCCCACTCGAAGCGCGATGCTCAGTTTTTTCAGGTTCGCGTTGCGTCGATGATTTCTGCTTTCTTTCTGTATTCATTTACATATAAGATATCTCTATGTTTATTTATCAAACGCTTACACGTGTACATCACTTAACCTAATTATCATACCGTGTTTTTTTTTATATTTTGATTCAAATTGAATTATGAACATATTTTTATTAATATGGTGAGCTCTTGTATTAAGTGTAGGAGAAATCCTAAATTTGAGGATGTAACAATTACAAACAGGACTTGGCGCAGTCTATAGTGGGCGGAACGTCCAAGAAAGAGGGGGTCGACTATTATGATTTTTTATCCCGACATTTTTCTTAAACGGTTGCATACAAAATACATTGACCCTATGGAGCTCAATACCTCTAGTCTAAGATCTCTGTTTTCCACTGAATGTTTCGCACGCGCACTCTAGGCCTGAGTTGGTCATGTGACACAAGCGTGAGATGGTCAAGGTTTTGCTGATAATAACAGAGGGCTATGGTAAATAATGTAATATAAATATAAACCAAGAATCACAAATGGTTGAGCGATATCCTCAAAAACCGCAGAAAAATTATATAAGCAATGAAAAAAATCATAAAGCAGTATTGAAGACTTAGTTAACTTATCTATTGAAAGTAGGTAAAGATAGATATGAAAAGAAATAAATGGAGAGAATAATAGTAGAAAAAAATTGAACTTTTGTGAATGACAAATTAAAAACAAAAAACAAAACCTGATGGAATAACAGAATGAGGAGACAAACGATAAAATATGTACATGATTAAAACGAAATTACAAATTATTATTATTATATAAGGCTATTGATATTAGTGAATCACTTTTTCTTGAACCGAAAAATAGGGGGGAATTCAAAAATTCAGGTGAAGCAGGTGTATATGCCAATGGGATAAAACATATTGCTGATTATATTATTGATCCTCTTGTAAATTATATAATCTATGTATACAGCATCTTCTATACACATCTTAAACATGTTTACCATCATTTAGTTTGAGTTGACAATTCATCTGCAGATGAAAACTGCTTGCTTCTATATGTTTTTCTCTCATCCGTTATATAATCTCGAATACAAATTAGATCTGAATGTGCAAGTTCATAATGAATTTCGTTTTTTTAACTACAATCAAATGTTTGTTCCATTTTAGATTTGCCCATTGTATCAACATGGACTACTATGTGGATTTGGTAAATGTTTTGGACAATCTATTGAACGAAGATTGGCTTGGCTACAGAGAGCAATTACATTGCATCCAAACAGTGTTTGCTATCCTCAGTGGGCAGGGTGAAGCTTTAAATTTAGACCCCACTAGATTTTATAATAGTCTATATAAAGATTTACTCATAACAAATGCTTCTAAAAACCACAATTATTTCTCGATAGTTTTACGAACACTGAGTGACAGCTTGGTTAAAAGAAGGAAGAAAATTACAAATAAGCGAACAATTGGTTTCATGAAGAGATTAGCTACTTTAAGTTTACAATTATTACACAATGGGACACTAGGAACTCTTGGTATAATTAGAAATATTATGCAGTTGAATAAAAGTGTAGATATACTACTGGATTTAGATATCACATCTGGAGATGGAAAATACAATCCTGAATTGAATGATCCAGAGTATTCTAATGCAACTAGTTCTGCACTGTATGAAATGATTATTTTGAATAAACACTACAATCCGATTGTGTGCAAATTTGCGAAAAACATAGCATATGGTGCGCCTACTAGTGGTGAAGGAAGTCTTCCATTTGAACTAGGGAAATGGTAAGTGATATTAGACTATTCAAGATTTAAACTTTTAAATTCAAAGTGGAAGTCCAGGCCAATATAACTGTGTTATTTTTAATTATAAGTTAATTATTGCAGAATTTATCATCGATATATATATATATATATATCGATCATTTTATGATAGAAAAAAATTGTAAGAAATCGAAAAAAGTGAAATGACGCCAATTGGAAGTTCATAGAATTTAAGGGGCCTAATATACGGTCCAAAAAGTGCGCTTTTTGAGCAAAATCAAACGTGTGTTCAATTGTCAATTATAAGATGCCTGTTTGTCGTATCAACTAATGCTTAACATGCGTTGATAGTATTTTGTATATTCTTCAATGAGTTTTTCATTTGTTTGATATTTGCAAAAGGGCCTCTTTTCGTGAAAAACGTAATTTTGCGATTGCGGGCAAAAAAATTAACCATTTGATACAAAACAAAATTCGACGAAAGATATTGATGGGTTTCACCTATGAACCAATGTTTATGTTTATGTTTATAGGTCAGAAAGTTTGGATCAGGAAAATAAATTCATAGTTAAATAGCTGAAACATGTACGCAAATTTTGATACTAAACAAGATCTTCTAGATTTAGTTAAACCCGAGAAAACTCATGCTAAGCCTTTTAGGCCCTACCTGGCCCAATTTTGGGTCTTTCATGATAAACTTTGGTTGGACTGTCAAACGCTGAAGCGGGGAAAATGATATGTTGAGATAGCCACAAGAGGCATCTATAGTACGAACCAAAGTTTATAACGAAGGTCCCAAACCCCCTACCGGGTCCAAAAGGCTTAGCATGAGTTTTCTCGGGATTGACGCAACCTAGAAGATCGTGCTTGGTTTTCATTTTCCTGATCCGAATTTTCTGACTTAAAAATGTTTCCCATTTTATGTGGTTCCTTTTTTCAAAATGGTCTCAAATCGGCCCATATGAACCAAAGTGGTTTTGGTTCATAGCTGAAAGTCATCAATATATTTCGTTTAAATTTTGTTTTGTGGCAAAATGTTCATTTTTTGGCCAGCAATCGCAAAATTAAGTTTTTTTACGAAAAGAGCGATTGCAGCGCCCCCTTTGCAAATATCAAACAAATGAAAAACTGATATTAAAGTACACACAAAATACTATCAATGCATGTTAAGCATTAGTTGATACGGTAAACAGTCATCTTATAATTGACAATTGAACAAACGTTTGATTTTGCTAAAAAATCGCACTTTTTGGACCCTATGTTAGGCCCCTTACATTCTATTAACTTATATTTGGCGTCATTTCACTCTTTTTGATCTCTTACAACTTTTTCTGTCATAAAATGATCGAGTGGAGATCAGTTTTTCTAAAAATTGAATAACACCAAAGTCGGGGCAATTTGGACCCAAAAAATGGCCAATAACTCGAGTAGCATAGGGCCCAGACATTTTCAATGTCCGTATTCGTGATCAGCGCATCCGAAAACTTGCAGATTGACCAAAATTTAGGAACGTAAAAGTTTGAACCCAAAACGTCAAATAAAATTACAGAGGGACTGGACTATCATGTGATTTTGTATATTTTATAGTAATGTCCAAATTTATCAACTTGATTGCTGATTAGATTTAAGATCTTGAAAAGAATCATTTAAACGTTGTATTGTATATGCACTTCAAACCCGAATAACATTCAACCTTTCTTTACTTGACAATATTAAACATTTTAATAAATTTGAATACCTAGAACCGGAAATGTTCACTTTTGAATATGAAATTTTATTGATATCTTACATTATAAGGTTTATAATTGGATCATAATTTCACCGAGTTCTTGCCGTTTCTATGAGAATCTACTATAAGGTAAAATATTCGTCAAACATTCTGGAAATCTATATAGTATTGAATGATTGGTAAATTGTTGTTGGTTAACTCCAGCATAATCTGTTGCACAGTAGCGACAAAAGTGGTTTCTGTTTCTATGTTTAACCACCAATATTATATGAGATACCACTGTGGAATGTAATATAATTTAGTTAAGACTATCACCATTTTACCACTTAAAATTACAACTTATCTAAACTAAGATTATGAAAGAAAAAGAAATTTGGGATAAGGGTTAATTACAACCAGTAATAAAGCGGCCATGATGATAATTCTAATGAATGTAAATGTTACATGCACTTCTTGACTGAAATAAACATCAATTTAATTAATCCTTTCCCAAATTTGACTGTTAATTATTTAACTTCCTTTAATAATCTCTGTTTACAAGTCTTTGATAATGGCTGTTTTGCAATTGAAAAGTGCTTTAGACAAGTTATAATTTTAAATGGTAAAAGAGCGATAGTGTAAACAATATTATGTTTACCATCAGTTTCGACAATGCACCCGTTACACATAGGCAGCTCTTGCGCAATGGCGACAAGTCGCGCTTAACTCTAGCGAAACAGCATCCATGTCAACGAAAAATAAAATCTGTTATCAGGGTCGAGGATACATGTAAATAATATTGAAATAAAGAATTTTCTCGCAAACACACCTCTCACGTCAAGGCTTACCAATGAATAGGAAATGTTCAGCGAGACTACGCTCAATATCATTAATAAAGGGAATATAGAATGTGCCTCGACATTATGGGACGGAACTAAGATCGAAAAATATTCTTTATTTTCCAAATGTTAAATTTTGATGATTGGAGTGACTATACTTTCAAAATCGGCTGGGCCAAAGATCGCGCCTAGCCGAACAAGCAATGAAGCTTGCTTTAATAAGATTCTGTATCGTTCATAATAGTTAGATGCAATATGTTTGGTACGGTTAGAGCTTGTTAATTTTAGAAAATAGTGAAAATTGTACTTACGTTCAACTGTTTTTTTGTCTTGGTTATATTTCGTTGATAAATAATATATGAGTTCAGCACAGAATCATCCTAGGTTGAAATGTGTTTCAAACAGTTTACATGTGTGTAAAATTCGCGCAATAGTAATAGAACTGCTTCATTTATGTTTAGTTCAATTTAGTAATAGGTTCTGTCATTTTTTCAGTTTCCCTGATCAGCTTTTCGATTCATACAGCATGAATGAAATGGCTTTCAATCCACCAGTGCCAGTTCCAAAAAAAGTTCAGCCGAAGACAAAAGTTAAAGAACTGATATTTTATGACAGCAAATTTGAAGATTATTGCAAGACAATTATGAAATCACGTATTGAAGGTGATATTTTCTGTACCTAATAAATACATTTAGATATTGTAAAGAAATAAAATTCCAAATATTTGATATATTTATTTGAAAAAAGTTTACATGTTATTTTGTACTCCGTTTTGTTAGAAAGCAATATTTTTTACAAATAGTAATACCATCAATGCTACTCATCATGAATATCAAAAAATTACTGAACAATGAAATACAAATTTGAAAAATAGTTAAATTTGACTGGCAGATGGGTAAAATGAAATTTAATTTGTCGATACTGCCAGGTTCTATAAGTAAAACATTAATGACTTTGATACAAAAAATTCAAAATACACAAGAATGATGAATCAATTTTTCTTGTTACATTACTAATGACTTTTCATGTATAACACAATTCCCATCAAAAATAGCGATATCTTCAAAGTAGAAAATGTTTCTCATTCCATTAGTTTAATAATGTTATCAAAAAAAATATTGTGCAATTATATTAATGTAGAAATCAAATATTTCTTGGACGGAAGAAAATCAAATGAAATTCCGGTGTAGATTGAAAATAAAGCATGCGGCAAAACTCCCTCTTTATTTTGAACAAGTCTTTGTGACGTGAGGCGACGTCGTAAATAGGTGGAGATGAAGCCGCTAGGTGTAGACGAGTAGGAAAACTTTCAGGGTTGGGTTTCAGTCTTTCGGTTGTAAACTTGGTGTGGACGAATGGACAGCGAGCGCGCTTTCTCCGTAGAAGAGTACATCCGCCAAAACGGATATATAGTAGTCGTCCAGCCATTCCATATTCGGTTCCAGATTCCCGTTTGACAAGCAGTTTCGGGTCGCAAATCGACTGAGTGAAAATCTTCAGGGAAACAACAAATTGACGCAGTTAAGCTCTCAATTTTGCACTCTTCTAAGCGGCTCGCAAACGTGCTGCAGCCCTTCGAGGAGCTTGGTTTTCATCCGTACAAGATGGTCATTACCCAAGAATAATCAGAAAGTGATTGGCATAACGATTTGTGGGATGTGCAGGAATTATTGTAACTGTAGGTCATATTCTGTGGACCGCACGTTCGCCAGATTTGGCCCCCTGCGATTATTTTTTGTGTGGTTATCTCAAATTCGAGGTTTATAAACATCGTCCAAAGAACTTGCAAACCGCCGTATACACGAAGAAAACTCCATAGAGTTGTGCAACGCTTCAAAGATCTCTTGCAGAAGTATTTAGACAGAGGCGGGCACACCACTTCTTGAGTGTTATTTCCAAAACAATGTAAAATCCAACTTCTCATATTTTAGTTTTCAGAAATTAAATTTTTTTTGCTCTTCGAATAACTTTTTATTTATCCACCTATAAAACTGGGGAGGGAGTTTTGCAACACTCTTGATTTAGATGGTGGTGGTTTTCCCGTTTATGTAAAATATGTCTATAATTCCGTAAGAGAAAAATAGAACACGCAAAGAGAACTTAACACAAATACACTCACCGGCATAGAATTCGGTCGGTCCCACACATATTATTTGTAGCCAAACATATTTTCTTTGATAAACATCAGATTAAATATGCTTCATCAAACAGTGACAAACAACTCTTTTATTCAATACGAGGTCAAACGAAATTATATATCCCGTTCGAATACGTTCAAACAGATTCTATCAATTTGCACATTATTTATTATAGTATTGTTGACGTTTGTGTAGAAATTATTTTAACGATAGTTTATACAACTGTAATATGGCCTCAAATGCAATGGAGGCAATAGTTATTATTACCCCAATTGTAGCAGCTGTACAACGCGGCTAGATTTCTCGGAATTTCAAGTAGTGTTCGAAGGGTCAAGAAATAGGGACAATACTGCTATTAGTGCAAGTAACGAGTTGCTAGAAGTGCGGGATGTAGCAGTTGGTGAACGAACGGTAAAGAGGTTACAGGAAAACGGATTTGGTGCACGAAGACCGGCAAATGTCCCAGACATAACCAGGCAATAACACCGGGTAGATCGGCTTCGTTTCGGTTGTGAACGCCAAATTTGGGGTCAATCTCCAGATGGTCGCCAAAAAGCGTGGCAAAGGACTGATATATTTTTCTCAGTGCGTTGTGCCTACGATCAATTTTAATGGTAGTTCGATTATGGCATGGGGAGGTATTAGTTTAGGTCGCACGGAGTTAGTGATGGTTAATGGAGGATCAATGACTTCAGACCATAAGAGGCATCTTAGAACCACATATATGCCCTTTGTTCCATTCATAGCTATTGATTTTCTGCTAATGTAGAATTGACTACTTGAATGTTGAAAACCAACGTACAATTTGGCCTGCTAATCTTGATCTTAATCCCATCCAGCATGTTAAGGTCATATGGGGAAGACGGAGTTCGAGCCATTGAATATTCTATACCTTGGCAATGTTTGTTTCATTTTTGATTTGAAGAATTTTGTGTCACGTTTGTTATAAAAGAATTAACATTTTCCTGCATGTTTAATTGCGTTAAATGTGTTTTGAGTACTTGCTTAACTCATTAATGAAATTAAAATAAATAACGGTGAACAAAAAAGAAAAAAAAAATTAATGAATGAAATTAAACAAACAAAATAAACAGGATGTATTGAGTTTTGCGCCGGTGAGTGTATACTTCCCATACTCAAGTAATGAAAAATAAAATTCTGGGTTAACAACAATTTTGTAATCAATAAACTCCGTCCATTTCCGGAAAGAAATTGCTTTCGTTTCAATTTATATATTTTAAATCAAAACTTACACTCATCATAGGTTTATTTCGAGAGTTAAAGCCTGCAAAACATCATCCAAGACACTACCATGGCTATAGAGGGACGGCAGATCTAAGTAAACATGTTCAGTTTTGCAGACATTTAGAAAGCATGATAATTATGAAAATAATAGAAAATCATAGAATGTTACAAATTAGTTATGTGCCGAAACCCATGGTTTTACTAATATTTATTATCATCGCCGGGATTTTCGCATTTTAATTCCTTGAAAGAGTAAACAGTAGAGAATCAGTACGTGATTATACTATCCTAATTCCATAGAGGATATGAACAATTTTTATTCAAGATAATTTTTACTTATAGTTGCTTCTGTGAGTCGGAAAAATATGAAAATATTTCAGAGCCTAACGAGACTGTCGCGCCCCCGTTTTCGAGGATGCTGAACACGATGGCGGTGGTTTAAACTCTTTCTGAGTTGACCGTCACCCCCGAACGGCCAAAAACAACCCCCAAAAAGGGTGAAATGCGGATATACCGACATATTCCGAGAAAAGCCGCGTCACCTCCCGTTTTAGAGGATGCTGAACACGATGCCGGTACTTTGGAATTTCTCCGAGTCAACCCCACCCCTCAAATGGCCAGAAACAACCCCCGAAAGGGGTGAAACTTGGATATACCGACATATTCCGAGAAAACTGCGTCACCTCCCGTTTTCGAGGATGCTGAACACGATGCCGGTACTTTAGAATTTCTCCGAGTCAACCCCACCCTTTAAACGGCAAAAAACAACCCCCGAAAGGAGGGAAACTCGGATATATCGACATATTTTGAGAAGAACCGCGTCACCTCCCGTTTTCGAGGATGCTGAACACGATGCCGGTACTTTGGAATTTCTCCGAGTCAACCCCACCCTTTACACGGCAAAAAACAACCCACGTGTATGCTGAACACGATGGTGATTCTGGATCTTCTCCCTGAAGCAAACTAACCGCTGAAACGGACAACAACTACCCCTTCGATAATCGATAAGAGCAAATGAACCATATATCCCGTTAAACTAAAAAAATAGAGGCATCCGAAGTACCGGCATCTTGTGTTCAGCATCCTTGAAAACGGGAGGTGACGTGGTTTTTCTCGGAATATGTCGGTATATCCGCGTTTCACCCTTTTTGGGGGTTGTTTTTGGCCGTTTGGGGGGTGGCGGTCAACCGCCATCGTGTTCAGCATCCCCCAAAAGGGGGGGGGGACAGAGTCTCGTCAGGCTCTGAAATATTTGCTTTTTTCGGCCTTTTTTCCGACTCACAGAAGCCACTATATTACCCAAAATGCATATGAAAAGTCTGAACTGTTTTTAGTGTAAGCTATACCAGCAAATATTATTATTATTTATGTATCAAAGAAGATAATTCAGGTATCAAGGCAATAAGGGACTGCTTTTCAGTTTCTGTGGGTACCACAGGATACTGGCAGATACAGTTTCGTCCGGCCACATACCTTATAAGAGGAATCCCAAGAAAATCTTTACCTGAATATATAACAGTTCCTCCGATGCTGTTTTTCGAGAACATACACTTTCTTTCATGTTAACTGCTGAAAATTTACCTAATTTACCTAGGATTCAAAGATAAACTCACAAATAACATGCTAATCTAGAATTGCCGCTTGGAGATAATATAATGGTTCATATATTTCAATAATTTAAATCCATATAAATATCAACTTGGAAATAGCCTAAAACACTATAAAAGAGGCCACATTGTGGATACACTATAAATAAGAAATAATCACCCTTATCAACTAAAAATAGTGTTCTGAGGACCTTTCGGCCACCAAATACTTATCAGTATTTTTACTGGATAAGGGTGATTACTTATGGCAAAAGGGATTACGTAGAAACTGTACTTGCCGGGTAACAATGATTATATCAACATATGTACCTAGTTTTAAATAGAGACAAATTTTCGATATTAAATATTTTGAAACGTTTTAAAACTATTTCACAACTTACAAAAAACGTAGAGGTCTAATATTTTCTATATACTTTTGGCTCGATACCAAGTTCCTTGAGAATAAAGATAAATATTATATTAAAATCCACGTTGACTATAACGTTAATAAATAAAAGTACATGTTTGAGATAATCGTTCTTGGAAACTTGGCCAACTTCGACCTGATAAAGGAAGCGTGATCTTATTACCTATAGAATACAGTCAAATTTTCAATAACTAACCATAGAAATTAGAATATCGTTTTGAATTAGACATTTCGGAAAGTTATTCTATTTTAGGAGTACTAACTTTCGGCCAAATTAAAGTTAATGGCCATAAATTTGAAAATGCAATCCTGTTATTTTGATCTGATTTGATTCAAAAGCATATTTAGTTTTTTTGTCCATGTCGGGCATATGATCAGTCGTAAATTTAATACGCAAACCAAATTCCCTGATGAACCAACAGAAATTCCTTGTTAGAGCAATTATGAAAGTTATTCTATCAGAATACTGCGTTATACGAGAAAGTGAAAAGCATGGTTTATTTAAAACAATTTTGCTCTGCTTTTCCATTTGATCAAGTAAAAACCTATTACCTTAGATGATTCTAATTTTCAAGTAGAGTAATATATTATTATTAGATTCGTGAAGAATTTACAAACATCGCAGAAAATTATTTATTCCCAATCTCAAATTTCGTAGTAATCTTAATGAAATAATAATTTATTAATATTGAATGGCTACGTGAATGTTTGTAAGTTAAAAACAATGTTATTTCCACGCATTGGTATGATTGTGATATTTTCTCTCTAGAATGACTAATAAAACATTTAATCCATCTAAATATAACTAAACTATATAATTCTAATGTGTTAAAAGTGTCATTTGATTTCGGAAGACACATATCACACACGCGAGCACGCTCACATTCACACGTGCGCGCGCACCCACCATTTTTTCTAGTAAATACTATGAAAAGCAGATTGAAGGTGTTAAGTGATATAAATGGGAAGCTGGTTGTGATCATTACGAAGCATTAATTGCTACATGCGGCAATCTTTTTTTGATGTTAATCTACTTATCTCCCAGCTAGAGGGCGGTACGACCTAGAATAGTTTATTCGAATAATGTGGGGCTAACTTTTGAAGTAAAAAAAATTGCAAAAAAGAGCAACAATACTATGTTTAGTTGGAGTTTCACTGAGGAGATCACTCCCAAATCAAAGGGGACTAAGTAAGACCCATACCAAATTATTGTCACTAGAGGTGCTTTACTGATTCAATAAATGTACTCCCAATGACATCAAAATGTTTGGGGGAATGACTACTGACATTGTAAAAATTGGAGTCTGGCCAAATGGAAATGTAACTTTACAACGATGATTAAAACTTTGTAGAAAAACCGTAACAATAAAGTTCATTCATGTCAAGAATTATATGACCTCATACTTGGTTACTTTTACAAATAAAACAATTCACCTTTAAGTGCCGCGCTATCTTAGTCAAGCCATATATTTCATTTTTACAGTTGGCAACACATTACAGAGTTGTCGACATCAACTGTTGATTTCTTGAATTGACTTGACTGTATATTTGTTGCGAATCTGAATTTTAATAGAAATAAACTCCAAAAGTACAGAAACAGTTTTTCTCAGTAGTGTAATTGTAAATTTACGTTCTACGCTGCGTAAACTTGGAAAATGCCAAAGTTACTGTCATCTAGTGCTCAATAAATTACTTTCAAAAAGAACGTGAAAATGGGGGATTATATCTTCCTATCACTGCCGTGAGTGACAGAGTGTCAATAAAACGAAGCAGAGGTGAAGCAATTTCAAGCACAAAAAAAACGGTTACGGGCTAAAGTGGTTGTAAATATAGATGATTTTGACCAGAGTGCAATTCAGAATGCTATTTATGATTTGTGCAGAAACAAAGAACATATAACACACTAAAATAAAACGTGAAATATGTACTGTTTGATAAACATCGCTTTGTAAAGTATTGAACTTTTTTACATCAGTATATCAAACTAAAAAAGCTGTGATCACGTGACTTCCCTTTTTTTTAGCAAACTAGTTATGAGCACTTACGCTATCCTCTTCAAACATTTGGTAAAAACCAGCAGTTTGTGGATTACATCTAAGATATAATTTGTCTCATTTGATATAAAAAGTAAAGAACTTCCAATTTAGTTTGTAAACAGTATGAATCAGATAGTTAGTTGTATTCAAAAGCATTGAAAACCTGCTCAGCCTGACAACAATGGCTGACCTTGATACATGACGCCATATCATTCTTAACTTGAATGAACTTGTGGCCATCGAGTATCAAACCAGATTAATGTTTCCGTATATACTGCGTGCGTCACAGAAACATTATTATATTGTGTGGGAACTCTCCAAACCTTCATAGGAAACCAATAATTGCATCGTGCTACGTGCACTACATAAATTGCTATGTTGTATATATGGTAGGGATCCACAAATCATTACCATTTCATATTTAAAAAATTATAAAATAAGTTTTAATTCAGAACATAAACATAGGAACAGAAAATGGCGTTAGCTTCGCCGCCGCGAAGCGTTCCCCGCATTTCAAGACTTAAATGAATATTTCAAATCATTAGAGGCAGCTGAAGTGGAGAGACGTCAAATTATAACTTATGTCATGTGAAAGTTTATTTGAATTTTATCAGCTGTCTGTCGTGTCACGTTACCTGATGTCCAGTTATGAGGTTGTCTGTGGTCTGTCACGGATCGTCTGAGCTTTTATTATCCATCAATTAGTGAGCTGCCTGACATGTTACGTGATTATATGAACTGTCAAAAAGTATCGATTCGGTTTTACCCTCTTTGGGGTTAAATTTCGAAACATCTGTTCTTTTTGCGGATTCGTACGTCGTATGAGGAACTACCTGCCAATTTTCAAGTCTGTCGGCTTTATAGTTCAGGAAATTTCGTGGTGAGTGGTATTTTATATATAGATTGGTCAAAATAGAAATGTAGGAATTGGAATTTTCATTCATTACTTCAATTTAATTGACTGGTGATATAAAATGAGATTCTTCAGCTCCGAATCTGAACGTTAAAAATCTTTCTGCTGATACAACAAATGAAGACATATTATTTGAAACATAGCAACTGTTGATGAATATTTAAAAAATAACCCAAGAGCCGAGTATCTAAACTAATACTGCGAATTAAACAAATCTATATTAATGTAAAATGAATTATCATCATTCTGAAATAATAGAACTAAATCGAAAATTTAACTTGTTATTACGTGCTTTATTATAATGCGTTTTATGTTAGAATATAAGACTCAGAACATGTTCGTTTTTCTATTTTCAAAATAATTCTACATTTTTTAGGTATACTTACGTTCTATCAAATCTTCTAGTATTATAGCCAGCACCCTCATATTCGAATATTAAACATGAAATGCCTAGTCTTCATTTCTAAAACTCAAAATAGTACCCAAAACATTACTATTTTTATATTTTCATCATAAGCAGTTGATTATGCAGAAATAGCACAAACAATTATTTCAACCCGAAGGATATATGTAATGGCATTCGTCGAATCAAAATAGAACACTTACAAACTTATATTATTCACTAATCTAGATTGTGATAAACAAATGTTATTTCAACAATTGATGTTGAATCGACACTATTGTACACTTTACATATATTGAAAAAATTATTCAAATTAATTCTGATGAACTTTTTCCATCTGTATACTACAAGATTATCAAATCACAAGAACTTTTTATTTTTTCGTCTGCTATTTTATTTCTTCATCCATCTGATCAATTTGATATTCACATGTTCTTCATATTTGAAACAAAAAACTAAAATGAAACTTTCTGCGGATACTCATTCACCGACACTTTTGTCTCAAGTTTCAACTAGTAATGTAAAGTCTATATAAACCCAGTTCACGATAAGACAGAAATGACGTCATAGTTAGTAATCTAGAAAAACGTCTCTAAATAAGTGCCGCACTATTTACGTCAAACCAGGAATATTTCACCTGTTCATTCAGTTGGAAACTCGCCCTTCTAAGGTTGTCGGATGAATCGGTCGATTTTATTCAATTGCCTCGACTCATTTATATTCGTTGTGAATATAAAATTTAATAGAATTAAACGCAAAAGTACAGAAACATTAACTTCTCAGGACTGTCAATTCTACCTCATTTATTTCTGGGGCTGGTATCCTGAACAATAAGTTACTTTCAAGAGGAACGTGAAATTGGACTGCCATATCTTCCATAACTATCTTTAGAGACGCTTTCTTAGGCAAAATAAATATAAAAGTGGTTAGTGGAAATGTAGTGTTTTTTGGTGTATTGGCTGAGGAGACTATTATAATTACAGTTTCAAATGAATGATTTTGTGTTATTGGTTAATATGTAATATTTGAAGATACTATAGTGACGTTATCATTTTAATATGTATCATAACATGCGAATTCATTTTAATTGTAAGAAAGGTTTAAGTTAGTTGGAATGAAAACTTGGTCAACCTGGAACACTATAAAATGCTGCTATGACGTCATTTCTTCCTTGAACAGGCTTATTTTTGTTTTGCGTTTAGACTTACGTGCTAATGTACTTATTCCAAAATACATATCAGAGTTGCTTCGATACTTAATTTACTAATGATGACTTATCAATATTAGTGCAATAGATTATTCTGTTGTTCAGTTAGTATTTGCTTCTGATGTTATCATAATTCTGGTTATCAATTATTTCTGTATCCGGTGCTGAAAGAGTTATCTCAACCTAGGAATTAATAAGCAGTGTTTCAACTACTCGAGCATAGCTCTCCAGAAATCGCTCGAAATTGCAAGTTTATGGAGTCATTGACATTCACATTTCGCAGTTATAAATCAAGACATGCATCAAAGATTTCTCAATTCTTGTTACAGAGATGAAGTTTGTAGAAAACAGGAGCAGAAATATATCTTTTTGCTGAAAATTCTTAAAAGGTTTGTACGATGAAACTAAAATTTAATGTGATAATGACATAACTTTCGGACTGACATTGCGATTTATTTTCCACATTCCAGGCACATATCAAGAAAAGTCGAGAGGCTGTTAATAATTGACTTTAAGATTATAAATAAATTGTTTAAAAGAATTGTTCAAAATAGTAAAAAAAGTAATCTCGTAGCACATAATATTAGGGATAGTTTACGGTTGATCCAGTAGTATTCAATGCCGAGATGTTTCATTTTTAGACGACATTACTTACGATTTCCTGTTATGCTGGTACTTGCAAAACTGTGCAACTTCCAGGAGATTCAAAAGCGTTCTAGAAGTTACGGATATGACCGATTCAACACCAGCCAATGGTAAAGGTTTTATAATTATTCCAATGCTAATGGTAGCAGGGAAATCTTCCCAATTAATGGATTAGTCTGGATAGTGAAATTTAGCTTTTCTACGACTGTTATAGGAAAGAATAAAAAACGCTGTATTAAGCATACTGTGCGTAATATTAAAACGACGATTTTTTTTTCTATATGGCCGTGATACCGTTTCCTGTCAACCGTATATCTGTAAAAATTTAGAAGAGGACATCTAAGGATATCTCCGAAGAAACCTAAAATTCTTAACCCCGAAGATTTCAATGCAGTTGTAGAAAAAAAATGTGTTTTGAACACTAGTTGCACGATATACTATTTCTAAGGTTGATGAGACATTTAAGTATTTGTTTTGTAACAGAGTTAGGTTGGCACAATAAGAGAGAGCTTTGAATACTTCCAGTATAACTTACATTTTAGGATACCTTATAATGAATGACTTGCATTATTTATGAATTTTGTTAAATTTTTTATTTGTTAATACAGATTAGATACGTACGTTTGTTATAGCTTCTTATGGTAATTCAATACGCTATTAAAATGAGACAAGATAGTAACAATTCATAATATTAGACATACTGAGCATTACAATGAACTTTTATCAAAATCATAAAAAAAGTATTTTGAACGGTCTTGTACAATATTTTACGAGAGCTGAAAGCGACTGTGAAATCTACCAATACCCTCTAGAGTAGAAGGTCTACTGACACGTCAAGACGTCACATGCCGGAGGCTATGTTGCAGCTAGTCACCCGTACGTTACAATGCTGCTAGTTTTTAAGACATCTATAAGGACTTTCTGTTTAAATGGGGTTGCCAGACGTGAATCGAATCCCGAGTTACAACCTAGTTGCTTTTTTATTGACAAAACAAAAACCATGCATATATATGTATTATGATGACTACCAACCTGTGTGTTCTTAATTTTCTACATTTACTTGAAGATGTTAATTGATCGTTAGTTCTTGAGTAATAATTATAACTATGTGTTATTTGTGCATTTAATAATGAGGTACGCAATATCCCGTCTGTATGACTTTCATAACCAACAACATTTTGAAGATAGTCAGTCCTGTCCTGTTATATGCTTTAAAACTAAGTCACACTAACACACGTTTATTTAAAATTATAGGAAACTGTTCTTTCCTGCTATATGCTTCAAAACTACGTCACACTAACACACGTTTATTTGAAATTATAGGGAACTGTTCTTCGTGATTTTTTAATAATTTATTGAAAATAATGGTCTTGGTTCATTGGATGAGGATACACGATATTTAATATTCTTATGTTTAGAAAAATTGTTCATGGTTTTGCTGTTCAGTGCAGTCTAATCACTTGTAATACAGAATACTTTCTATCCAATTTGTTCTAATTTCATATAATTGACTTAACGAAATTAAACAATAATTCGTGATTTAGATTTGACACAGGACAAATCTGTACAACCTCTTTGAATTTTGAATTAACACTCACAATCATAAACACAAATGTTGTTGTAGCAAGTAATGTATTATTGCAAGCGGTGCCAACAATATTTCCTGCTTTATAATCTAAAAATGGCTTAATACGGATCTCATCAAATAAAAGTATCATTATTTTCATTTTTATTTAAAATTCAAATTAAATTTGGGCGTAAATTCGTTTTCCTTCGACTACCGGATCGCTTAATCATAAACGGTCTTTATAGTATTTGGATGCGGCAAAATAACTTCTTAAAAACTTATATGCTTGTGGAGTAATTGTATGTAAATGTGAGGATAATATAATAGTATTTACAGAATACGTCCGTAGTGTAATCTGTTCCGATAGAAAATGAAATTTTAAATTATCATCACGCAAAAGTATCTATCAGGCCCATGGTTTAAAATTAATTTCTGTTATTCAGTCATCATTCTTTTTTTAATATTCATGTCGTTTAAAATTCCCAAAACATTTTTGATTTCAGTTAAATTGTTTGTACTTAGTGGTGTTTTATTATTATTATTTCCCGACCAAATAAAAATGTTTCTACTAGCAAATTCCAATTTAATGTAAACGCGAAAGTTATTGTTGAACCAGGATTATTTGTTAACCTGAAAAATGTTAAATTTTACAAAACTATCAAAAAAAACCTTCCTCGTCTTCATTTAGGTGTTTATAGTATTCCCTGTTCTTGCGGTAAAGTCTACATTGGTGAAACAGGTGGTACAGTAGCTACTCTTGTGAAAGAACATGAGCGCTGTACCAGGCTTTGTGACACCAGTAGATCTGCACATGCGGAACACAAGTTAGACACTAATCATCAAATCCTTTTCGAAAATACTAAAAACTTCTATCAGCGAATAATTCTTGAAGCGATAGAAATACTAAAAGATCCAAATGATCTAAACCGTGACTCGGGATATTACCTCTCCAACATTTGGAAACCCATCCTCGAAAATTCCACTTCGCACAAGATCACACATCAACAGGGTTGAGAAATAAAGCAGCAACCACAAAAACAAAGGCATTGGTGTGAATTTTCACTCTTCTACAGAAGCCAGAAGAATCAGTTTCAGTTCAAGCCTCAAGCCTGCCCTGAAGATGCCACCTCTAATGGCTGGCGAAACGTCGGCATCATGTCGTGCTATTGTGACGCGGAATCTATCAGGAAGTCAGGAATTTTCAAGATTAGCTATCCGCGGAGTCTACTATTCAAGATGTCACATGATCTGTTCCAATAATTTTAAACCAGGCCCGGTGGTAACGTCATTGGTTTTTCCATAGATTCATCCAAATTTGCGAAATATATAGAGATAGTGCTATTATTGTTGCGTACTTTGCTCAATCTCTAACGCCAAATTATTTTGTTCTACTGGAAGAAATAGGTAAATGTTTGTTGAATTGTTACACCCAGTACCGTGAACACGCGCCATTTAACATAATGATACTGCCCATAGATAACTCTACTACGGTAGTAGAGTTATCTATGATACTGCCGCCCCGACCGTTACATTCGTCTTTCGTCGGCGCAGGCCTCAGGATGATGACGTCACACTGACATTTGAATTCAGCTGTTAGGCCTTCTACTCTAGAAGGTATTAAACCTGCCCGGAGAACCTTTCAAGGTTACCAGATCAAACAAGTCCCTCGAGAGTGATATCCGTCCGTCGAATTAGCTTTGCCGTGCATCGCTAATTCGACTCATAGACTTCGTTGCTTTTCCCCGCTTCTAGCATATTCTCGTTCGTCACCTCTTACCGAATACAAAACTATTCCAACCAATCAGAACTCGCCATTCTAACTTCAATTTATCAGAAACCTATAAAAGCAGGCAAACATCGCTGCTCTTAAGGAGACCTTTCTGGACCTCCGGCTAGCCTAGATCTTCTACATCTTTGCTAGTCTTCTTCGCCGGACCTGCGGACAGCTCCCATTCCAGCGCTAGGACACCAGACATCTTTACACATCATTCTACACCCACGCAGACGTCACTACGCCTGACTAGCGGACCGCACCGGCCTAGCGCAAGCACAACGACTTCCTAGGATCCACGGCCGGCCTCCGACCAGCGCTAGCGACACTGCAGCACACATCTACACTCGTAACCACATCGCGCGTTGAGCTTTACTGTCTTCTCAGACTTGGCCAACGCCCTTCAAACACGCATTCCATTTCTACGGCCCGTGGCGCTACAACGAGCGGATAACCGACTCCAGGTTACTCTGCCTCGCATCGCAGAAGTAGGACACTTCGTCCCGGCACGTTCTCCGTCCCCTACGCGTCGCTACGTCCTCTCATACGAGACTAGCACCGAGGTGCGTCCACGGAAACTCCGGCTCACGTTGAGGCTCCTGCTCTCTAGACCCACGCGCGTTGCTAGGCTGGCATTGCTTTCAACACTTCAACTGTTTGTTTCATTTCACAACCTACCTTATTCCTATCCCAGTGAGTGTAGCTAAGTAAGTGTAGGAAGTGCAACAACATCGCAGCAGCCTCCGCTAGGACATCACTTCATTTGGTAAGCTTGCCCTCTGTTTCTTTCTTTACAGGTTATTTCTATTCCTCAGGTAACAACAACAACCTACGCTACGAATACGAAATACTTCCACTTCTACATCGTGATCTTCGAATACGAGATTTTCCACTAATACATTCTTCAATCCACGCGCTCTACCACAACTGACCAAGCCGGTGCAGCTGAGGTTAGGCTCCGCCCACAAGCGACCTACAACCTATTGGTATCAATTGGCGTGCCCGAACGTGGGGCTCTTACTCTCATCGTGCAGATAGAGGACCCACGCAGACAAGATCACAACGGAAGGAATAAGCAACACAACAAATGGATGAACCCAGGAGGATCAAAACCCCTCTGGAGGGGGACGCAGATCTCCAGTGGCGCCCATCACAATCAACACAGCACACAACGTTTCTGAACGCCGAGATGTTGGACATCCTCAGGTGTATCAGCCAGGGAATAGCTGCGAAGCCCGCCGCTTCAGCTCATTTCAACACGGACATGCTGCCCACGTATTCAGGACTCCCACATCAGGATCCTAATACATTCTTGGACCAACTACGCGATTGGTTTCAAGACAACGACGTGCCTGCCAGGACCCAGACGCGCACAGCTGCAGCCAAACTGCAAGGTGAAGCCGCCGCCTGGTATCAGCCCCTACAGGAGTTGGAGTACTCATTTGGTGAGTTCTCCAAACGACTTCTCCACAGGTTCGACAGCCCAAGGGAAAGAGTCAGGTTGCTGAACCTACTCTTCAACACCACCCAGGCCCAGGACGAATCCATCGAGTTCTTCGTAGGACGCCAACGCCGTCTCTACAAGCGACTACTGCCCGACCATCCGGAGGAAGCCATCGTGGAACTACTTTCGATGAAGTGTTCTCCGCAGCTCCAACAGGCTCTAGATGCGACGCTCTTCAGCACCATCGACGAGTTCCTAGACGCAGCTCGACGCGTTGAGGATGGAATTGCACGCCGAAAGGAATCAGGTAATTCTATTCCACAGGTCTACAGGCAGTCTCCTACAACCAGGGAACGAGTGATACCGACATCACCACGACTTCCATCAGCACCGTGCAAGTATTGCCAGGGACCTCATTGGAACATCGACTGTCCAAGGAACCAGGGAAACTTGCAGCGGGCCGGAGCGACTACCGGCCCACACCCACATCAACATCACCAACATTCATCGAGACAACACCAGAGCTCACCAAACCACAACCTGAACAGGACATCACAACACCAGAACCTGAACAGGACAAACCAACCACGCCACTAAGAAACAACAACGTTTCGGCGACCTGGAGCAACATCAGACTGTCGAACTCCAGGGTAAGTCAACTAACCTTTGTTCCAGCTATGTTCGCAGGTACACATCACAATGCACTCGTGGACACCGGTGCATCTCACAACTTCGCATCATCGCGGATTGTGACCAACTTCATGCCACGCCCGGACATCGAAGTACAGCTCGCAACCAACAGCAGTCCAATCAGCGCATTGGGTCTCGCGACGTTGCAGTTCGACATCGGAAGTCTCGAATACATCGGCGACTTCATCATTCTCGCGGACTTGGCCGAAGACATCGTCCTTGGACAACCATGGCTCCTTCAACAGGAAGTCACACTTGACTACGGAAGCGGATGCCTCCACCATGGAACCAACGAACTTCGCGCTACATTGCATTGGACATCTCCACAAGCACCACAGTCTCCAGAAGATGTCACAGTCCCGGACAACGAACTTCCGCATGAAGAACATCATCAGGACATCCCTGAAGCTCCATGCAGTGACAGGATGCTCCCACAAACAGGATCCGATCAACAGGACATCCCTGAAGCTCACCGCAGTGACAGGATGCTCCCACCACAGCTCTCCGTCATTCAAGCCCCGCCGCTTAATGCAGAGACCAAGACAGCCCAACTTCGAGATGCTGACAACACGTCCAGCATCAGGAATTGGCATCACAACATCCTAGGACAAGGACCACAGCTCCCACACCCGGATGCAGAGCCACACCGACCCAGGATATCAGCTCCAGAGCCTGAGCCACATCAGCCAGCCGAGCCTCCTGACGGTCAACCCGGACGCTCAGCTCACTGCTCTACAAGCTACAAGCCACTGCCTACGCGGGCGTAAGCCAGGTGAGTCTAGTAAGTTAGTGCCAGTGTTCGCGAGTGTCCCCAAAAACATGTTAGAGACATGCACATGCTCATTTTATTGTTATATTGTATTGTACCATTACTGCATATTTCATATTATGTTCATGTCAACTATTCGGTCTGAGTTTTCTGCAGTTTCCTTAGACACTAGCCGGAATCGGGAATAGTTCTTTTTGTATTTTCAAGACGCACTGCAGGCGCGCATTTTCACAATAAATAACAGCCGATCTAGCAATGCGCAACAAAGTCTCCAAAGAGAGGGGCGACTGATATCCGTCCGTCGAATTAGCTTTGCCGTGCATCGCTAATTCGACTCATAGACTTCGTTGCTTTTCCCCGCTTCTAGCATATTCTCGTTCGTCACCTCTTACCGAATACAAAACTATTCCAACCAATCAGAACTCGCCATTCTAACTTCAATTTATCAGAAACCTATAAAAGCAGGCAAACATCGCTGCTCTTAAGGAGACCTTTCTGGACCTCCGGCTAGCCTAGATCTTCTACATCTTTGCTAGTCTTCTTCGCCGGACCTGCGGACAGCTCCCATTCCAGCGCTAGGACACCAGACATCTTTACACATCATTCTGCACCCACGCAGACGTCACTACGCCTGACTAGCGGACCGCACCGGCCTAGCGCAAGCACAACGACTTCCTAGGATCCACGGCCGGCCTCCGACCAGCGCTAGCGACACTGCAGCACACATCTACACTCGTAACCACATCGCGCGTTGAGCTTTACTGTCTTCTCAGACTTGGCCAACGCCCTTCAAACACGCATTCCATTTCTACGGCCCGTGGCGCTACAACGAGCGGATAACCGACTCCAGGTTACTCTGCCTCGCATCGCAGAAGTAGGACACTTCGTCCCGGCACGTTCTCCGTCCCCTACGCGTCGCTACGTCCTCTCATACGAGACTAGCACCGAGGTGCGTCCACGGAAACTCCGGCTCACGTTGAGGCTCCTGCTCTCTAGACCCACGCGCGTTGCTAGGCTGGCATTGCTTTCAACACTTCAACTGTTTGTTTCATTTCACAACCTACCTTATTCCTATCCCAGTGAGTGTAGCTAAGTAAGTGTAGGAAGTGCAACAACATCGCAGCAGCCTCCGCTAGGACATCACTTCATTTGGTAAGCTTGCCCTCTGTTTCTTTCTTTACAGGTTATTTCTATTCCTCAGGTAACAACAACAACCTACGCTACGAATACGAAATACTTCCACTTCTACATCGTGATCTTCGAATACGAGATTTTCCACTAATACATTCTTCAATCCACGCGCTCTACCACAACTGACCAAGCCGGTGCAGCTGAGGTTAGGCTCCGCCCACAAGCGACCTACAACCTATTGGTATCAAGAGTCTGCCACGGTTTGATACCTATAATGTGTCCTAGGTAAATCTAAGCTATTTGAAAACGAGCGCATTACCTTCCCTTAATCTATATTTAGCTTTTACAGATATTTTTTTCATGTTTGCGGATTTCTTCTAATTAATTTTACACATACGATTTCAAGACCGTTTGAAATATCTTCTGGCTTTTTGAAACACATTATCTTTTTTACTCCAAAATTCATGACAAAATAGAATATTTTCTTAAAACAATGATATATGGTTGACGGGGCAATTAAGGACACGAATCATCAATGGTTCTACCATGACGTTCTCAGAAACAAAATATAGTGACAAAACGGTGAACTCGGTTACCAACAATTGTTCAACTACAGCATGCAAAGAATTTTCCAAATTCTGTCATAGAACTCCAAAATTGATTTCAGACAATGTTGAAAGAAACCGAGAAGCCTGAACCAAAATAAACACTTTCCAAAATACGGACCATTAAGAGTATCATAAATTGCTTATTTACATTATATCAAAACATAACTGTCATAAAATATTCTCGTTAGCTCAGCTACTTACATTTTATACGGCCTGGCGATTTTTGATAAAGTTTACTTCAACTTTCGTGAAACAACCCGAATTATAGACTTGGACGGTTTTCAATTCTAGCAGACGGAACATCATCCAGAACTTTACGTCTTGATAAGTGTTTTAATCCTCCATTTCCTCTCCGTTACAAAGTTTAAAAGTACTCTGCCACAGAGATATAAATATCAGAAACGAAAAATTTCAATTAAATGCATAAATTGGAAATATCTATTAAAATCAAGAATTGTCTTGAATAGTATACTTATGACACTCCATTACACTTTCTCATAATAAACAATTATAAAAAAACATCACTAAATAGGTATGCAGATAAATCCATCATAATTCCCTGTATTCATATGATTACTATTTCAAAGTGACCACTATATTTATGATTAAACATACACAATAGTTATTTCATTCAAAATATTATAGAAATCATAAATCGAAGTTATGAATCATTCGTTTTTAACCCTACTCAACTATATATGGCATATATACAATTTCCCGATCCAAGTGACGTGAAGTAAATAATACTATCGTTTATAAAGTTAGGAATGATAATAACTAGGTCTAAAAATTAATAATACCTGCAGATTGATTATTCATTCGAATCTTACCACATTTTCTGTGCATCATAATGTATTAAATGAATAATTCTGTATCAATGCTCAATTTACAAACCATATATTATTCGTTAGTTTTATTAATAATGTCCGGCGTTCCTGCATTGTTAAGATAAAAATGTAGTTAATCGTACTGGGTCCAATTATTATGCCCTTTCATTGCTATGGAGGATTGATATGGAGACACATAGAAGTATAGATAATACCCCATAATGCCCATAGAACAAACTTCTCTTGTCAGGTGATCTAGCACAATCTCAATAAATTGATATTCGTACACTACGCAACGAACATGAGAAGAGTTATTCAATAATATATATAAAATGAAGAGATAATAATTTCATGCATCAATAAGAAATATTATTTAAGTTCCAAACATGATTTCTTCCTCTACTACCGCTGTTTTGCAATAATGTGTCCAACTCTACTATTTTAAATAGAGTACTTGGAATATGTTTGTGATATTGATGTTCCTACCTGTTAACAGAGATAATTCACGAACCATTCTAATGCATGTAAATATTCTTAATGTTTTAGCGCTTCAGTTGAGAAATAAAGCCCAGTAGGAGATATATTATCTTACTTGTATCGCAAACTGTAAGAAGGTAGTTAAAGTAAACATTTTTCATTTCACACACTCCATATGATCACCAAAATGACATCAATTAATAATAATCATCAAACAAGGGCAACTTGGCGAGAGAACATGGTAAACAGACTGGTCCAAAGCCAGGGAGGGAACTGGTGCAGGAATTTGCAGTGAGGGAAGACTCTTTCAACTGAGTATCTCACTGGAACTCCGAATAAACACTTCCATATCCCAAAACAACATCAAAATATAAACAGGCAGCCAGGCGTTACTGAATGCACTATTGAACCCAAAAGTGACATGGATACTGAGATGCAGCGATAAATTCAGCGCTCTGGCAGAACACAACAAACTAACTTTGATGCGGGTTCCAGAACAATGTAGCATTGAGGGTTGATGAACTATCCAGAGTAGGCTCATGAGCCACATATATTGGTTCAAAACCTCTCCTCAGGGTGACCGTAGTCAGAGGATACATATGGGACTGGGTCAAACAACGACATAGAGCGCTGGACTAATCGCATGCACCGCTGGATAACAATCATTAGATAACTGCCGAAGAACTACTACTCAATGTGATCACGACCCAATGAGAAGATATCTGCACAAAATGGGGCTATACAATGGTCAGACGATGCGGCTAAGGACGGGAACAGCCAAACACATACTGTCAGAATGCGAAGCACTAGATCGTAAAAAACAAGCAGTACTCGGGCAGCCTAGGCTATCCCCCGAAGAGTAAAACCCAACCCGCGAAGATCCTGTACAGACTAGAGTAGGGCTATATGGGACTGCAGTTACGGAGTGTGCGCTGTAAACCATCCTATTGGCAGGACTTCGCAGTATCTCAGCTTTAGAATAAATTTGTATTTTGTTTTCGAAAATACAAATCTTCAATGTATTTTGTAATTTGAATTTCAAATACATATTAGCAATGTATTTGTTTTTAAATACAAAAGTTTCAATAAATTCATAAAGTTTACGTTAACTCTATTATATAACAAACCTGTCTAGTACAATTTATATTAATAAGTAGGTACAGTTGGAAATTTTCATAAATAATTTGGAAAATATGTACCTAGGTATTGACAACCCCCACCAAATATAGGATAGTTTAATAGTTCTGTAGTAAGGAAGTTATACTTGGTAGTAGATTGATCTGGAATCAGTTTTACATTTTTATTCCAGTTGATTAAGATTTACCAAATAAAAATAAAATGTAGCATCTAAGTTTACCATATTTATACACTTAAAATAATGATGTAGAATTCCAAGGACCAGTAAACCAAAATTATAACATTAAAAAAGCGTTTGCGAGTTATAAAAAAAGTTTATCCTCTTGTGCTCCCATGAAAAAGTTATTTTCGTTTGTCAGATTTATCCAAGTGAGTATTTATGAAAGTTATTGTTTCTAAAATTAACCAATTATTTAAAAATAAAATGATTTAAATACTCTTAATAACATATTTTGTATTTGAAATACACAACATTATGATGTATTTTGCCCAATCCTGCCAACAACTGGAATACGTAAAAGGCTGAGATGTGGATGGCGAAACGGAACAGCCTCCATGACAAAAAAAGAAGCAATCACAAAGATGAAACTTAGTTATATTCAGGAGGTTAAACGATTATAAGAAATCGTTTGAAATCCGTGACTTCATGCATTTTATTCAATAAGACTTATTAAAATTACTTTCATTCTCTGATTCAACACAATCAAACTAATCTAGAGCACCGAGACAAAACGTTAGTATAACCAGAACGTTTGAAAAATAATATGCTAGTGTATTATTCTACTCTAACTAGATGAAATTCTTGGGAACTAAGCCGCTGTCCAATGGAGAATGATACAGACATAAAAAACATAACAGCATTGCCGCACCAATATTTGATCATTTAAAAATATATGACAAAAATGATAATATGATGATATGAATAATATGATTGTAATAACTACATATTATCTAAATACACTATTCATATCTATATTTTGCAAATTATCTTCGAAATTTTAGTTACAGTTAGTACATGTCAGAAAAAACTCTTGAAACACAAATAGATGGCAGGTGTAGATAACTTTTTAATATATACAGGGTAATAATGAAGTTAATAATCAAGGACAATAATTCCATGGGAAAACCATATACATAAAAAATACATGTCAAATAACTATCTTAGCAGATGAGTAACTAAGTAGCAAGCTTTGGCAGTTACTAAGTGATCTGGAAAAATTATAAAAAATGTGCAAAACTGTTTATTGTATTTGGAAGCGTTAATGGTTCATGTCATGATATATATGTTTATAAACAGAGGAATATTCATAAATAAGATTGCAAAATTAGAAAGTACTCAGGATATCATGTTCTACCAACAATTGTATACCTGTAACAATAAATTCACATAAATCATCGCCAAGCCGATTCCAGCAAATATAAGATGAAGTCATTGGACCTGTAACAAGTAATCACACCTATTAAGATTACTCGTACAAACCAAATTAAAACTGATTAAATACTGCAATATATCCTCAATCATTGATGTTAATAACAACAACACATAAATTGTTAGTATACAATATATACAGACGCTTCATTCAGCCTAGATTAATGGAACCTTTTTAGAATAAAAGAAATCATTTCATTTTTCAGAAGTAAAGTCGCAAATTTTCATTGTATACAGATAGCACCAACATTTCAATTATAGATAATGCACTTAGTGTGAATATAATATACTTTAGTGTTTTTAATCAATTGTTTAATAGATTGATTAATATTAAATCGGAATACTAATCTGTGAAACACAGGTTTTTCTAAACCACTAGGATGAAATGTAGAATAAACTAAAAGGCAGTTCATGATCAAAATTTGATGTACACAATTATTAACACAAAAATATGTGATGATAAGTTTTTTGTTACTGAGGGAATAATCTTTATGTTTAATACCATTTATGTAAATTAAAACTAAACGCAAATCATGACAATATATATCTTGGCGATATTCTAATTTGACTGTTAATAAAAGCACAGAAAAATGTTTAGTTCTCAGGAAGCCATAACACTTATATCACACAATACAAATAATAATGAATGCATACCACTACCTTACACCCCAGACTTATGAAAAGCAAAAAAAAATAAACAAAAACAGTATAACATATCACAAAATGCACGTTGACAATATAAAAAAAGATATCAAAAACTAGAACTAAAGGTACCAAAATTAAACAAACATGTACAGTATCTAAATGAAATCAGGTCAAAATAAGGATAAAAGACCGATTCAATGGGTGCTCTCAAGAAAAATAATAAATTTGATAGGAAATAAAATATCTAAGATGTTAAACCTCGTGTAGCTAAAGGTTTCAGTTTTTTAATTTTACAGCTGTAAAATAGAAACGTGTGTTAAGAATTTACTAAAATTTAAACGAGAAATTGGTGTTAAAATTGAAGCAGTATATCAACGAATTAATTTGATACCCTCAGCTAATGGAATTGTAATATAGTCTGGAATGGGAAAGTTTCAATTTTTGGCATTTCATATATCTCTGATCAACATCGTGGTTGTGTATAAATTATCAGTTAAATTTGAAATTTACAGACGACCTTTTATGCTAAGACTGTGTACCATCTAAACAAACGACGTTCAGGAACTGTAAGTAACTACCGGGATATCAAAAATTATCTTGGTCAAGGGTGGTTGTGGAATCTAAAACGTGTGTCATACTTTACGTTATCAAAACTTATGTCAAATTAATCAATTTGAAGTTTCTAGAAGTGAGAAATTTCGCAATTTTATACGAATGTTATAAAACTCAGAAGTCTCTACCGCTTTAGGCTCCGGGATTTTCACGTGGCCTATCGAAATAAGAAGGTTCGAATTGTATAAAAACACAATTGCATCAACGCCAGACGTCCTATGTAATTAGCTACGAACGTAATCATTTTGACATATGCCTCGAGGAGCTCGCTACGCGTCAGTTAGAGTTTATACTTTTTACCCCGATCTTGTTAATTCGGGGCCGTTTTATGCCCCGTGCGACCGGCACCAGTTGTAATAAAGTGTTTTCGGCTATAGGCTGCTATCTTTTAACCGCTTTTGGGTATATTTTAGTAGCTAGAAAATTCCCTTTGGTACGTCGCACGTTAGACGTGCGTAGCTGAGACATGAGAGTACCTGTTTCTATTTTAATTAAATTTTCCTATTTAATCGACATTTTGGGGCCCGAGACTATGCTATTTAGTTAACCCCGTTCATAGACTAACGACATGGAGCGAGAACCGCTTGCGAAAAGTCATCGTTAAGACGTTCTATGTTCCGAAGATTTGCACTTTTCTAACTTGCGAGCAACGCGCTTATCACGTGAACGTCATTCGATTTATCGAAAATTAACCAATTTAAAACAGTTTTCGACTCCGTTTGTGGCTATTGCGACCTTGTAAAAGGTTCAAAGTTAACATTTCGTTTTACATTCCACAACCACCCTTGACCAAGATAATTTTTAATTTGTAGTTCATTATTGTTTTACAACTGAAATAAATAGGTATGAAATTTGTAGGTTATTGATGATGTCAGTGTGACAGTGACATAATTATTTCAAACGTAAAGTAAGACACGTTTTAGATTCCACAACCACCCCTGACCAAGATAATTTTTGATATCCCGGTACATAATATTGTAGGATACTCTACCTAGTTTTCTATACGTTTTAAGACATTTTACTGACTGGAACTGCACCCGACTACAATTGTGACAATTTCGAGGACGTTCCGATTATACAAATTATATCTTTATTAATGGTTAAGAAAGCCAAATTATAATGAGGTTTAGGATACCCATCACTGCGTTCATAAGCAAATTGAAATTACTTTTAAAATTGTTCCACTTAAATAAATAAGTTAAATATTTAAAATTGATCAAATAGTCACAATAATGTTCTAGTTCATTGTAAATCAGTTCAATTATTCACCACACCTTACCACCCCAAAAAAACAACTTATAAAGATTTCATTTCAATCAATACCTAAAAATAGTGAACCTGTATTTGAAGATACAATTATAATTCAAGTGTTATACCATGGTTATTAGGAAATTTTAATTTTACCTGCGTAAATCTTACATAATGAATCTGGAACTTAAGCAATTGTAATACAATGTTGAATAATATAGTAGATCATGAAAAAATAATCCACCTGGTCTGTTCAAAAGGTAGGCAAACTTTTACGAATTGTCGTGTGGTTTACTCGATCGCTAAATCTTTGCCACGAAGGAAATGTTAAAATAGTCATTATTAGGCTTACGAAGATTTGATAGATTGTGCAGAAGAGAACCGAACTTTGGAGTGGAATGTATGGGTTTAGTAATGCCCTCGCACCCCCACGTTCACAATACAGGAATAAGAAAAATCTAATGACTGTCCCCAATCCCCGAAATTATACCAATTCTTTGACACAATTGAGAAAATCAAAACAGGCTATGACAGACACTCCAAACAAAGGTAATCAATGTTAGTAGAAACATTGCTGGGAGAAATTTATCAGCCGAGAAGGAAAAAATTTCAGGGGTGACAAGGAACAATAGATAATATGCCTATGAACTAGAAAACTACACAAAAAAACTATACGAGTTAAATCAAGTTACTTGAACTAACTATGTTCAAATAGCCACAGGCAGAAGTGAAATACTCGCTTAGGTTCAGTTCAACATTTAATCTTAACAGATCAAGATATAAAACTGCTGATATCATAAATATCAAAGAAATATTTCGAAACATGAGAATCCATTTCCCAATTAAAATTATTTAAAATTCACCAATTAATAATCAATGTACAGATAGAGACATATAAAGCAGTCTCAAGTTTCCGACCCAATACCATTTTCATTAAAATATTTTAATAATTTTAAGTTTTATATGTTATTCTCTCTATTTAAATGGTCATGACGTCAATACATTCCTTTTGGAGATATAATTCTCAAATTTCTGTTGAAATACCATTATAGAACAATTGTTTGATTTGACATTCTTCAATGTTAACCGTTTTCTAAGAAATCACAACAAAACCGCCTAATCCCAAATATCTAAAGATTGGAAGGTGCAAACACCAACAATATATGTTGAGAAAGTTATCATGGTGGGTCCTCAGCATCAACTAGCTAGATGGTTATAATTAAAATATAGCATACATTAACATCTCGTTCATGTCATGGTAAAATATCTTACATATGCAAGCAAGTTTGTTGTAGTAGACCAAAAAATATAACCAGTTATATCAACTACAATAATAATATTCATTCTCAACATAGCAAGTTATAAATAGAAAAACGATATTGCTTCATCAACCCAATTAAATTCGCCCTGTTGACATTACTACATCGATATTGGATTCAATCAGATGTTTGTAATGGAATTCAAATTCTTCTAAACTGATTCAGAATCATGTTGATGATTGAAAATCTGTGTAAACTAATTTGATATATTGATTTATTGATATTTGAATATATACGGTTACCAACAGAAATACCTCATCATGTAACTTGACATATAACTTTTCAGTTGCGAAGCAAAAGATTCGATAAGATCAAAACATACGGAATATTGGATACAAAATATTACAATCTTGAGATGTAGTTATTACCTCGGAGCAGAATGCTAATTTGAACACCACGTAGAAATGAAACTGAATTGCTCAATTGATTATACAGATTTTAAATTTCCGGTAAAATTAAGCACCGAAAAAAAAAGGTTTTTTCACAGAAAATTGGAAGTTTGGGAAAATTTAATTTGATATAAAATAGAAGAAAGTGTTTCAATTGCTACTTGCTTCATATTATTAAATATTAGTATTTCAAATATCATGAATCAATTATTGGCTGTTGTCCGCGAGCTGCGCCCGCAAAAACAGCTAATGTCCGTAGAAATAGTTAAGACGTCGTGCTCGCCGCCGCGATGCCATTCTCCAAATTTCAAGAGTCAATGTTTAGTTCACATGAGTAAAATAAATAAAGGTGTGGAAAGACGTCAACAATTTTAGTGCAAGTTTATTTATTATGTGGTTGTTTGGTTTCTCACAGTCTGAACTGTAATAATAATCAATCGATCTATGGAGCAGTCTGTCTTGAAAACTACATGATATTAGGTGTCAAAAAATAGTGAAGCCCATTTCGAATTGAATTTCGGTCTAAACATGTACATACATCGTACAAGTAACCTACCTGCCAAATTTCAAGTTGGCTTCACAGTTCAGGAGATTTCGTTATGAGCGAGTGAGTCTCGGCGCCCACGGTGGATTTGCCCGGTAAATCCCCCCGTTCCTGTAAATCCCCGAAAATATTCAGCTAGCACGCAACATGCAACCCTACACCAATTCGCTATCCATCGTCATACATTTACAAATTTAATATCATTTCTTTTCAAAATACTTAGTCTTTGTTTTTTATTTACATTATCACATTATATGTTATATTATATATTCTCAGATTTGCTGTTTTAATTCGATAATTTTTCAAATTTTCCCTTTTTTCCAATGCTCAAGAAAAAACCAAGCTTTTTCCTGTTTTCCCAAATCTCTACTCCGATGGTGATGTCGTCACAATCCCACCGCGTGTCCTGAGAATTGCAGTCAATTTGAAATCTGATATTGACTTTTATCGCACTAGGAAATAAGGGCGAATAAGTTAATTTTTACCCATTATTTTTATTTAATTTCTCTCTAATATAATATAACTTCCAATGAGAAAGTGGCACCTGAGAATGTGATAAGGATAGGTTTGATTCATAATTTTTTTAAATTGAAATGACAAAGTTTCATGTCAAAATAAGAGCAAATTATTCACCTCGAAGAATACACTAATCAAAGTTCTTGAATAAATATCTACTAAGAGTTATGTTCAAATCATTGTACCTATTTTTTTTTTCGTTATTAAATTATGATCCTTATGTACTTAGAAATAAAGACCTATTTGATAAAGGTTTAAATTACGAATCTACGACACTGAAAATTGGGGTTGTGACGCCACACAATCGGAGTTAATTGAAAGATCTTAACATCAATAATTGTACACATTACGACTCAATATAACATAATTTCGAATCGGGTATAAAATAGTTATCAATACCGTTTGTTTCGCATCAGCCCGGCTGCTATATCAAAGTGTATTAAAACAAGTGAACTTTGGGATTATAGTCATGGTGGAATTCAAGAATAGACAAGGGTGTAATACTGAGGAAAGAAGTTGTGGTGATTCAAGATTTAATGTCATTGCAGATCTGGAAAGTAGTATGAAAATAAAATTTGAACATCCAATGGTTCCACATTTATTTCTTTAGAGAATGAAAGCAAGAATAAGATTGCATGACGAGAAAAAAAATATGGAAAAACAATCTTACAAGCTAAAATACAGAAGGAGCTGGGAACAAGAAAATTGTATCCTACAAACACGTGTTTCTATCGATTTTCTTCAACTCTGAATCTTTCACACATTTGAAGCTCTCGTTTTGTCACTTGTGGTAATACACTTTGGGATATAGTGATGGAATTCCTGGGACAGAAGCATAGAAAAGCTGAAGTGGTCAATATTGAAGTTTTTTTTATAGAGCATCAAGTGTCATATTGAAAAAAATAACACAACATTTATAAAGCCTTATGGTATTCAAATACAATAATATCAACATAACTTCCCGTTTCTTACAACTTCTATAAGAATTTATACTTCACAATTAATAAATATCGAGATTCTTGCTTTCATTACCATTTGGAGAAATGTAAAATACATTCATGAACATAAGAAAATATATCATCAACAAGGAAATAGTGGTAATATAGTATTGACACAATATTTAGAAGTCCAATAATATTTGTATAGAATCTTTCCTATGGATTAATAAAATACACAAATAGCAGATATGAATGTAAGAATTTAATACAAATAAACCGTCAATATATGCAGACAAAAACAAAAATAAATAATTGTTATTAAAGGGATTAAAATGATTAAGATAAAACAAAATGGCAAACTATCAACTTATTGGGAAAAAAATTCATTTAACATTATAAATACCCATATCAGGGAGATTCAAAAGGATACTATTAATTTCATTTCAATCAATAGGAAATGAAAATACGTCGCATATATATTAAAATAATTAGGATATTGTATAAACTGTTTTACCGGGACACTATTACTTTACCTGAAGATGGGACGATCTGTAAATAAAACAAAAACAACATCTAGAGGTGGTAGAAGGCTATGTTTAATTATATAAATTCATACAAGCGCAGTTACACTGCAATACATAAGGAAATACAATCTTATCAAAATTATAAACGTACTAATACATATTACTGAATTTTACCCAAAACAGATTAGACTGTAGGATAGTGCTATTAATAATCTGATGTAAAACCCTTAAAATCTAATTGAAAAAGATAATTCACTATACTTAAATAGAATAAGCTCTGAAGTTTCAACTCAAATTTCACTTTGTAATGGAATGGTTAATCGACATTGCACTAATATTTGCTTACTTGAAAATCAATTGGCGGTGGCTTTTTAACAAGTTTCTTTAGCCAAGCAAGATCACTAACCTATGAACTATGAAAATTAATTGCCCATGAAGGAACTAAGGAAACCTTGTCTACTAGTCCATGAAAATTGATGGTGGCATTTTTATAACTTATTCAAATTACTTCAGAATTTTAATCTTGAAAATAAATCTAATCCCAATATAATTTATAAATGAACTATATATTTGGTTCAATATAGTATATATTGCTTGTAAATGTCAAAGATCAACTGAATGCTGAAAATGTCACTCATATAAAATGTAATTTCAAGTTTTGTCTCCCTCAAATATGGAAATAACATACCTATAGGCGTGATGTCCGAACCATCACAGTATTGAATAGAAAATAATATTTTTCCTTGACCCAATTGATTGGGTAAAATGAAAATTAAAGTCAATATTGGAAACTGCTTTGAATAAATATTTTAGAAGTTAGTTTTTTAGTCTGAAAAATTGCATATTTCACCAATACCTTACCATGTACATAAATGCCAACACCAATTAAAATGTAATGGGACTGCTGATGTTAAATGCAACATTACGTTACCAAAATCAATTTTGAAGCCAAACAAAAGGTTTATAAAATTTCAATTCAACAGTTCCATGATGTTTCCTGTTACCTACTAATAAAATACCAATTCAATTATGTATGTCATCTGTATTGATACCCTTATATCATGAAATAGAAAAATAAACTTGATTGAGCCTTCAAAACGAATTCAATGAAATATAACGCTACAAATCTTTGAACAATTTCAAAATTGAAGCACCCTTTCTTGCAATGTTATCTCAGATGTAATACTTGTTTAGTTTCTTTCTCTTTCACTAATAATGAATTCTGTTAAAATCGTATTCTTGCCGGGTAAATTTCTATTCTATTGAATTTGCTTTGGAGAAGACTTCAAGCTTCCTTTCCTATTTAGTGGATTTCATTCCCTCGAGTTGACAGTTGAATAGAACATCGAATATATTGATGCCTCAATACATCTTACCGGAATTAATGTGACAAATAAATCAATTTTTCGGTGCTTTATTTAAATCAATGAATAAAAAAACTTTGGTTGAGCATAAGCTGATAACTGATTTCTATTAGATGTTCGATCTTGTGAACTATGTTGGGATTTAATTTTGGTCACTGTCAATGAAATATTCTTTTTAAGTATAGACAAGGGACATATTTTGAGCGGATGATCAGTGTAAAGCAAAATAGATGGGTATGTTCTAATTACTAAGTAGTTCTTACCCAACCTGAAGCTTCGATCTTCAGAAGACAGACGGCTGTTACAAATCTTCATTCTCCTATAAATAACAAAGCTAAACACGCAGACCTATCATCTACAAAATCAGTATACACTTTCGACAATAATGTAACTGTTGATAAATAAACATGTAAATGGGATGTTACAAGATTAAATAAAAAACTAAACTGTCTCTCATGGCTTTAATAAAAATTGGAATTATTCCCAAATAGAAAAAACAGAGCCATATATTTAAATATATGAACAGAAAGGGCCTTATTCTATTTCATTAAATCTAAGAATCTTTGTTAAACGTTAAATCCTTCAATTTTCTACAGACGTCACAAATTATGTACTCCTATTAAAACGGTTGCTTATATGTAATGAAGATGCAAGATTTCTTATCGACTAAGAAATGAGTTCAAACTTGTTAGCTTTCTTCAACGCAATTTGGTGACCTCATCTGACATTTAAAATCTGGAAAATCACACAGAAACTGATATCGCACACCTTCTTAACCTCCTGAAATTAATCAACGTGTTGCCAATATTACAAATGAAACCCTCTTATTCCATACAAAGATATAGCCATGTAATTTCCATAAACCAATTTTTGTCAAATGGTTTCAGAATGCAAAGACCAAAAGTTTTCTTTCCTGGCAGAATGTAATCAAAAATTCTAATCTTCTAAAGACTGAACATTTTTGTATTCCATATTGATTGCATTCTGCTATAGATAAAAACAAATATTGTTTTCTTTAAATTCATTACTTGTTAGGTCAACTTCAGATTTCAATCAACTCTCGTTGAAATACGCGTTTGGTTATATAAGACATGATATTCTTATACAAATACAGGCCTTCCATCTCAACTTTATGAATTTATATTTTCCACTAGTGGATGCCTGTGGTCGTTTTTTTAAGAGATCAAGATCCGCCAATAAATTATCTCCTAACCTACAAAAGTTTTAATATACCATAGGAAAAAATTCTCATCTTTAGTATACAGGCTGAGTCAGTTTTTTGTAGACAAACTCCAACAGGAGATAGAACAGGTGTTTTTAAGAAGAAAAGTTCATATAAACATGTGTCGTAGAAATTCGTTTTCGAAATACAGGAGATGTTGAAATTGAAAAAAAAAATTCGTTTTTTGCGAGTATCTTCCGAACCGTGCATCGTACAGATAACAGCTTTTGTAAGCAATCTCTACTCATAGTAAGCTATGTTTTGTGCGATAAAAATTTTTTTTTATTCATAATTGGTAAAGATTTTGAAGGGGTAGTGGTTGTTTTTCTCCCAACTTCTACGCCACTAGAAAAATTATGGTTTTGAGACAACCATTTGAAACGCCAACGTTTTCTACACAAAAAAGCTTATGACCAAGAGTATCTTTTTTGTGTAGAAAACATTGGCGGTTCAAATGGGCATCTCAAAACCGTACTTTTTCCAGTGGCGTAGAAGTTGGGGAGGAAAACAACCACTACCCCTTCAAAATCTTCACCAATTATGAATAAAAAAAAATGTATCGCACAAAACAAAGCTTACTATGAGTAGAGATTGCTTACAAAAGTTGTTTTCTGTACGATTAACGGTTCCGGAGATATTCGCAAAAAACTAATTTTTTTTTCAATTTCACCCTGTATCTCGAAAACGAAGTCTTTTAGAGAAAAATTTTATATGAAAGACCCCTATTATTTTTAGAAGTTCTATCGTTTGCCGAAGTTATGAATGAAAAAACTGAAACAGCCTGTGTATAATATTTCAGTTATCATCTGAAGACCACAGGGGAACATCTTGAGTACCAGAAATCAAAATATTTAAATACCGATAAATTCAATTGTTCTGAGCTTTATAGAAAAGGGACTAGAAATAATTAAAAATTTAAATATAGGTACCAGTAACAATGTCCATTTCAGATTTGGGAGAAATATCCATAATGCGCATGTATTATGTTAACATGGTAATCGATAACGATAAAAAATTTAGGCATTAGCAATGTCGAATATTTGTTACATTCACGTTAATAACACATGTCCTGTGTCTTGCCTCCTAAAAACTTTGTATATCTACTACACTATGTAGAGGTTTTCAAATATTTACCTTAAAAGATGAGACAATACAAGTAGGAAGCACCCATATGGTTAAAAATTAGTTACGAGGTCTCATTCTACCACCAAGAATTATAATCTAATGGTTTCGATGCCTGAATATATTACGAGTTTAAAATTTTTGAAGATGTTGAAATAGAAAATTAACGGCAGCTTATTATCAATTGTATGGAATAGATGATATCTGAATTTCTAAACAACTCATATGAGTTGTATTGAAGTCATAATATTGACTACACGTTATGATCAGAAAACATAAATTCAAAGCTACTAAGACGAAAACAGAAAATTAAATAAATATGCAATTCATACAGTTTAAAAGATCCTGCAAATATAATACTTATATAGAAGAACCAATAACAGAATGAAAACATGTATGAACGGAATATGCATAATAAGGTATCATAAAAAATATTAGTGTTTTCGAAAGTAGACATCAACATATAATCAAAATTGAAAAATACTTACACAACATAAAGATCTAATTGTCTTGCGAGCTAGGAGGTCCAGCTGGATTTGGAGCACCATAGCCATACGCCGGAAAACCGTACTGAGTCTGAGGTACGCTTCCCGGAACTCCTCCTTGCGGTTGACCACCATAATAGCCTAGAAGAAAAATAATTATTGTTTAAACGATTCAAGTCATGTAAAAACTAGAATTACATGACTTCTAAATCTTCAGCCCAATGCAGAACTAGCTCAAAACAAATCTAAATTTTACAGGTTTTTGGAATATATTTTTAGAAAATTGTTGATTTCGTTTCAAATAAAGATATATATTTAAATTGTTTTATTTACCACATGTGAATGCAAGCATTGTAACACAATATGATAAAAAAGAGGGCATTGACTAGTTCAGGTTTAATTCAAGTTTCCATGTGCAGAAATTGGACATAATACCGGGATATCAAAAATTATCTTGGTCAAGGGTGGTTGGTTGTGGAATCTAAAACGTGTGTCTTACTTTACGTTTTAAAATAAGTATGTCATAATTAATTTGAAGTTGCTAAAAGTGCGAAACTTCGCAATTTTATACGAATATTGTAACACTCAGAAGTCTTTAGCGCTTTGGACTCCGGGATTTTCACGTGGCCTATCGAAATTAGAAGGTTCGAATTATCTAAAAACATAATTGCATGAACGCCAGTCGTCCTATGTAATTAGCTACGAACGAAATCATTTTGAAATATGCCTCGAGGAGCTCGCGGCGCGTAAGTTACAGTTTATACATTTTACCTAGGTCTAGTTAATTTGGGGCCGTTTCTTGCCCCGTGCGACCGGCGCCAGTTGTAATAGTGTTTTTGGCTATGGGCCGCTAGCTTTTACCCGCTTCGTGTATATTTTAGTCGCGAGAAAATTCCCTTTGGTACATCGCACGTTAGACGCGCGTAGCTGAGATCTGAGACATTGAGAAATTTGTAGTTCATTATTGTTTTACAACTGAAATAAATAGGTATGAAATTTGTAGGTTATTGATGATGTCAGTGTGAAACGTAATGTAAGACACACGTTTTAGATTTCACAACCACCCTTGACCAAGATAATTTTTGATATCCCGGTATATTACTTTGATACACATATCTGAATATCCCGAATGATCACAGGGTTCTATTTTAATATTATTGATCCACTTCATTGAGAAATTCTAACGTATTTAAAGGTTGCAATCCTATATCCTTTAAAATCCCCAATATTCGTTCTGCAAACTAAGCGAACTAAATAGTTGTTGTGCATTCAAATTAAATATTGGATAAAACTTCAAACATTTGTGGTTGCATAGCCTAACCCCAATATTAATACCTGGGTTAGCTCTGCATCAAATAGCTGTTAATAAAGCACATAGTATACTAAATAAACGATTTTTGAAAAAATGGACTTAAGCTAGTTCTACATTAATGCGACGAAATATTCACTAGGAACTTTTTTGTTTCCTTCACCGCATTTATTACTCTTTATAGCCTAGGAGCTAAGCATGTAATTCTTATACATTTGCACCTAGTGTCAAGGTTTTTTATCGAGACAATTTCTTGGAGCTGGCCGGTTAATTTAGTAGGCTGAATGGAATGTATGAACACAGTTTATAATCTGGTGGAAAATATTTGTTAATGTTGCCAGTTGTTGAAAAAATGGACTTTTTGACCACTTTACGACTAAAACGGGTGCATTGCGACAAATACCTTGGCACCGTGTCAAATACTTTAATTTGGTGTCAAAGAATAACCAATATGAGTTGCCAATGTTATTTTCTCAATATGACACCTCCCTCAACCCTGAAAACCTCCCCCCAAAAAAAACAGTAATTTTGATTAAAATTAATTATTCTTCGACACCAAATTAACTCATTAGATAGGTACGGTGCCAAGGTATTTTGTCGCAATGCACCCGTTTTAGCAGTTAAGTGGCCAAAAACTCAATTTTTGTTCCAAATAATGACCAATCACTCAGAAATGCCCTGATAAAAAATCCAGGCATGTGTTTTTTCAACAACTGGTAACTATAACGAACATTTTCCACCAGGTTAGAAATTGTGTTCTTGCATTCCGTTTAGCCTACTAAATTAGCTGGTCAGCTCCAAGAAATTGCCTCAATGAAAAAACCTTGGCACCAGGTGCAAATGTATAAAAATTACATGCTTTTTTTAGACATACAACTCCGAAAAAGGGTTTGTGTAATAAAAAAGTCCAAATTTGAAGTGGCTGTAGCTTGGAAACGCCCGACAATGCACGATTCGGCCTGTGAGAGTTATTGTACATTGTACCTTTCTCCTCCAATATACAGTAGTGCCAAGGTGTATTCATTCGCTATAGCTCCTAGACTATTATTCTAAGGAAGGCATGGTATTGTAATAAATGGCGTAAGGAATCAAAATCTGCTCATTTCCCTGGATAAATTCTTATAATTATTGGTTACACACTATGAAGGAACATCAATATATGTCATATTTGCTTACACGCATTCACCTTGCAAAATGTAAAAATAATTTGAATTAAACTCCATTTGAAAGAATAATGATTAGTAATGAATAAATTCTTTTGTTTGTCAGTTTTAGATTAGTATTAATATGAGTTATATAGTACTACAATAGAAATAGATTTCACTAAGACAATAAATTTAAATTAAATCTATGAGGTATATTACGTTAAATTAAGGTTATGCTTTTTATTTTAAGAATAAAGTGAATAAAAATATATTCAAACAGATTGATTATACCCAAATAATTTTATTTATAAGAAGCTTAAATTTTTCTATAATCCACTGATTTAATTTCTTTGTAAAGTTATTCAAGATTTTTTAATTTATCAGAAAAATTTTATGGTTTCACGCTCTGCTCCAAACACAAATACAGTCAAATTTCTAGGACTATCCATGGATCCTTTGCTTAGCTGGGAAAACCACATAAAAACTTTAACCTCAATAGTGCAACAGGAGTAGTTCGTCGTTTACGTGATTATTTCGCCAGTATACAAAGTATTATAACCTATGGAATCATATTTTGGGGATCCTCCAGCAGTGCTACAAAAGTTTCGAGCTGAAAAACGTATAATAAGGGCGTTCCTAGGATTACATCCTAGAACATCATGTAAAACGCATTTTGGAAGCTTGGGCATGTTAACTGTGCCATCTCTATATTTTTTGCACTTAGTTCTATTTGTCAAAAAAAAAACATTTTCCTGTAAAGACACTTTTATGGGACACAAATGTACATGACAACTAGGGACAGAGATGGCTTAGTTATACCAAATCATAACTCTACTTTTTTCAAGAGAGGTCCAGAGTATAGAGCTATTAAAGCCTACCGCAGCCTGCCAGTGGAGATAAGGGAGGTGGATCACCTCAATCACTTCAGAAGGAGAGTTTATTTGTATCTACAGGAAAGAATCCTATATGACTTTAATTTTCAATTTTGTCATTTATCTTTTCAACTTTTGTTCTCAAGAATGTAACTTAAAATATTGTTAAAATGTATCTTTTTTAATACCATATTATCTTGTCATCGTTTTCCAATAAGCAAACATCTGATCAAGTTACAGACCATCTGAGCTTGCTCTGGGCCTGTGAATTGGCAGATTTTATTTTATTTTCATTTTTTCTTTGACGTTGCTTTTTTTGTAATTTTGCAAGTTTGATGGCAATAAAGTTTATTCTATTCTATTCTATTTTGTGATATGCAATTCTATCAATATTGTAAAAATGAACCCTACTATATTGATATCACTTTTGTTTGTAACTCGGCTTGCTCGAGTTTTAGCCATCTTTGAAGGTATTCAAATACCAATTTTATATTTGAAAACAGTTTAAAGATGGAGGCTTAGAAGTTCTTAGTCTGAAAGAAGACGATGTAACTAAGATGTTGACGGCTGGTACCCATTTGGGTACAAGCAATGTAGATTTCCAAATGGAACAATATATCTACAAACACCGTGCAGATGGACTAGAAGTTTCAGTTAAAAGTAATATCAATAGTGTTAATTTTACAATATGATTAATTTAGTCAGAATCAAATTTATACTTCAAAAATATAAAATCTACATTGCATCAACTATAAAGCAGCAATGTCTACCAAGAAAGTACATAATTTGGTTATCATGAAAATGAAATACCAAAATAATAATAAACCACTTCAAGAAATGAAATAAATAAATGAAAACTCACCACTCGTCGGTTGATATGCACCATAAGGTTGTTGTTGGTAACTACCTGCTGGAGCTTGTGCAGGTCCTCCTGGCGCTGTTCCTTGAGATGGTATACCTGGAACCGATGTCTGGAAAACGGAAACTAAAATGAAACACGAAAACTTTTTAGATTGCCTTCAAATCACCTTATTCTTCATTTGAGCTTCAATTGCTTCAGCTTCTTTATGTTTTCCCATGCTACGGTAGTATTCCGCCCATTGAGCACTGTAATCTGGTTGGCCTCCATTAGCAGTCCCAGCTGATGCAGTGGCGACAGATGTTGGAATCGAGGGTGCAGCCACAGAAGGGCCACCACCGTTTGGTCCAACTGTCGGCTGACCTACTGCCTTATTTTTAGCCTGCAAAAAAATTGGAAATATTAGATGTGCACATCTAGAATTACATAGTATCTATAACGTATTTTGATGTGTAATATGTAATTTATTCAGTGTGTTATTGAGTATGTTATGTATATTTGAAATTTTAAAGGTTTCTGATTTAATAGAAACAAATACATATAATAAACTAAATAGTATTCTGAAAGTTCAACTCCTGAATTTTTCTCTAGCAATTTATCTATATTACATTGGTTGTCTTTGCATAAGGATATAACAGAAGTATAACCTCTTGGTTTACTAAAGAAGTATGGTCTCAACGTTATCTTCACTTCAATTCCGTTGCACCAGCTTGTTATAAAAAAAGTGTCATAAACAGCCTTACAGATCGCGCGATAAAATTGTCCCACGCAGATGACCGCCCCAAAAATTTAAAATTTGTTCGTACTACACTAGAATTGAATGGCTACCCAAAAACTTTTTTCAATCCTATCATTAAAGAAAGAATAAACAAAATCTATAATGGTTCGTCTAATAAAAATAACATAAAAGGTAATACAGACAATTTTATAACTCTACCTTACATTCCGGAGACCTCAGAGAAAATCAAAAAATGTTTGAAAAAGTATGATATAAATGTTGCGCATAAACCTACTAACTGTGTTGGGAAATATTTCTCAAATCTAAAACCGTTAATACCCAAAGATAAACAAACCCACACAGTGTATAAATTGAATTGTTTAGATTGTGATGGAACCTATACTGGAATCTCTAAACAATATTTACAAAAAAGAATGTACGGCCATAAATATAGCACAAGAAATAACAACTTAGAAAATTCCACCGCCCTTGCTAAGCATTGCTTTGATTATAACCATCAATTTGATTACAAAAATGTTAATATCTTAACCAAGGAAACCAATTATTATAAAAGATCTATCCTGGAGATGATTCACATAAAACGGGACCCCAAATCTGTAAATCATAGGGTAGACACACAAAATCTAAGTCATATTTATACTAATTTGATTAAATAATCTCTTGCAAATTCTTACATACGTCTTTATAAGTGTAGAAAATGTTTTTAGGAAGAATTCGTAATGTTATTTCCCAGTACAGGTCTGAAACCTTTCTTAAGTGCCATGTCATAAATCCTACACATCTGGTTTCGAAAGTAGATACTTGACAAATAACTTCGTTCTTCTCATTTGTTGTGAGAATACCAATCAATATGCACTCATATATTTTAATAATATTACTGAATAGCGGATTCTTACTACAAAAAAATAATTTTTTATACATTAATTCTGACGATACAATTTCGATTATTCGTGGTTCTGTTCGTTTCGACGGCGTGGGCTCTTTTAATTGAAGTTAAATTGTGCGATTTGGACGCTTGTTATATAATTAGTTTTAATAAACCCCCTTTTTAGACATAGTGAGTCTTCTGATGATGGTCGTGAGACCGAAACATACGTAAAGACGAATAGTTGAAACAAAGTGTTATTGTGACCTATTTCCCGAGAATTTTTATATATAATTCATACTGGGTCAAGAATCTTATTAGAAGTATAACCACATACACTCACTTTATGAAAGGATGTGATGACTTCACTAAGCTATCACAGTAACCAGACAACTTTAGATGATTTACTAGTTCTTAAGTAATGCTGGAATGTTCTATGAAACAGTAGATCAAACATAATCGATTTTTCTTATTTGACACTCCCAAGTGACAATTAATTTTCTAATTCAAAATGATACATGAAACTATTTGATTTGACTACATCAACAAAATTTGAATGAAATAATTATATACTAAAAATAAAATAAAAATATGCAATACTCACTTGTTGTTCAATCATTTCAGCTTCTCTATGCATCCCCAATGATCTATAGTACTCTGCCCATTGCAAAGAATAATCAGCTTGTCCTGTACTGGGATTAACTTGCACAGAAGATGGAGCAGTTGGCTCTGGGGGCTGAACAGAAGGTGCGCCCCATTGCTGTTGTTGTTGTTGTGGGGGCTGTTGTGGTTGTTGATAGGCAGGAACACCCCAACCTGTAGGATTGTAGCCTTGTGGTGCCATGCCAGGATAAGCCTGAAAATATATATTTAAATGGAATTAATCAACCAATACAAAACTAAATAAACACATATCCCCCTTAGTACATTTTACCAAAAGTGGGACTTTTTTTCCGACTTTTGGTTTGAGAGTATAGAAAGTTAGGAAATTTTGCGTAGATGAAAATAGTGTGAGAAAACCTCCAATGTAGGAAAATGTCGCTATTTATATATATAGGAATAATTGCGAAAAAATTCAGGGGGTGATTCCTTGTTGAAAAATAAGGTGAGTCTTTCATATAAAAAAATCATTTGACCCCCTCATGTTAAGATACAGCCCTTTAAATGGGGCGCCAAAAAAGTAGTTTTTTATTTTTATCTTCTAAATCCAAAAAGTTACAAAAATAAAATTAAGCACACATTATTTGCTATTAAGAAGGCATCCAATAACTGAGTTGCTGGTTTTCCACTATGTTTGTAAGGGGTAGAAATAACCACCCCTAAAACTTGTTTTTCACTTAACTTTTTCTCTTATGTGTATATTGCCAATCAAAAATTTCATTTTTGGCAGCTTGTTTCATTCTGAATAAAAAAGGTCTCTTGTAATTTTTTCGAAAAATTCAAGATTTCTGAGAAAAAAAATAATTTACTTACAAGTACATGGCACGATTCTCAGTGTGGAATTTTAATTAAACTCTGATTTACCTAGTAGGCGGCTGTCACGTTGACATATTTTGTTAAGACAACTAAATTATTTTTAGTATGTGCAATAATAAGTTAAAATCATTGTTAATTGTCTTACACTGTTATCATTTTGAGGCCCTTTTGTAAAGAATTTCACTAAAATGGAAGTGTACACATGACAGCCGCTTACTAGGTATATCAAAGTTTAATTAAAATTCCACACTATGAGAATCGTGCCATGTACTTGTAAGTAAATTATTTTTTTTCTCAGAAATCTTCAATTTTTCGAAAAAATTACAAGAGACCTTTTTTGTTCAGAATAAAACAAAAATTAATTTTTAATTGGCAATATACACATAAGAGAAAAAGTTGAGTGAAAAACAAGTTTTAGGGGTGGTTATTTCTACCCCTTACATAGTGGAAAACCAGCAACTCAGTTATTGGATGCCTTCTTGATAGCAAATAATGTGTGATTAATTTTATTTTTGTAACTTTTTGAATTTAGAAGATATCTTAACATTAGGGGGTCAAATGATTTTTTTTATATGAAAGACCCACCTTATTTTTCAACAAGGAATCACCTCCTTAATTTTTTCGCAGTTATTTATTTACACCCTGTATATACAATTTTCCGTGTTTTTCGGCCAAAAAACGTTAATAGCTTTAAAACTATGCATTTTAGGAAAAAAGTTTCGAACAAAAGTTGTTCGGTATTAAATTTACTATGAGAATTGATTATCCAGATTTCAATTTTCTACGAATTTTCCACTCGTAGCGCGGGGAAACCGAATATATATATATATATTCAATTAATGACTCTTTATGAGAAAAATCACATTTAAAAGTTAAATATCGTGTGATTGAGGTATATAAGGGTACATAACGTTACTAAAAATGATGATCATCATAAATTTTCCACCATGTGACCAAATTTTCCGAGTTATGGAATTTTTTTTTTTTCAATCATAATGTACGACATATCATTTAAGTTTTTTGGGTGATCTATTGATCCAAATAAATTTTTCGGCCTTCTTATGGAAAGTTGTAATAATTTAAGATGAATGAAATGAGATAAAAATTCTAATAATCCACACTTACAGTAGGCATGCTATTTGTCATTGGAGGTGGGCCGCCACCGGAATTAACAAAATTAAGAGGCATCTGGACTTTGTCACTGATTATTCTCTTTGCTGTTTCAATTTGGTCCAATTCACCTCTGATGATAAAGGTCTTTTCATTGGAATTTGGGTTTTGATTGCGTCTGTCTAATTCACAATGTGCTCCTGACTGTTGATTGATTTGTTTAATCGTATCACCACCTGGATAAAATACAAATGTTACATTTATTAAGTTGACTTAACAAAAATCACTGATTTTTCTAGTGAATCACACATACCTCTGCCAATTATGACACCGCACTTTGAACTTGGAACTATAAATGAAACTTCCTGCGATGCTTGTTGTCTTCTATCATCCCAGCCTCCATATTCATGTCCACCGCCGCCTGGTCCACCATTTCGATTTCCTCCTCTATTATCAAATCTGTCTCTACCTCGACCTCCACCTCCACCGCCTCTACCGCCGCCTTGTGGAGGTCCGTCTGTGTCTCGTCTTTGTACACTGTCAATCAGTTCCTCTATCCTTAGTCTCGCCTAGAACAGAACACAACGTTGTTATCTCAGAATGCCTCCTAGCATTAATTAAAAATCTACTAGTTTGGTTATTGATGTAACATTGATGTGGAAAGAGAACACAGAATATCAAATATTGTGAAACTTGATTCACCTCGACTAATTATCTTGATATAGTATGCCAAGCATCTACAGCTCTGGATTAATACCAGACCTGAATTCTTCAAGCATATACTAGTTTCTTCTCAAAAAAAGTGTTTTAAAAGGAATGTTATTACATTTCAAGCATATGAGGCATTCCATATGAAATCAGCACTTGTTCCCAGGTCACCCTCGGGGATAGCCCTGGAAGTTTTTCCTACCTTTTCTACATTGAAAAATATGACGATTCCCGAAATTTCGGGTCTTAGCGTCGATATTGCGATGCTACAGTCAGATTAGAGATATCTTGCAAGGAAAACCCGAAGTTTTTTTTTTGAAAATTCATGTCTCAAAATACGTATATTTTAATTTTTTTCTAAACTGGCTAAAACTCACAAAATTTGTCTACTTAAGGCGAAAATTTCACCACATTTTTCACTGTTTTCCAAAAATTTCGAAGTAAGAAATTCTAAGCAGTTTTCCTAAATTCTCAGACAAATTTACGTAAAAAACTATCTAAACTCGCAATTGGTTGTAGGTCTGATCTCGAAGTGTCCAAGTTTCTTAAGGGAACGAAATTTTTTTTTCTTTACTGAATGAATAATAAAAGTAAGGCAAATAACCTCGTGATTCTAGTAGATTTCAGTGAAAATTACAATTTTATAATTCAAGATGAAATTCAAAGTAGTTATTGATCCAAGAATTCTTGCTCGCTCACCCAACTGTAATTTACTATAAGATGAAGAGACTAAATTGAAAAATAAAAGTTTATGCTTTCTGACAGAAGATTTGAAACATGATGTTTTCAAAGTTAATGTTTACATTAAATACTTAGTAAATTATGTAAAAAACCATTCCCTAATATAAAAAGTGTTGAATATTTCTCAATGGATGCACAGGTCAATATAAAAATTGTCTCAATTTTCCCTTTTTAGGTGTATCAACTTGGTGCAAAATGGAATTTCTTTGCAACTTCACATGGAAAATCTCCGTGTGATGTAGCTGCAAAAAAAAAAAGTCTGACTCGGCCAGTCAATAATCAAATTTTGAATATGAACGACCTGTACGAATTTTGTAAACGTAAATTATTGACAATAGAACCTTTTATAGTTGGAAAGAATAAAATTGATGCGTTTAGGCAAACTTCATTACCTAAAGTACAAACTGTTCCTGGAACCAGGGGATATCATCAATTCACACCCATCAATGAAACTACACTAGGAGGTAAAGTTGTGAGCTATGACGCAAGTTATGATCTCATTTTTGAATTAATTAACAAAGTGTCTTACGAATGGGCTGCCAAGACATACGTAACATTTGTAATAAATGATACATGGGAACTAGGTTTTATTGCAAACACATTTGCTGATACTCTTGTAGCGGAAATTTTGCTTCTACACAAAAACACAACAAAACAAAAACATTATAACAATATTTTATCAGTAGTGACGGTTGAAACGAAAGGCAAGATTGTGCGAATAAAACTTCTTATTCACACGAAAAGCAAATTTAAGCAATATATGCAATTGAAAATTGATGTTTAATATCAGTCTAATTTGATGCGGAAAAATTTATGGATATGAATGCAATCTTTTGGATTATAATAAAGGAATTTATAATAATGTTAAAATCCGTATTTTACTATATTTCGTGATCAGACCTACAACAGTTGTTCAAGTAAAATTGTCTGAGAATTGAGGAAACTGCTTAGAATTTCTTACTGGAGTCGTTTGGTTACATTGTAGGCATTAACATGTTTGTTTTTCAGGAAAAATTGTAAAAAAATCGTATAAATTTTGGAAAACAGTGAACATTTTTTGTGAAAATGAGCCAAAGTCACTACCGGACCATTTTCGTCTTAAAGTAGATACATTTTGTGAGTTTTAGTCAAGTTAGGTTAGGTTAGAAAAAAATTAAAATATAGGTATTTTGGGAAATGAATTTCAAAAAAAAAATGTTTTTCCCATTTTCCGGATTCTACTTGCAAGATATCTCTAATCTGACTGCAGCATCGTATTCTACGGAATGTTTCCGATCGATTAAGTGCTTTTAAAAATGTTTTGAGCTAATTTTCGAATATTTTACGGTAATAGACGAATTTTATTTTTTACTTAAAAAAGGCCAAAAAAAAACTATATTATGTTCTCCTCGGCGCAATATCGACACAGACCGGAAATTTCGGGAATCGTCATATTTGTCTATATAGAAAAGGTAGGAAAAACTTTCAGGGCGATCCCCGAGGGTGACCTGGGAACAACGAGTGCTAATTTCATATGGAATGCCTCATATTCAAGATTCTCTGAATGTTAATTATTTTCCCTGAAATGCTTGGATTTCAGGTTTGATAATGAATTGATAATCCAAAACAAGTTGGGGGAACTCTGGCTAAACTGGGCCTGGAGAGGAGACCTCTCAGAGTACTGTCCCTTTGGTCATCCAATACCTAAGATGTGTGTATATAAATTTTTGTCCACGACTATTGTATAAAATATGCATAATGCATGGGTTTCCTCAAGCATAATGATATCCATTAATCACTAGTGAATAATGAAATCATTATTCACCAACATCAATATGACAAACATGATAGAAACGTATAGACAAATACGATAAAAATAGAGCGTGCTATGAAACGTCAAATCTGATCGAATTTAATTTGAAACGTCAACAATTTGTTGGTTCGACTTGTTTCAACAGCAAAATTTATTAGTATCAAAGTATTATTTATGGGTCGTGGACAAAGTATAGTATTCTACTTGCATATTATGGCTATTATTCACTTGGATTCACTTCATCCACGTGAATAATAGCCAACATAATATGCTCGTTGAATAATATACTATTATTAGCCTAAAACACCTGGTAGCTGGACAGCTAGAACCAATGGTCAAAGTATTATGATTAATAGGACGTCATCCTCCTAACTCAATAAAAAACTTGGGGGACTGAATAAAATCGAGAGAGGACCTACTGTCGGAACATTTAGATCAACAGACAATCTAGAAGTGAGTTTTGAATGGTTTCAAATAGAATAGCTGCAGAATCAAAATACAAAGATTTTCTACAAATAATTCTAGCTACTTAGCTAATTTCTACATATTTCATAAGATTAGGAAATTATTTTTAATTAAATGAATTTGAATTCGAAATACCTATTTTTATTACTAGTACCAAAATACATTTATCGAAACTTTTCACATAATAACGAAATTTCTATTGCAACCAGGGTAAAGTTGTCCAAAAAAGAGCACGCCTAGATAGTTTAATAGCATTTTACGGGCTTAACTGAATCCGTAAAATGGTGAATTTTGAGAGCGCGCACCAAAAAATGTCTAATAATTATTACCTACATAAAAAACTGGAATAATACGAAAAAAGTGGCTATGACAACTTTTAGGGACTAGGCATTTTACAGAATCTACTGAATAAAATTGGTAATTTTGGAGAGCGTTCACCTAATAAATATTTTGATGCCTCAATTATTCCATATTCCAAAACAGATAATATCTGATGACACACTATAGACAAAATATAGTCTATTCATTCTATCAAACAACTATTTTAATATATGTGACGAATAAATAATTATAGCAAGGGTTAAGAACAAGTTTTATATCTGGATTAGTGCCCATATCACTCCATCGCTTAAAAACCTATGGAAGTTTAATTTTTTTACTAGACTTGATATTTTGTTTAGTTCCGAAATCATACAAATATTTAAACCAAATGTTTTACCTGTTCGACTTGTTTCGGATTTCCTGAGAGGTAGCAACTCCTTTCACCAGGACCTTCCTCTCTTGCCTGTTGAAACTGTACTCTAGCACCCGTCTCAGCTTGAATCTTTTTAATCATGTCACCACCTTTCCCAATTACAACGCCAACAGCAGCTCTTGGAACCAAAACCTAAAAAATAGTTGCTAGGTGTACCCACTTACATCCATTATCAACTGTACACAAATATTGACCATGAACATTGAATATCTAAAGTACTGACCTCTACATCATTACCGCCGCCACCACCGCCATAGTCATTATATTGTTGTCTATCCTCACGACCACCACCACCTCCTCCTCCTCCGCCCCCTCTCCTGTTGTAAGTTTGCATTTCCTTTTCAGCTATCAAATCATACACCAACTGCTTGGCATACTCTACTTTGGACGCATCCCCACTGATCCTCAATGGTTTCTCTTGTTCTTGATTGGGACCATCTTGTATAACGACCATTTTAGCACCGCTTTTTTCTTGCAGCTGCTTAATGGTCTCGCCTCCTTTCCCGATGATGAGACCTACTTTAGGACCGGGGATCATAATTTCTACGAAATTTCGTCCACCGCCACCGCCCCCGCCTCCTCCACCTTGGCCTCCATGACCACCGAATGAACCTGGTCCTCCTGGTCCGCCGCCGCCGCCACCACCCCCACCGTGACTTCCAGGTCCACCACCGTGTCCTCCGGGACCACCTCCATGGCCACCTTGACCTCCATGACCCGAACCTTGACTGCCAGGGCCTCCAGGGCCACCATGACTTCCTGGTCCTCCCCCACCCATTCCTTGATTCATGTTGTTCATTCCTAAACATACACATTCATCATTAGCATGTGGTTGTTCAATAAAATCGTAGATCAGAACATTGCGAACAAAATAGGTCGTACATTCGCTACACTTTAATTAAATATTAAATTTCTACAGAAATAAAACAACATTCAGCAAATTGTGTCGTATAAAATAAAATAATTCCATGTGCAACATTTTGAAGTACAAGTATGTTATATTTCGTCCTATTCCCATTTCATAATGAATTCAAACGCCAAAACAATGAAAGGTATGCTTTTAAAATCCGTGATATATAGATTTCCAAAGTTAATTTCAAAAACACTTTCGATCGGGTAATTCATTCGTTCAAAGTAAAGATCTTACCTTTTAAAGCGTTTAATTCATTTCACATATTATTTAATAAATAGCTTTAAGCACTAATTCCATTATTGATGTTCAACAATAATAGTTCAATGCTTGTAAAAGTCGTCGTAAAGACTGAGATGGCGGATAGAAGTTGATAAGATGCAGATATCTGTTGCCAGTGTGTAATAAAAACACTTTCAGTTCATTTCTACAAAAAGATACCTCGACATTTTTTATACTGTTAATAAAGATTCAGATATTATGATGTACACTGGAACTCAATATATTGACCCATATTCCAATGTAAGAAGCAATAGAATTTTCTGTGATTTAAAAAAAATTAAACATCATTCTGTATAAGTATTTCCCTTATTTAATGTGTAAATAACTGCAAGTACCTAGTAATAAAGAATATAATCCTTAAGAAACTCATTCATATGAAAAATACGAAATCAACAAGTGATTCTAGTAATAGAGTAATAAATAAAAGAAACTACAATCAAACTCTCTATACCTACTTGATTTGTGAGATGTGATGTATATCAAAAACCAATATTATCAAGTATATAAAGGCGTTACACATAATTCCAATAATTTTAAAATTATTATTTTTGCATTTTCAGTGTAATCTTTGAAATAAATGAAATAACCATTCTTTTTAGTATCAATTCATGGTTACTCGAAATGTTACAATAATATTTAATTCAGTATCAGTGCTCTCAATTTTTCCATTGATTAAATAAATCCAAAAAACCCGCTTTTTCTATGATAAAATTTTATAGCGAATTGAACAAATTGTATCCTACATCTCCACTAATTTCAATGGAATATAATAATTACCACAGAATATATAGTTGACACAGGATTTTCTTGTTTTGAAAAGCATTTTGTATTGAATCAGATTTCCGGGTTGAAATTTCAAAAGTTATCATCATCATTTCGAAAAAATGAATAATGGAGATAAGTGTAAATAATGAAATAAAATGGAGTATGAAATTAAAACTTCGAATATTGCTTGAAGAATCATTGTTTATAGTAACGAAATTACGTCATCATGCACGCGTTACAGTAAAGTTAATTTGCAAAACTATAAACTAGTTTTGTTCAGAAACCTTTTGATGATGCGGGGTTTTTGTAGGAAATTAAAATAACTTTTTACTTTATCTAGGCAGCGTTTCAAGTTAGAAATCAGGAAACACGATTTATCGACATCTTTTCAACATTAATAGTTAATAATTCAATGAATATGTGAAACTAATAAATAATTATTATTCTATTGTTATCAAGGTTCATAACGCAAGGAAAGTGGGTGGAAAAGTTATTACAAGATTTAATACTTTTATACAGTAAAATTTAATGTCACCTAGTGTCACACGATAATGTTCCATTTTATACGGCCCGCGACATATACTACAGAAAATGATTATAATATAAAGTAAATTATATCATGATACTGCGATATCATAAATTTGTCAAATATGATTAATTATTTTAATTTCGGAGAAATCATTTTCCGCTTCTCCTTATGACTTTTACATATCAGGTAATTTTCGGTACACCGAAAGTTGATTCTTTTTCAAGTAACAAATCATATTTCCCTATAAAATTTAAACAATGAATAATTAGTGACGTAGTTATGCACAAACAGTAGATCTATATTAAGCTTTTTCAAAATGACATTACTTATACATTCTGTAGATTGCACAATAATATTATAGAGCCAATAGAATGTATCACCAAGACAGCCATATTGTAGTCTGCAAATAGTAAATGCGAAATTCATTCTCATTGATTATTATAAGTCCAATTTACCATAATTTCGAAATGATTTACAACTCACATTTTATTCAGATTAGCATAGAAAAGTAATAGAAAAAAAGAGCCATTGGAAGTATTTGCGTTCACTACTACTCACCACTTATATTTCTTAATAATTTCAAATAAACTGTTTTTGGCCATTTTTAGGAAGTAATAATTTGTATGTTATAAGTAAAGAGTCCAGCTGATAGAATTATGGTGGATATTTTACAATTTTTAACATGAATAAAATTGAAGATGCTAACTGACCCGCTAGAAATTTTTAAAATGTTCATCCATCTCCATTTGCTTTATGAAGCGAAAAATTACAGATATACCTCACTAATTTTGACAAGACAAATGCTTGAATAAGCTTCTTCAAAACTATTGAAAATTTCTCAAATGCCTTGTAGTTTATATATGTCCATTACAAGTTGAATTATATCACAATTTAAGCAGTTTTAATTAATATTATATTTGAAACCTCGAAATTATGATAGGACAGTTTTGTGACGACACTTTTTTCTACTAAATTCATCTTTATTTATAAAATTTGTTACATAAACTGCCTTAGTATTTTGAGAAAAAATATAAAATTCTAGAAATTAGAACCTACTTGAAAAAAGTACACGTTTTCGCTGAATTACAACATAAATAAATTGGGAATGAATTGGCTCAGAAACTGAATGGAGAGCAAACGGAATAATTTTAGCAAATAATTTCGCTTTGCAACAACATTATGTTCTTGTTAGAATTCAAGAGTAATGCCACCTATCAATCAAAATGGTTTATTATAGATCTACGGCAGATACGTACCACAGTTTTAGCGTTTTCTTGATGAAGAAAGGGGTGATCTGCTTCAGACATAATTTTAATTGATGAAATGTCGAAATTATTTGAGTTGGATGTTAATAAATATTCATCTATAAGTTATCAATAACCTTTCTATGTATATAATCTATATACTATTCTAATGGAAGCTCGTCCTAATACATGCTGCACATTTGGAGAAACTATAATATTACATTGAACCAAAAGCAAATAAAATATTATTTAGTAAAAACAGATGATGTTATAAGGTATATGATCTAGCATTAATATACTTTACAGGAATTAGGACAGTACAATATTACTCATAAGCCTAACACGACTTAGTAATTCAGGTCGAATTAAAGTTCAGGTGTTGATATATAGATTAAAATATACATGAAAACTTGAATGAGAAATTATCCAAAGGGCAGATAAGTTAATCAAGAAGTTAGTTCACGGATATGATAAGACATAAAACATGCATGAAACTATGCAACAAACCTAATGGAACCAAAAATAAGCAAAATAAAATTATAATTGTATACAGAAATCCATTGTAAGAATTAATAGCACTACAAATCTAATTGAAGGAGTGTTAGTTATGAAGTTATGCAATGGATAAACATGCAAGGAGGCATGCAGAAATTTAAAATAAACAACCTGAATAATTATTGTGGCCACCAATTGGGGGACCAGACATATCGAGGGTACCTAGACCTTCATTCCGACCACGTTGGTGCACTATATTCATAATAAGTTCCTTCGCCCTATTGACTGCATCTTTACTGCCTGATAATGAGCAAATGCGATCTGGCATGCCTTGGGAGTCTGGGGCCATTTGAATCTTACACCCGGATTCTGATTGGAGACGTGTTATCTGTTCTCCACCCCTGCCTATTACTGTAATAGATTTTTAAAATAAAATAATTATACTAAATAAACCTGTGAATGTAATACTATTTTTGATATTGGATCTGCCCAGTAATCATGTAAATCGTAAGCAAATTATTTTCTCACCTTTTAATTAATAATGAAATATTCAAATATAACGTCTAGTCTAGATCATCTCACTTATAAGCATCTGAATTAATAATAATGTAATAGTGATTGTGTGATTAAGCCATGCTCAATGTAATCCAAGTGTCAAGAACAGTGACTTCCAAGAAAACAATGTGAAAAAATATTACCAAAAGATCAATTGTTTGATCGTTGAAAAGCAAAAAACATTCTGTCAGACCTTGAACCCACCTTGTACTACTGGATGGTTCTTGTTTTTATTTACCAAAAATGGCAATTAGTCAAGTGCCTCAGCAAATGAACGGGAGAAAAATACCTGCAGGTGTTTTTTTTTATGCAGCCAGAATATGATTGCACATTTTGCAGAACTTCGGTTTCTGAAATTTTTTTAATTGGCAATAAACAACTGAAAATACATTCATTGAGGCGTTTTTCAGCACAGGAAACAGTAATTTCTTATGTTATGCGAATTATATTTGGAAAAGAACACGACGTAAAATAGATAACTTACATTACTTGAAATGGTCATTCAACGAACAATAATAACGGATATGAATTTTATTCCTCAAGGCCCCAAAGTCTGTCTCCGTCCTTGTAATTTGAGAGCAACGTGTGCAGCTCTCAGAAGTATCAGTCGCCGATACCACTGTTCAATTAGTTTTTAAGAAATTATTAAATTATAGAATCACTTAAAAACAGCATAATCCTGCGGATATTGTAATAGCACAAATCTTGAAAACAAAAATTTCAACTTCACACTTTACATATGAAAATATAAATAGCATTATTAAATGCTATTGAATAGTTTTTACTGCTAGTATTCAAAGTTTAAGATGTCCGAAATATACACATTATAATGGACAAATGTTTAGCACTTCAGTCAATTATTTAATAATAAGAGGGCACCGAGAATGTTTCAAAGACTAGTTTTTCAGTTGTTCTTACCAGTAAAAATAAGTCCAAATATTTTAATTTCTCCGATAAAATGAACCATTTCTATAGATACTACTGCATCGATTAATTTTTTCCCGTTCATGTTTTTTTTTACATGAGCACTTGCCTAAATAATAAATTACAACTAATCACGACTTCTTATGAAATTGGTAATAAAAATCGATTATTTTGTTTACATTTGAGGTGATTTAGTATTTCGTTTTAGTCTCTGTTCAGTGCTCTATACATTCTAAAAGGTGAAAACAGATTATTGCAACAATTATGTAGGGTAATGGAAGTGAAAAAAATATAGTTGTAGATTCATAGGATATTTCGCTGAATATGATCTGCCAATTCAATTATATAATTATATGTTCTTAAATGATATACAGGATAAATAATGTAATGTTAATTGAAATAATGGATTCTCTTTCAACAATGAGATTTGATTCAACTTATAGAACCACAGTTTATAATTTTCTAGATTATACTTGATAAATGCTATTCAAAACAATGTCAATATAGACCTGAGAACTTGCAGTTCAATCACACTATTGGACTAACCATTATTTTAATTTGGAAAGAAAACTAAACGCCTGGAAAAATGCAGACCATACGATGAGTGGAGGGGAAACTCCACAAAAATTTGAAAGGTTGTAAGATGTATCATGTTAACAGAACAAATAGCAAATAGCTTGGAATTAATCGCCTCATTCTACTGAATTTGATTTGCCTACGTACCTAGTTGCCTTCCCCAATCGGCAGGATCTGACGATATAAGTATTAATATAATACTTATTAGAATTTTGCGTATATACAAAAACTTGTTATGAAAATGCATAAGCATATCCATTCATTTCGGAATCTCACCTATATTCGACACGCCTACATTTTTCAACTTTATTAAATCTACATTTTGCTTTGTCTTCTCACATGTAAAGGGCGATTCTTATAATAGTAACAACAAATCTATCCCTTCAACTTTTAGTACTTTCAATAAACAAAGCTTCAAAATTTGGCTTATCAAAATGGGTCAAATTTCATTAGTTATTTATGAACGAGTCACTAGAACATCGTGTATAATTGAACACCGTACCGTTCAATTATACATGTTAATAGTAGATATATATTTACTATTAAAAAACATTCTGTTGTTTGTACGCAAAAGTTGCTTGTAGTTTGGTGACAATAGCTGAAAGAAGATACTGTTTAAAAAGAAAAAGAAAATTTTCAAATCATCACAGTCCTCCTCTCCAAGCAAGAATCGCTAAATAATCGCTTTTAACGTAAATACTGACTGATTGATATCAATCACTCAATACGGATATGAGAAATATTTAATTAATTTTATTTCAGATGCAAGCATAGGATGAACAAATCTTATAACGATTTTATCTTTATAATTATTAGTGGTGAACCATTATCGCCAATAATATCAAAGTTAGTCTCAATTCAAATAAGTAATAAAGTTACCATTGACATATCGATTAATTTGTTTTTGCAAATCAGACAAAAACACAATTGCCTAGTTCTAAAAAAGTTAAAATTACTTGGTTACAACTATTCGCGGGAGGTTTTAAACTTGGTAAAAACTGGAAATCCAAAGTTGAACTAGGCAGTTTTCAAATACTTCCATACACAGCCAATCATTGCCATATTTGATAGTTATATAGTCAGTCAAATTACTAAATAAACTACAAATAAGAAGCAATCACTCTCATTCACTAAAAATACTGTCATCTACCAAGTAGTCATCATCAGAGTAAACTAAATTAGAAATCAAAATGTGCCTGTTTAAATGCTATTTGTAATTAGTAGGGTATATAGGGAGTACTTTCAGCTAGAGATAAATCTAAATTCATTAAATTTCGTTTTCGCTTATACATTTCTATCCCTTCTAAATTACCTAGATATATGTCATTACTGTGATAGATGATCTTTCTTGAGAAATGGTGTCACCTATGTTTAAAATATGTTAGGCTAATGTTGATGTTTCACCATTATTTTTCTTTATACAGGCAAAATGTTCTTTATACCGAGTTAGAATGTTCCTTCTAATTTGGCACACAACAATTTGAACACGATTCACAATCGATTTTGTAAATACCGGATTTGTCGAAGCCGGAAACTTTATCAAAGGTGTTGTCTAAACGATTATTTAGCTTGTTCTATTATCTATAAACCGATTGTATTGCAAATTTAGAAAACAAATTATGTAATTTATTAATTACTGAAGGTAATTAATTATTAATTGAGTTATCTGTCGTAACTATTGTCCAATACTATTTGTTGAAGTTTCTCAACTTCGTTATAATAATTTAGCTGGCTCGTAAAATATTAAACGTCTCTTTGAACCAGAAAAATTAAGCAACGAAGTTGAGAAACTTCAGCAAATAGCGTTGGAGAAGGGTTACGATAATCTTTGTTAAATAACTTAATTTAAAATAAAAAAGGAAATTGGAACGCAACCAATGAACCACATTAGAGCCTCTACCTTCAAAAAGTTCGATAAAATGTAATCCTTCACTAATTAATCAATTCCATAACTTGTTTTATAAATCTGTAATACGACCTGTTTAGAGATGTAAGAACAAGGTAAAAAACTGTATAGGCAACACCTTTCATACATTTTCCGGGATTTACAAAACCGATTGTGTAAAAATGCTACGCGAGTCAAACTAGAAGGAATATTCTTACTCGATATAAAGAACATTTTGCCTACATAGAGGTAAAAAATCAGCGTTAGCCGAACATATTTTAAATACAGGTCACATCATTTCTCAAGAAAGTTTATCACTCTTGAAACACAGTAAAGAGAAATATCTAGGTAATTTAGAAGGAATGGACATGTATAAAGGGAAAGCAATTTAATGAATTAAGATTCATCTCCAACTGAGAGTAATCCCTTTCATACCCTAATAATTACAAATCGTATTTGAACAGGCACATTTTGTTTCCTAATTCAACTCTGCTGGCGGCTACTTGGTATCTGAAAGGCCATGAGTACTTTAACAGTATTTTTAGTGGATAATGGAGATTGTTTCTTATTTATAAATTACCAAATATTTCATGGTATTTCTAAAGGATCTAAATTACAAATGTTAACCGAGAAGTGTCATTCAATGTAATAGTGTATAATATGAAATAATAATCAAATACGAACTTTTCGAACAAAAAATAATAAACGAAGTAAAAAAATAATTATAAGCTAAATTTTTTAGAATATTTTTATTTCATGCGGTATTTCTAAGTTGACGCTAGAGGTCGCAAGGCAATTAAAAGAATGATGAATACTTTTCTTACTCTATGGTCTATGTCATGGCCGATACCTACCAAATAAGTATCGATACACAATATATCGAAATTTGAAGAATATCGTGTATCGGTCACCTTTGGAAAATCGATACAGTATCGAACATTCCTACTATGAGATATGAGATATTTCAGTTGGGTATGGCAGATTTGTTGTCAGGTAATAGAAATAATGACCTTCGCAAGACATAAGATATTTCTAAAAATAAGAGAAACCATCGGGAATGTCCCATTTTATAAAGTTTCGGGACTGCTCTCCATTTTCAACAGTAAAAATCAAATTTGTAAATGACGTTCATATTCAGTTACCTATAAATACATACGTCATCTACCTCCTCTTCACATTTATTTGGAGAGAGGCCAAGTGGGCAACACACAGGCTTCCGGAAGTAACCGCTGCCAGGCTACAAGCAGGTATTATAGAGCGGAATATGCTGCTGGAAGATCTGGAAAGTCACAACTTTCTGGGAATGATTTCAGATAGCATACCAACAACGACCAACCTCAACCCCCCCCCTTCCCAGAAAGAGATGAATGAATTCGGAATAAAACCGACTTACGGAGGTCCGACATGTGTTGGTTCAGAGACGGGTCCAAAACTCCCGTTGGAGCCAGGATATACTGTTGCAGCCCGAAGATTGAACTATCTGTTAGTCGGTGCTTATGCAACTATTTTTCAAGTAGAAATATATGCCACCGAATTGTTACACGCGAGGTAGGACAAATGCAACGGGCTAGCAGATCGACAAAAATTTTCTCAGACAACCAAGCGGCTCTTAAAGCGACCTATCGGTGAAACTCAAGAACGGTATGGACGTAAAAAAAAACTCTTGCATGCAAAAATAACAAAATGACTGATGTGGATGATCGGGCATGAGGGAAATGAGGCAGCACTCTCTGGCCAGGGAGGGTGCAGCCTCAAAATATATCGGACCGGAACCAGTGCTTTGGTATATCTGTAAGCACTGCTAAAATAGCTATATCATCCTGGACTGAAAGTAGAATACTTCAGTACCGACAAACCTTACCAGGTTTAGCCCACTCTAAAGAGTTCATTATAAACCCTTTGAGAACATGAGCTAAAATTCTCCTAAGCATATCAGGTTAAACCTATGTACTCTAATCGGTCTATATACAGTACACTGCCATTTAAATCACCATTTACGAAGACTCGGTTTAGTAGAAGACACTCAATTAAGAGGATGATGAAACAGCGGAACACGTTATGTGTGAATGCCCAACTTTGGGAAAAATCAGATCTAAGATGTTCTGTAAGACATATCTACCAGAAGATTGAACAAAACTCCAATCCGCAAAATAGGCTTTATTAAAAGACTTCCCTCGTGAAATATGATTAGATTAGAAGTGAGCCACGATAGACAATAGTCGCGGTGGATAGATCGATGTTCGGCCTACTCACAAGAAACCTACACCTACTCATAAATAATAATTTCATGTGTAGCCATACTTTTTAGGTTTGCTCAACTGAACGTTTGATGCAAAATACCAATCTATTTCAATTGATGCCAAATAAGGAAAACTACTACAGTTCAACTGTATTGAATTGAATGTCCGTCTTGAAGGCAAAAATTCACCCTCCGGCTGACTCAGCTCAACATCTAACCAAAAATAGCTTTACTTTTAAAATGGTATTTAGAATTCTAACAAAAATTTTAATACATTCGAAATGGCATGTATTCGTAATTTACTCAGCTTTATTGGTTTTCATTTACTTCTAATCAGTTCGGCGAATAATGAACTAGATACTTTTCTTAATTAGTTTTTCCAGGTGACTTAATTATGTGTTAGCTATAAACAATAATATAAATTCTTATTTATAGGTAACTTGAAGCGTAGCATTCTAATAGACTACTGTATCAAAAAATCTATTAAAATACTCAGAAAAACAATAATGTCAAGCAGGATAAATAGTAAGGTTATTATGGTCATTTATGGATTAACATCTAATACATTAAAATTGCCACTTGACGCCTATCCGAGATACCGAGTATATTCGGAAAGTAAGGTTATAACATTATTTTTAAGATCGAACAGTGCATATTTATTAATTAAACTTATGTGACTTGCACAAATATATCACTATTTTTCCACGTAACCGCCATTCAATTCAAAGCATTTGATTTGTATTTGTCACATCCCTTGACCTATTGATTCATAGCATCCTTCATTTCTTCGTCAGTTGAAAAACGTTTTCCGCTCATGTGGTCTTTCAAAAGGGTGAACAAAAAAAGTCACTTGGTGCCAGGTCGGAACGATAGACACGATTGTTTAGTATATCCCAACCAAAGTTGTTGAGATCAACCGATTTGGCGTGCGTGTGGGACCGAGCATTATCGTGAAACAGACATACCCCTTTGTCAAGCCGCCCTCTTCCGTTGTTTTGAATTGCCTGACGAAGCATTTTGAGGGTCTCGCAATATCTTTCGGCATTTAAGGATTCATCTTCGAGTCAAAAAAAGCAATAAGCAAAATCCCTTTTCGATCCCAAAAAAATGCGTTTTGAATTTTTTTGTCGATGGGGAGCCATTATGGTTTTTGACGAGTAATGAGCCTGTCACAGTAACAAAAAAGTGGTGGTATTTCTCACCCCAGCTGATAACTGGTCGTGAAACTCCCGAGCAGAATGACCTCGATTTGTTGAGTGTTCTTCTATTAATATTTTCGGTATCCTACCCGCGCACTGTTTTCGAAAATTTAAAAGGTTGGTCACCGTTTCGAACAGTACAGTTCGACCGATTTCTGGACACATTATTTCATGAAGTTCGTCCACAGTCAAACGGCGATCGTCGCGAATCAACCATTCGATTTTATCAACAATCTCGTCAGTCACAATCGACGTTCTATTCTTCACGCAGAACTGCCAACATTGAAACGAAAAAATTCTCTAGGAGCTAGCGATACGTTGTAACCTTACTTTCCTAATAAACCTCTACTTATAAATTGAGATTTCACCTTAAACTATGTCCTGTTTAGATGTAGGAACATATCGTCAAGCGAGCTCCGAAATGTCATTAGACGGCAAGTGAGCAAAACTTATATTATTTACATTATTATTACAATCGCAACTTGTAAGACATCTGCCAATTTTAAATGTTGAGAGAAATTCAGATTCACTACACGACTCTGGCGACTGGTGTACAATTATAACGGAAATGCGTTTAATTATAATCTAGAGGGAATTACCCCGTAATTTGTTAAATTACACACGTCCAGATACCAAATGACGAATTTCAGATTCTGAAGTACACCATATGATGAAATAATTTCCATTCCACCACAAAATAACCTAAGAAATGTGCAGTACAACGAGGACTGTACCTCTTGATAGCAATATTCTATATTTTCCCAAAAATGTATCTAAGCATATTCTGAAACTGATTACATCTTTTATCATATTCAGCCCATAGGTTAATAATTATTAGTAATGAAAGTGTATCGCCATTATATTTAGAGATAATAAATATTATATATCTATGTTGAAGGATGATTTGGGATTCGAATCAAGCAAGTACTATTAGTATTCGATTTGGAGTTTTCCTTCAACATATATGAAATTGATTTGAGAAATTATGATTTTGTTTACAACTTATTATACATTTTATTTGTTATTTGTTTAGCATATTCAATAAAACCATAGATATATTGATGACGCTTGGCATGGTTAAGAAGCATTGATTTTTCCATTTTTGGTAAAGGTAATGTTCCAATGACACATCGTTTCAATTCAATAGCGGCATATTAGAATTGCGCCATACCCTCTACTAACATATTGTCCTTTATTTTCAGGAGCAATTGAGAAGTTATGAAAGAGAAAACTTTGTTATTAGTTATTATCAATGTTCACTAAAATCATATCTATTTTCTGAGTGAATTCAAAGGTAATAAGTAACAACAAAATTATACACAATCAATTGATAAACAATTAAGGATTCAAAAAAATATAAAATTCTGAAAAGCTGTTTTTTTTTGCTCCCGGTTTCGAAGCAATCAAAAGATTATAGAATATAAAAGTTGCAAAGTTACATGCGATCGATGTGCATCGCGAAAGATTGTTAACATCATCATTTGGAATGTCAAAATTAATATAAAAATGAACATCCTAAAATTCAACGAAACCAAATTTGAATCAGCTGCTGGTAGATCGACTGAATTTTTTTGTAAATTTCAAGTATGATTTCTAGTATGATTTTTGATACTCAATCGACAACTACTGAGAACTTCAAGAAATAAAATAACTACATTTGTGTGTACATCATAAAAATTGTTTAAATGTTTTTGATAAATAAAAAATCTTAATATTTTCTGCTCATCACATGTTATAGCAAAAATTCATTCGAAAATGACAATCCAAAGAGTTCTTTCCAAACCTGCCACAGGCCCTTTGATTTTTCCCTTCCTTCAACCTCTTGTCGATAACATGAACCTTTGAACCACCACAAACAATTAGTCCACTTGAACCCTCAACTTTGAATTCCAAAGATTATTTACAAAGTATCAATATAGTTTTCATCCTCTAAATTTCATTTATATCATAAAAACCTAAACTGCTATCTACAATTATATAAACTCTTGGACTAAAAGAGTAGATAGTGGAGTTAATCTACGACAATTTAGGGCTAGGTTGAAAAATGTTTGAATATGACTAGCGACCTAGCGGAAAATATCTGTAATGATGCGAATAACAAAACCTGAAAATTGGGACAACCCCATTTTATTTGCGAAAAAGAGGTTTTTCATTTCAATTTTTTTACCCCTTAGGGCTTAGACTGTTAGCTAAGGTACAAAAATGTAACCATATTATTGTCAATGACTGAAGCACCTACAGTTAAACTTTTGTGAATAATATATATACCGAAAACGGTCGAAAATCGGTCGAATTTAAAAATAAAGTTAAACACCACAGGAAAATAAATGGAAAACCTATATTTTGCAGCAAATTGCCGTACGACGGCGGCAGTTTGAAAATTTCGCAATATTTTACCAAAAATTGCGGCCAAACTATTCCACAGCTGAAATTTGAACAGTAGTTTTTACACAACAACAGCTACCTTCATGGAATATTTCATCAAAATCGGTTGAGATTTGCTGAATTTGAACCTTTGTTTAAAAAACGAGGAGGGAGGGGGGATGAACATAACCTTACAAAAATTCAACTGTAGGTTCTTCAGACACTGACAATAAAATAGCTAGATTTTTGTACCAGAGCTAGCAGTCTATGAGGTAAAAAAATTAAAAAGAAAAATGACCACCAAAAGGGGTCGAAAGCCTCTTTTTCGCAAATAAAAGAGGGAGAAAACTGAGGGTTTTGTTATTCGCATCATTACAATCAATCAACTAAAAACACATGATCTATAGTAATTTTATGCCACAAACCTCATGTAGCAATTTTATAACACAAACCTTATGTAGTGGAATCAATATGTTTTAGAATTTTTCCTTAATTATAGAAGCTGTTTCATTTCGTTAATCCCAAATTATTTTTATCACTCCAGATATTTTGCTCATTATCAAAGTTAAAATGAATGATATTAAGATCGCTCTCTTTAATTATTAAGAGATAATGAACATAATTCTATATATGTTGAAACATTCAATAGCGACTACCATGGTCTGGAATAATCTTGGTCTTCAGATAAACAATGATTATTCAGCATAAAGGGTACTTCGAGGATAGAAAACTAAAATTTTACTGTTCAAACTATGCAGAATAGTTTGAAACTTGACTTATATTTTTGTTTGATACCTCGAATTGCATAATAGTCATTAGAGGGGTAGTTACACTCACCTTCATTACAAAACTTGGATATTTTACTTGTAATTTTGACGTTTGATTTACAGACCTATGCTCCTATGCATGCAATTATTATTATTATACAATATAAATGTGGTGCTGTTTTTGATGGGAATATTCTAAGATGATTAGCAGAGGAATCATGCAATTTGATTAATTGACTTTTTTAGCCCATAACACTCATTCATCATTATAATGTACAGAAAACACTGAAAATACCAATAATTATAAATCTAGCAATGCAGTAGCAATAGATTCAAACTCAATATTTAGTGGATACATGCCACAAAGTATACAATGTAAATTTGGAAGAAATTTTCATTACTCTTGTCGTGGAATAACTTTCTTCAATCAACCACTCCAGAACATAAATAAATGCAGATGAAAGTTAAGAATATAAGAAGCAGCCAACACAAAAGAATCGAAGATGAAGTTTTCATTTTTGTATTGCAATCTTGAAAGTAGTAATATTCAAATTATCATTTTTATACACATAAAAAAAAGCAGTATCCTCATAATCATGAATTTTCCTGGTTTTATTCAAAAAAACACTTTTTTGCAGATTATACTATACTAGTGACAAAAATGTATCTACTACTATAAATAAAATGAAGAATTAGTTAAAAGGAATTGAAAATTATTTTGATACAGCCAGACTCACAATAAATGATGATAAAACTAGGGTATTTGAACATCTAAAAATTAATACTTTCAAAATTGATTTTAATGCTATTAATATTATGCTTTATAAAATACTAAACTTCAAATTATCACTGACATTAAACACCTTGTGGTTGTAATATACAGGATGTTTCAAAAAAAGGTGGCCCCGTTGCTAGGATAGGTAGAACACTGAAAAATAAGTGAGGTTTGCTTTGAAAAAAATGTTCGTAACGACATCCGTATTCAAAAAAAGTTTAAACGCATTTTTAACGATTATTTCGAAACTACTGGCAACATTGTGATGAAATGTTGTATGAACATGTTTTGGAAGCTGACACATCGTATGAATTCATTTTTAAATCTGACTCTCATAGAGGGCGCTAATTACACGGTTCGTACCCCGGTCGTACTTACAGGTCTGGGAACTCAAGGCTGTTTCCTATGTGAGAAGTGAGTCCGCTAAGAGTCAACTGTCGCGTAGTACCAAAACGGTGGCGCAGTAGTCGAAGAATGATCTCCGACACGTATACGACCGTGTTCTCTGACAACTGTCACTGTTGACTTGTAAACACAAGGAATACCGGCGTTTTTAGAAAAAAAAAAATGACGAAACCGTGCATTGTGCCGAAATGCAAAACGGGGTCCAAAAGTGTAAAGCAAAAAAATTCTGTTTTTAAAGTGTCGAAAGATGCGGAAATGCGAAAAAAGTGGATGCTTGCGATTCCGGAAAGAAATAGTTTTAACGAGGTCTTTTATGTGTACGGGCATCACTTCGAAAAAAAATTCGTAAGAATACAGTGCGTCATATATAACGAAAAAGGGGAAATTATTTTCAAGGTGAGTAATACATTTTGACAAGACTAACAGTTCTATTTCGCTCTCAAATCAAAATAGTAAATATTGCGTTACGAGAAAAATTATTTTACTTAATAATGTGATTGTTGCCATACTTCGATCCAAGCGCTAGCTGGTGGCTGAGCGAGGGACTACGAGTTTGGCGACATGTAAGACTCATCTCAAACAATAGAGTTCCCAGACCTGTATGTAGGACCGTGGTTCGTACCAAGTAGTTTTAAACATAACTTTTTTGAGATTAGATTCTCTAATTCTAACTTTAGGTGAAATTAAACACCATTCAATATTACACGAAAAAGGTACTCTTGGTAAAACTCTATATTGTGTACTGTTTTCGGAATATTTTGATTTGAAAATGATGAAGTAATAACTGATGCTGGTATAAAGTAAAAAACAAATACCAATTTATCAAAAGCCAAGAACAATAACATTATTCTAATGCTAAAGTTATTAATCTAACGAAGAATCAAAAGTAGAAAATTAAAATACATTTGAATAAAAACATGAAATATTCAATCCTTCAGACTACACAGTTTGGTCGTATGTTAAGGAAAAGTCTATTCTACAGAGGTAAATTCACGTCAAGAGTTGCAAGACAGAATTGAACGTCACTTTAATACCTCGTATTTGATCCTCAACCGTTTAAAAATTAATGCATTCTTTAGACAAAAAGGATAGAATTGTGTATTGGTGACATTTTGAACCCTTACTCTAACTGATTAAATATTCATTTTTATATTCAAATTTATTTTAATTTTCTTCTTGTGGTTCTTTGTTTAATTAATAACTTTAGCATAAGAATAATGTTATTGTATTTGGTTTTTAATAAATTGGTAATTGTTTGTACCAGCATCAGTTATCAAAATATTCCGAAAACGGTACACAATATCGAGTTTTAGCAAGAGTACCTTTTTCGTGTGAAATGCTTTATTCCACCTAAAATTTGGATTAGAAAATCTACCCTCAAAAAAATTATGTTTAAAACTACTTGGTACGAACCGTGTAATTAGCGCCCTCTATGAGTCAGATATAAAAATAAATTCATGTCAGCTTCCAAAACATGTTCATACAAAATTTTATTACAATGTTGCCAGTAGTTTCGAAATAATCGTAAAAAAAGCATTTAAATTTTTTTTTACAACACCCTCCCTGTATCTTGAATACGGATGCCGTTACGAACATTTTTTCTAAGAAAACCCTACTTATTTTTCAGTGTTCTACCTATCCAAGCAACGGGGCCACTTTTTTTTAAACACCCTGTATAACATGTTAACAATCAACCATCACGTAAAAGACATTGAAGAGCGGTTTTTCTTTTCTAGAATTGCTAAACATGTCTCTGAATTCACGAATTACAGCCTATAAATATAGAACATTAGTAGTCTCAATTTGATTATTGGTTAGATAGAAGCAGTAAACATTCCCTCCAAAAGGTTTAAAATAGAGGAATGAAGATCATATTGCTATGTAATAGGTACACACCTATTAAGACATTGCTTACATGTCTACAGTGGCAATCAGTTGAAATTAGAGTTTTATAATATTTCACTAGGATAATCAATTATGGAATTTTAAATAAATTACTTCATTCATATCTTTATTCAAACATTATGTTTAATCATGATATTCATCTTACTAGAAATAGAAATAATGTAGACATAAAGAAAACCAATTTAGTGGAGTAAATCTGGCGAGAAAAAAGACAAGGTTGGCGAAAATTTTACGATGCTTAGCGACCCGGTGGAAAGTGCCTGTAAGGGTGCCAATAACAACCCCCTGAAATTTCTATTTCCCAAAGTGGGTGCAACCCCCTTTTTTTGCCCAAAAAGTTTTTTTTTTACATTTTTAAGGGTAGTTTAGCAAAAACAAATCAATATCTCTGGTTGTATTGAAAATTAAGAAACCAAAGTAGAACCCTTTTATTGTCAATGTCGAAGGAACTCCCAGTCCAAATTTCAAGTTGATCGGACCTCCCCCCTCCCCGTAATAGATATATATATACTCATATATGCAAGGAATCTTTCGTAACGGCTAACTCGGTAATTTTTCAACCGATTTAGCTGAAATTCGGACTGAATATGTGTTATGGTCTCAAAACTACCCTATAAATTTGAAGTGAAAATATTGATTTGTTTTTCAGGAATTCAACTTTAAGTCAATTTTTTAGTTATTTTTAAAATTAAGATATCTCATGTCATCTACATCCGATCTGGATCTGCTTTGCAAGAAAATGTAGGTATTTGCATATAGTCTTATGTCATGGAACTCATTTCTTATTTTTTTTCCAGCCTATATTGGCCATTTTATTTTCAAATTTCAAATTGTATAAAAACACAATTACATGAACTCCAGACGTCCTATGTAATTAGCTAAGAACGTAATCATTTTGACGTTTCCCTCGAGAAGCTCGCTACTCGTCAGTTAGAGTTTACACATTTTACCTCGATCTTGTTATGTTGGGGCCGTTTCGTCGCCCGTGCGGCCAGCGCCAGTTGTAATAAAGTATTTTCGACTATGGGCCGCTAGCATTCACCCGCTTCGGGTATATTGAAGTAGCTAGAAAATTCCCTTTGGCACGTCACACCGTGCGACTCGCACGTTAGACGCGCGTAGCTAAGACCTGACAGTACCTGTTTCTATTTTAATTAAAGTTTCCTATTTAATGGACATTTATCGAAAAAAGAAGGGCCGTCGGGTTCGGTCCGATACCTACATGGAGCGAAAACGGCACGCGAAAAGTCGTCGTAAAGCCGTATTAGGTACAACCAGTTTGCACTTTTCTAACTCGCCAGCTACGCGCTCCTCACGTGAACGTCATTCGATTTATCTCAAATTAACCAAAATGACAATATTGACCGGAAAAAAAAATAATTGAAAAATGAGTTCCATGACATAAAACTATATGCAAATACCTACATTTTCTCGCAAAGCAGATCCCGATCGGATGTAAATGACATGAGAAATCTTGATTTGAAAAATAACTAAAAAATTGACTTGAAGTTGAATTTTTGGAAAACTATTCCATATTTTGACTTGAAATTTAGAGGGTAGTTTTGAGACCATAACACCTATCTTCAGTTCGAATTTCATCTAAATCGTTGATAAATTACCGAGTTAGCCGTTACGAAAGATTCCTTGCATATATGAGTATATATATCTATTACGGGGAGGGGGGGGAGGTCGGATCAACTTGAAGTTTGGACTGGAAGTTCCTTGGACATTAGCAATGGAAGGGTTCTACTTTGGTTTCTTAATTTTCAATACAACCAGAGATATTAATTTTTTTTGCTAAACTACCCTTAAAAATGTCAAAAAAACCTCTTTTTGGTCAAAAAAAAGGGGTTGCACCCACTTTGGAAAATAGAAATTTCAGGGGGTTGTTATTGGTACCACAACAAACATTTTCCACCGGGTCGCTAAGCATCGTAAGATTTTCGCCAACCATTTGCCAGATTTACTCCACTAATTAGAAACAATGAATTTTCAGAGTTAAACACTGTTTAAAATTAAATTGAATAAATTTCTAAAATAATTAAGTATATGATTCATGTAGTGTTTTCCTTGGATTCTTGTGAATGTAATTAGCATGTTTTCTATTTAAATAAATGTTTTTATTATTTTAAGAGTTTGGGAATGATACATATTGTTTTGGCAGTGCATTTCCAACACAAAATAGTAACCTTGATATAAAATTTTATGGACAATTTTCCTGTATAATAAATTTTATTCAGCATAGTAAATAGCTAAATGGGATTATAATGGTGATCAGAAAAATAACAAAAAATTGAAGGTATCAAAAATGCCAATATATAATTTAGAAAAGTAAATAAGTTTTTAGGCAATCTCAGAAGACATTACCCAATCTAGTAGTCTTAATTGTTTATATCAGATCTGTTGAAGAAGGCAACATAGTTGGCAAAATATATATTTAGTTTCAAGTATACTATTGTGATATTACTCTTTTTAAAATTTTATATCAGTCTAGATATTTGTGATTCTTTCTTAGAGTAAACAAGAAACGAATGTACTTAGGCATGAGTTCCTACAGGATAACTACCCTTTCAGTAGTGCTGCATCCCATTTGCATGTCTCTATATCTGAAAATTCAATGAATCTCAATAGATCTGAGAATCAGTAGAACATTTTCAAATCATTATTTTCTATCCATTGTTTCCTTGCTATCTTTTTATAGAAAAAATAAGAGAAAGAACCATAATTACACCTTATACAAGTTCAATATATACTTATGGTATGTTCATTTTCTGCTCTACACTGATGAACATGTTTTGTTGATCAGCAAAAAATTTATTCTAAAACTTTGATCTCTCTCAATGTTAAAAATGTCTAGGTCAGAAATAACTGCAAGATTTTAGACATCATCAAACATATCTCAGATTAATGTTTACTTTTTAAATAATCAGTTCAAAAGTGGTATAAAATATTTTGCAGTTCACACAATACTTGAGAATAAACTGAAGTATTTCATTTCTAATTATACATATCACACATACAAGAAAAATATACTCCTCACTTGTGGCTCAGCTCATCACATAAGTATCCCCTTTAATTTGGAAAACACCCTTTATAATTTTTTGTATATAAATATATTTGTTTACCAATATATCTTCAAACAATATCTGTTGCCAATAATCCCACCTCACCTTTAGAAATCAAACATTACCACGGTAACTAATTCTATCGAACATTGATTGAATGAATTCAAAGGAACTAGAAATTGAAAGTTACTGAATATTAATAATAATAAAACTACATACTTAGTCCAACCATCTTATCAGGAACTTTGATATCTTCATTATGTGTCGCACCCATTGTAGGACCGGGGCCACCCATTCCTCCTTGTTGATTCAGGTTTGGAGCTGGACGATTACTTATTGGAGGACCACTCAACGGGGGACCACCCAATGGAGGACCTTGTGGAGGTGGACCTAGACTTGGCGGACCTTTCTTCGCATCCGGTTCTATATAAGAAAATTAATGTAGCAGCCATTGGCAACTATAAATTACCATATTACTCATTTAATGACTTACCTGGTCCGTCTTCTAAAGGCCTTTTTGGTCTGGTTTCGTTAGTAGCACCAGCAGCTGGGTTGATTTTAGCTGCAATCTAATAAAACAGAAAATAAATTTTAACATTTTGGAACGCGGTTGACGGAAACCGAGGGAAGCGTCCACATTAGTTGGCATGTTCCGTACGATTAACTGTTAATAAAGGTCAATTATTACCTGTTTCGCACGTTGTAATGCAGCCGCAAAGGCTGAGGATTGATTGAAATTCTGTGGTGGCGGAGCTACCGCTGAATAATCACTCATTTTTTAAATACCATTAACAAAATTTAATCAACAGACAACATAAAATGGAGCCTCTCGCGAGATAAACGAGTAAACGACGACAGCCGCAGCGTTCTTACTTGGGGAAAATGCTCTACCAACATTGAAATAATTTATCACCATTATTCAGCACAAACTTAAAACCGTAAACAAAAAATTTCCCTATAAGAATTAGTTATCTATGGATGCTGATTGCTGAATACTCCCAATACTCCCACCAGAGATTATTAATCGTTGAAAAAACAATAACGAATGAGTTTATTTCATCCATCATCCATTCAAGAAAAGAAACATCAAACTTAATAATGCTAGGCTGCATAACTATAACCTTAACCATATCAACACGAACACGAACGTATTCACGTAAAACAAAACTGTAATATGGTTGTTCAACCCAATGATGTAGTGTTAAAATAGGAACTATACGTGTTTAATAATGGCTATACGTGTAGTAGGAAAAACTGCAAAGCACCTATGAAGCTTTCACATCAAATACTTCAATTTGTATTTATAATTCAAAACATAACGCATCTGTAAAACATAAAGAACGAAAGTAGTTAATATCGATCTAACTCCACTCTGGAATCTAACGACATTATTATGCAAATAAATCCAATGTCAGTGAAATTAATAATAATTCGAAAAATAGATGACTAGAATACTATGAATAAATTCCTTCACAAAAGCTGCATTAATTGAAAGTTAAAGAATGTGAATATACAGCTTTAGGTTGGTTATTATATACATAGAGACTTGCTTGTTTCCAACAAAACTAGTCTTCTTGGTTCACACTAGAAAAGGAACCTGTAGTTTATTGACATCTAGAACTTTGTTCTATAAAAAGAAAACTGTTCCAAATTATTATTTCATATTAAAAAACGTTGATATTATCCGATAGAGGACACTACCAATATGCATATTTTTTAAATAATAATACCTAATTTATTAACCATTGCCTATGAAAATAGTTGAACCACCTTGATAATTAATAGTTTCGAAACACACTTCATATTACAGATGTTTCTGCTATGCCGCATATAAATAATATTCCATTATAACACAACGCCATTTAGTTATTCTTATTACTGTAAAATAATTTTATGTTGACAAATAATCATTGCGATGAAAATCAATTAGCATTAGCATCTTATATATAGTATAGAGTTTATATTTATAATCAATAATGGTCATGAAAGGCGTAGTTAGGACAATTCACGCCCGGGGGTAATTTATTAATTTGCGTTCCCTCACTCCAGTAAATACTTGATGACTAAAACTATACCAAATAAAACTTTAAGAGACAATACAGTTACATGTTTGAGGGCGCCGAATTTCGTCAAAAGTTAAAACTTGTCAAATTTCTAAGAAACTAAACAAAAACTAGTTTTTAGAACCTATATAAGGACTTCCTGTTTAAACGGGATTGCCAGACGTGAACTCTGAGTCCATAGTTGCACACCTCTTTTGCCTTTTTAATGAAAAAATAACAAAAACCAGATATTATTGTGAAAATTACCACTCTATGTATTATGATGATTACCAACTAGCCTGCATGTACTTATAATTTTCTTCTTTTATTTGAATATTTTAATTGATAAGTTCTTGAGCAATAATTATTCAAGAATGTCTACTGTGCATTTAATAATGAAATAAGCAATATCCTTATCTGTGGGACTTTACAACCAACAAAATTTTGAAGATAGTACTCTCCTGATGTTAAATGCTGTAAAACCAAGTCACAAAGAAATTCATTTGGTGATATTTTCCAAACCTGTCTTCTAATGGATGTGTTTGAAATTTTCCTAACAATATGTAATTTAATTTAAGATCAATGAAACAATACGAAATTATTTCTAAAACCATGAACTGTGTGTAACCCATGCAGCGGTGTTGTTAATTTATTTAAAGCCGAAGTAGATTTCCACTTGATTTGCATATCATCTTCTAATTTGACGATAGGTACCTGAAAAATATCCTATAATCGTTTCAAGGATAGTTTTTACATTTATCATTTTCCACCAAATTAATACATTGGTACTCTGTGCGATGTTTCGCGGAATTCGGGAGTTGAAATTGTAATGAGAGTTTTTCCGTGAAATGGTTTGATTTTGTTTGATCTGTCCAATTTTTTTGATCTCGCTTCAGAAAACGAAACCTATTTCTGCGCTACCTACATTTTTATTAATGCAATAATAATTAGTTTGTTAGCCATTAACTTGTTGAAGAACACAATCGTCGTAAGACTTGAAGTAGAGCCTGTATAACTTATTCAATGATTACCTTAAGGGTTAATTCGACAGTTTCACGCTCCAAATTTGTAGGATAGAATGCTTTCAAATTTAAAAAGTATTCTAATTTAAAAAATGTATCATGTTCTAGTTCATCCATATTTTTAAAGCTTTATATAAAGCAATGCTCTGTCTCACGAGACAAAGTTGGGATATTGCATAATTTGATTGGGTTTTGAATTTAGCCAATTATTCCTTATACATTTATGAGAATGTGAACTGAATCGAACAGATAAAATAATGATCTTGAATTATGAATTCCATACTTAGTTTGTTATGTTTAGAAAAATTGTCCATGGCTTTGCATTGCGATGTAAACACTGTACGGCCCTGACTTCGGTCAGCTACCTTACTTCTGGTAGCCTCCGGTTGATGACGTCACAGTTACATTTGAATTTAGTTGTTAGCCCTTGTGTATATAGAAGGTATTGGTAGCGTTCGAAATACGATTGCAAAACTACTGATTCACTTATAGTTTGTTCAATTATATTTATCTATTCTCATATTATCTGTGCAAAAATAGTTTGAACTTAAAACTTCAAATTTGTTTTGTAGTAAAATTTTAATTATTACATATTTTCATATTTTACAACCATTTTTAAATGGTAACTATCCAATAGCCGAACATGAAAATAATGAAAAATTAATTTCAAATGGTGGCTTTTCACGCTATTTCCGCGGGCATATTTTAGACATTCAAATGTTGGTACACTGTACTTGGTTTTAAAATATTGTGTGGTTTTGTGATATTATTTTTTTGACCAGGGGGTACTTCAGTAGGCAAAACACACCATGAGTGCGCCACTGGGAACTACATTAATAAGTACTGCTCATTTTCTGGACAGCCAGTTTTTGTATTGTACGCTTTGACTATTCATTCGCTCATTCTAAAAGATGTTACATCATGGTATCTTAAAAACAAACACAAGTAACAGATATACGTTTTAATTAAAAAATAGTAAAACATGAAAACTTAATATTTATATAGATATATTAAAAAGTAGTAATAAGAGGGCCATGAAAGGAAAATAAGCAAAAAATTTCGCTGTAAAAGACATTTTTTAAATCTTCTCTTTTTAATTTTCACTTATCAAAATTGACTTAAGTTTTTTAACGTCCAATTCTCCATAAATGATCTAAAAATTCATTATACACCTTTATCCTCATCAACTGAAATTGCAACTAACAGGTTAATTGAAATTGTGATCAATATCATTTATGAAATTATTTGCTCCAAAAGTAGAAAACATCATTGACAGAGATTGGCTAAGCTTGCTTTCTGTCTACGCGGTAGGTATATCCATTCCACATAATAGTGTATAGGCTCATTATTGTAGATTGTGCCAATATATTTTATATATAACTTAACATAAACTATAAATACGATTTATGGGATAACAAAACATAATGACGATTAATAACATATATCTTGAACCCACTTAATGTAAAGTTGAATCTTGTATTTTATTCGAAAGGAAATAATTAAAGGTTCTGAAAAAATTTATACACCTAGACAGTCTAGATTTCAAAGTGAACAGGCCATCCATATCCACCTGTGATGCAATGTGGTCTCGTATAAATCGTATTAAAAAACAACAATTTCAGTTTACTGACATAACAATAAGAATATTGAAATAAGAGATCTGTGATAATTCCGGATCTTCGCAATGTAATTTCGTGAACCACTGAAGGTTGAGCTGTCTAATAGTTAGGTATCGTTCAAGCATTTCACATCCTTGTGGTACCCTGACTTTCTTAGTTCGTAGAAATCGAAGCAAAAATGGTGCATCTGGAAAATATAGAACATGATGAGTGGAGATGAGAAAATGGATAACATGACCTTAGACTGTCAGGTCCCAACAAACTTACTTTTTAAAATAAGATAAAATGTTAGTAATATCTCCGACACGAGGTGTTTATGTTTATACCGCGCTTGAGCATTACATATAAAATTGTAATTAGGTATTCCACAAAACAAAAATTTAGAATGAATCAAGAATGAACATACCTACAAGACTCATCAAACTATCATAGTGAATTAAATTCGTCATCAGTATCAAATTTGTGATGAAGAAACAAGGATCTAAGATTTGTGGAAAGTTCAAAGATGTGGTTTAACGGCGCAAATGCATAATACTAATTACACCCTCTTAAGTTGGTGAAACGGAAATAATTCACCTAAAATTGGGCGATCGAAAATGACAAGCGCAAATGAGGTTTACTGCGACTTTAGATCACCCTGGTCCACGGTCGTATACACAGGTCTGGAAACTCGAGGCTGTTTCCTATGTGAGAAGTGAGTCCGCTAAGCGTCAACTGTCGCGTAGTACCAAAAGGGTGACGCATGAGTCGAGAGATGGGATGTTCTTTGTATGTGGGGCTTGAAATTTGAACGATATGGCGCCTAATCCTGACAACAAACTTCGATCCATGCGCCACCTGGTGGCTGAGCGAGGGACTACGAGTTTGGCGACACCTAAGAGACTCATGTCAAACAATAGAGTTTCCAGACCTGTGTATACGACCCTGCCTTGTTTTCATGTTTGAACTACAGGAAGTAGTTCTATATGTAGAATAAAAATCTAGATTCATCGTAAAGTGTGGAACGCCATTTTAATATTTAATCGAGTTATCTCTCTGGATGCTCTGTAATTGTTATATACCGGGTGACCCATTTTAATAAATCCACTGGAATATCTCGACAAATATGCGTCCTACAAAAAAATGTTCCAAATAAAAGTTTGATGGTTTCGAAGGGGCCATCTGATCCTATAAACATTTTTTCACCCCCACCCTCCAGGGGCCGGGGCAGGGGGTCAACTTTTATATCTTAAATGGGAACCCTTATTTTTTATTGCAGGTTCGGATTCTACATGAAAAAATATGAAGATTTTATTTGAACAATTTTTTCGAATTCCTAATAGATGGCGCTGCAATCGCAAAAATAACATTAATCAAGTCAAAAAACTATGAATCGAAACGAAAATCAAAACACGCAATTTGCCAAGAATGATGTTTAGTTGCAATTAGTTTTCCGGACAGTTCGCACACAAAATGCGGCGGCTCGTGACGTGATAATTGCATTATCTGACAATCAACTGAAATGGCCGATTATTCACCGAATGAAACGGTGGATATTCTCCTTGTCTTAGGAGAATGTCGGGGTTCTTATCGAAGAGCTGCAGCGTTATATCGACGACGATTTCCCCGACGACAACGCCATCCGAATCATTCAGTGATTCGCCGCATCGAATTGAGATGTAGAAGAGGAATTATTCGATGTCAACGAAGGCGCAACACCATCGAGGATCATCGTATGAATCCGCGCGTTATCACCGTTCTGGCGATGGTTCATTTGAACCCTCACATATCAGTTCGCGAGATCCAGAACCAAAGTGGCATCTCGAGAGACTGCGAGAAGGTATTTGAAGAACGCAAAGTATCACCCGTACCACGTATCCTTGAATCAGGCATTGAGTGAGCAGGACCATGAACAACGGCGATTGTTTTGTCTGTGGGCAATACAGCAATTGCAAAATGACGAAAACGGTGCGCGGCTAAGCATCCTTTTGTCAAAATTGTTGGTAGAATATCAGTCTTTTTCAAGGCTAAATGATGTTCGAAATAGGGTAGATGTACCAGTGAATGGCCATCGCATTAGAGTGACAAGGATAGACAATACATTTTAAATGAGTGGCCATTTACTGGTACATGATCTTAACCGGCCATTCACTGGTGCATTGACCCTACGCGATAAGATGACCCATTCCATTTCAATGGCGAACAATTAAAAGTTACGATTTTATCGTCATTTTATCGTTTTTTGACTTGATTAATGTTATTTTTGCGATTGCAGCGCCATCTATCACGAATTCGAAAAAATTGTTCAAATAAAATCTTCATATTTTTTCATTTAGAATCCGAACCTGCAATAAAAAGATATGAAAGTTGACCCCCTGCCCCGCCCCCTGGAGGGTTGGGGTGAAAAAATGTTTATAGGATTAGATGGCCCCTTCGAAACCATCACTTTTATTTGGAACATTTTTTGTAGGAAGCATATGTGTCGAGATATTCCAGTGGATTTATTAAAATGGGTCACCCGGTATTTCCACACTATCTGCAAAGAGAAAAACTATTGAATTTCAATTAACCCTGACTTACAAATAATCAGGGTTCTCATTTAAACTACATACTACTATCAATTTTTATTATATGAATTATTCTTTATAAATGGTCATTAAATGTAAACTTTGGTAGCAACTAAAATAGAATAGAAATTCGGGTAGCATTCTATGTGGACACAATTGTTTTGAGATTAATCCTTTTAGAGCAGCTTTGAATTAAAATACAAACGAATCGACTGGCGTTGAATGGAAATAGCATTCCCACATATGTAGTACAATTATTTTAAGATGAACTGATGTCATGATTTAGGCAATTCTACAAAATCATATTATTTTCTATGATCTTGGTTGCGATTTAATGGGTAGTAAATTTATTTGGAAACCATAAGCCTGCTGTTGATAAAAATAAAAACGGCGTTCCATAGTAAAGCTGTCTACCTCTATCAGGGATGAGTTAAAATATATTTAGCTATTATGGCTACTTCACTTGTTCAAATAACTAACTAAGTACTATTTATGCAATGAATAGTACACATAACCGAAAATTGGGGAGGAAATTATTATAACAAACAAAATACTAGATATTACAGTATACATTAATCACAACGTAATATGTAAGACTATATTTGGAGACTTAATCAACTGTTAATTTTTTGAAGCTTCCATTGATTCCAATTCCAAGTTCTTCGTTCATTTCGGATACGAGTGAGCAAGTTTTTTCGTCAATTTCGATATACATATCGTCCAGAGCTAATAGATTGTTACGTTTTTCTTTGAGATATAGTTTGAATTCTTCTAACATTTCTGTGAGAGGAACTTCACCTCCATACTCCTTTGGAAGAATTTTACTATCCATTTTCGAGTATAAATCATCTAGAGTTTTATGCATCTGAAAAAAATTGATCGTGTTCATTGAACAAAATTTTAATGTCAATTATACTTACAAAAAGTCTGCTCTTCATTTTTTCACTCATTACTGAAATTGCCATTTCGATGAATTTGATAGCTGTCGAAGAAATATTCAGAAAATGGCTGCCTTTATGGCGCATTGGAGTTGAGTTCTGCAAAAAACGAAAGATACTTTAAGTTAAGTTTCATCCTTACCAGCAGACTTTACTTTTCCTATAGCAATTAATATTATAATTTCTCTCTACAATGATAGATTGCTCAATGATCAATGTAGGTTAAAGGCTAAAGACTTGCATCCATGGCCCCTCCATAACAATTATTATTATGCCATACAAACGTATTGCTTAAATTAGGAATATAATTAATTTTTAAATTCCACATCATTCTTCAAGTTTTTATTTCAGAGTTCGAGTCTGGCATTTCCAAATTTAGAACTTCAAATTGATGTATATGAGTAGACAGATCAAAATTCGATTTTTCTACTACTGGCAGTGAAAAAATATCAAATTTATCAATTGACAATCAGGTATGGACGTATGTACCCATGTTCTGGATGGAAATTTTGAAGACGAGTAAAATGCTCTATATTCCACTGAAACTTGATGATGTGACTTTTATTATACAACAATCAAATTGCATTAATAAACTAAAATGGCTTCACCATATTTGAAATGTTTGATAGCAGGTTATATTTACCTGAGTACATCTTATTACATTCCTAATGTCTGCCAATGACCACAATGAAATATGAGACATTTTAAATCCTCCTTCGTCGTTCACGTACATATATCCATTAATTTGATTCACTTCATCATCCATGAGAGCTTCCGTTATCAGGCTGTATACTCTCACCATATGAGCAGAAGTAAATTTATGAGGATCAAAGTTTCCAGCGCATCTGAACAACACCAAGCGTCCCTCGTCTCTGTCGATCAATGGAACTAAATATCCAGCGTCGATGATCTGGGATAATTCTGGATCTTCGCAATCTAATTTCGTGAACCACTGTGGATAGAGCTGACGAATAGTTAAGTATCGTTCAAGCATTTCACATGCTTGTGGTACACTGAATTTCTTAGTGCGTAGAAATCGCAGCAAAAATGGTGCATCTGAAAAATATATAGCATGATGAGTGGGGATAAGCAAATGAATAACATGACGTTAGATTATCGGTTCACAACAAACTTACTTCTTAAAATATGATAAAACGTTCGCAATATCTCCGACACGAGGAGTTTATGTTTATATGTGGGTGAGCATTACATAAAAAATTGTGATTAGGTATTCCACAAATCAAAAATTTTAAATGAATCAAGAATGAACATCCATACAAGACTCACCAAACTATCATGATGAGTTGAATTCGTCATCAGTATCAAATTTGTGATGAAGACAAATGGATCTAAGATTTGTGGAAAGTTCAAATAATTAGTTCGGTTAACTGCGTAAATGCATACTTCTTCTAGGTGGTGGGCCAACATTGATTAATATATTAATCAATGGTGCCAAATATTCTTCATGAAATCGTACGATCTGAACCCGTGGTTCCCAACGGAGGGACCCTGAGTGCGCACAATAAATGTGGAGGGGGTTGGTAGTTAATAGAGACAATTGACGAGCGTTAGGGAGGTAACCAATACCTCATTGGGTGATACGAAAATTTTGGATAAATGTAAGCTTGGCTTTGGAAAGAATGTAATAGGAAACCAATTCAAACATGATTTAGTATTTACTCAAAAGTGTTGTAGTTCTCCAAACGATTCATCCAACTACTTTTCGTAAAGTGGTTGCTCACCCAAAAAAGGTTGAGAGCCGCTGTGTGAACATTGTTTTACGCATTTACAGTTGAGCTTGATGATAATATTCGCGCTGGCCAGCGAATTCTGAATTGCAGTATATTCCTATTTTTAAGATCCTGTGCCATTATTGACGCAGTAACGAAAAATTGTACGAAATATATTTGTCTTACCTAATTAAAGTTACATTATTTATGTTAGTCATTAATATTCCTTCCTAAATATAATCACTAATACCTAGGTAGCATGAATAATTCGAATTTGTTTACGAATATCATTTCATCACAATATCAACCAGTTTAAAATATGCTAAGAAATTATTCATAATAATCATAATCTCAGTGGCGGCTCCTCGAAGGAGGCTAAGGAGGCTCAGCCTCCTCACCAATTTAGCTCAATGATCATTCTTCATTTTATTTCCTGTTTCTCTGATAATTTTTAAAATTTTACAATTAATTCCCCGTTCTCAGTAGTTATTTTTAATCTGGCAACAGTGCCCTGAGGCTAGACTGTCTATATATCTCAAACGCTGAGCATGTGTTGTCAACGCAGTTGCCGTTTTTCCGACCAGTCCGAACGCCAACTGGGTAAATCAGCGAAAATGGCAACACCCTCTGGAGGCTAGCCTGCGGCAGCCGCTAGCAATCTATGAAATACGAGACGTGCGTTCTGCCGACTGCTGAGTAGGTCAGTCAGTGCTTGTTTATGTATTGTGACGCCACGCGAAGTAAGGTTAGATTGTTGTCTGTTGTAAATTTAAAATGAGTGTTAGTGAGTTAGTTGCTGCCTTTTAGAAAATCCATTTAGTGAATTAACATACGATAAAAGTGTTTCTTTTAAATAAACGGCCTTTACCGGATTTGAAAGGATTAGTAATGTCAGGTAACTATCAAAATCGATCATTGTTAATACTAATAGTAGTATTGACAAGACGAAGTTTAAAAAAAAATCATTGAGTTCCCTGTAATGCTCCAACTCGATGGAATTTTACATCACGTGCAGTATTTACCATCCATAAAAATAAAGACAAATTAATTGAAACATTTGATTTTGTATTAAACAGTGATGACTTTTCAACAGATCAAGTTTCATTAAATGCTGCTGTTGGTTTAAAATCTTATTTAGAAAATGAAGAATTTTTGTTTTTTCTTGATAATTTTAAATTAATATATGAACAAACTGATCTTATTTTTCAAATTTTACAACATGAATTCACTGATATAATTTATTCAAGAGATCGTTTGAAACATATCATTGGAAAAATTTCAAGTTTCCGTAATACAGAATTTCATTTTAATATTTTATTTGAAAATTTTTCAACTGATGAGGCTCCTCCCGCGAAAAAGAGGAAAACATGTAATTTGGTAGACAAGAAACTACATTATAAACAACTTTTTTATGAAATTTTAGATACTATTAAAGGTCAAATTGAGATTCGATTATCCGATTTACATAAATTGAAGTTTTTTGACTTGACGAATAGAAGATTTCTCGAAACTTTTTCAAAAGAGTTCCCCAATACACTTTAAGATAACTTAGTTCTAAAATATAAATTTTTTGATAAAATAGCACGGCACAATGAATTATGCGTTATATACTCGGATAAAGATATTTTAGGCCAGTATGACAGTCACGCCGATATGATAAAATATATGATAGACAATGATTTGCAACAAGTTTTACCTCAGTTTTATAAACTACTTTGTTTGACAGTCACCATTTCTGTCACGTCGGTATCGGTGGAGAGATCATTTTCTACTCTCAAACGAATTAAAACTTACATGCCAAATACAATGGGCCATAATCGTTTATACAATGTTAGTTTAATATCTATTGAAAAAGATTTAGTAAAACACTTAAAACAAAATGATACATTTTTTGATAATATTATTGATCATTTTTCGCAAACTAAAGACAAAAAAAAGTTAATAAAATTTATAAAAAAAAACAAAATATGAAAAATTAAAAAAAAAAGAAAAAATACTGAAATTCCAAAAAAAATAAAAGACAAAAACGAAGAAAAAAATTGTTTGGCAAGAGAAACTCTATACCTCAACGTTGGTTCTTGCTGGGTAACAATTAATTTTGTCACTGAAGTAGCTGGTACGGTCGCTGTGCAAAGGTTAAAAGGCTGTGAATAGAGTATATTTTTAACAAAAACGTTTTATGTCCAGCCTCCTCTCTCAAAAATTCACGAGCCGCCACTGCATAATCTCACCACTTTCAACTACCTCAATACATTTGGATAATGAGTAAAACATGGAAAAAGTCCAATAGCTCCATTGCTATTTGAGATATTGCCATTTTAACGCAATAAATACATAAGCAGAGCCTAATTGGAAAATATTTGCATTCATATACAGAATGCTCTTTATTAAGTAATACACCAAACTTATGTTTCTTCAATGGAATACCCTATACTATGATCATTATTTCGAAAGCCCTCATTAATCTGAGAAGAATGATATCACATACCATGGGTCTCTTGTTGACGGTTTCCGAATTATCAGACATTTTAGAGTTAAAAGGAGTCTACTCAGGCACGTAGCCAGGGGGGGGGGGCCCGAGGGGTCAGGGCCCACCGGAAATTTCACAGATTCTTGCGAATTTGTGTTCTTCTATAGAACAGTCTTCGAAAATAATTTTTTTTTTCAAATCAAATTTCTCAATCGACAACGGGTACATTGTTCATTGATTCGACGGATCCCTGCATTGATATTTCACAAAAGTTCAGCCATTAGGCAAAGCTTCCCTTTTATGTCACATGCGGCAGCACTAAACATCATTGTTTGCACATGAATTTCTTGTCTGGTTTGTGTACAGCCAACTGTTATTTACTTCGCATACCTACATATTATTCAAGTCAGTAATTTCTACAATGCAAAATGAAAAGCCAACAAGGGTAAAGAACCATCACATCGTTTTTTAAAAAGTCGAAAACGGAAACCTCAATCTGTGCAGAGAATAATCATGATGAGTGAAGTGACGTTTTGAATAGGATATTCCAAGATTAAGTTTTTATCAATTCTGTGATGAATTCTATTCTACATCGTAGCTAGATATATTCGATTCTAGTTTTGATACGTTACACCTACTTCACAGATTAATTACGTTTATTAAATTTTCTCCTGTCATAAATCGAGAAAATTACTTCTGTAGGTGCAGGACTCTTGAGTAGAAAAACTCATACTGTATAAATTTTTGTTATGCACAGATATTTTTTGTCACACTTCTGAAATGCTATAACTTAAATGAAATGAAAGCTGTTTTTGTATTTTCTGTTTATTGTTTTTTCATCGCATGATAATGATCATTAATCCGATACCAATAAATTATCGAAGTTATGCCGAAAACTTTGTTTCCCTCTTTATTTATTGAGATATAATTACATTATCTCAAGAATATATACTTTTTCCGGGATATATGTCATTGGGCACCCCCCGAAGCAAATTTATGACTACGTGACTGGGCTACTTCAAAAAATGACTATGTTTACTGATCGAGATAAAACCGCGATTCTTACGCGAGCAGTTTTTCAATATGGTTAAAAATAGTATCCATTATCAGAATTTTTCCGAAAATATGCAAAGTATACAGGGTGAGCCAAAACAGAAAAACACGCATAACTTTCTTATTATCAATGAAACATCCTGTATATTTCATTAGTCGAAAAGTCTTTCAATAAGCTTTCCAACCATGTAAGGTAAGTATGGTTGAAAGTGAGCATCCAGGCTGTTATTAAATAAAACAAACGAGAAACTAAACTTTCCACTGTAAGCAATGCACTAAGTGAAAAGGCTGATCAAAATACCACTAAGTGCCAATAAGTCACTACATGCAACTAATGAACAAACGTAGAATATTCGATTGAGAACAGATCATTATTTGATAGATTTAACAAGCAATGATAATCTAATAAACAAAACAATACCTTAACAATTAAAATATTGTATCTTAAAGGAGAAAATCTATTGGGTTAAATCGGGAGAATGGATAGGACAAGTGATTTCTCCTCCTCTCCTTATCCGGTGATTTGGGTAACTTTGATTTAAAAATTGGCGAACAATTCGATGGTAGAGTACAGGCTTCTATCCTACTGACAGCCACATGCTTCTCCTTGTATTCAAATTTACGTTTTTTTAGAAGAAGTGGGAGATCATTTTCTTGAAATTCCAATTATCCAATCCGATTCAAAACCACATCAAAAAAGTAAAGACCGATCACACTTGATCCCCACATGATCAATATGACGGATCCAATGGGGATTTTCAGTTGCAAAATAATACGACATGCTCCTGCTCTTGCTCTTGCTCTTGAATTTTCTTTCTTTGGTATGGAATCTAAATGTTCGTATCGAACAACAAGGTCATATCTTTGAGAACCTACTTTAAGATCCAATATTTTAATTGTTAAGATATTGTTTTGCTTATTAGATTATTATTACATGTTGAATCTATCAAATCATGACTTATTGGTAATTTGTGGTATTTTGATCAGCCTTGTTACTTAGTGCATTGTTTACAGTGGAAAGTTTAGTTTCGCGTTTGTTTTATTTAATAACAATCTGAATGTTCACTTTCGACCATACTTAACTTACGTGAGAAAGCTTACTGAAAGACATTTCGACTTATGAAATAATATACAGAATGTTCCACTGATAATAAGAAAGTTATGTGTGTTTTTCTGTTTTGGCTCACCCTGTATACTTTGCACATTTTCGAGAAATTTCTGATAATGGATACTATTTTTAACCGTATTGAAAAACTGCTCGCGTAAGAATCGCGGTTTTATCTCGATCAGTAAACACAGAGTGATTTTTTGAAGTAGACCCCTTTTAACTTAAAATGTCTGATAATTCGGAAACAGTCAACAAGAGATCCATCGTATGCCATATCATTTTTCTCAGATTATTGATGGCTTTCGAAATAATGATCACAGTATAGAGTGTTCTATTGAAAAAACATAAGTTTGGTGTGTTACTTAATAAAGGCCATTCTGTATATGAATGCAAATATTTTTCAATTATGCTCTGTTTGTGTATGTATTCATTTCATGAAAAAACCGCTTGTCAATATCTCCAATATTAACGGAGCTGTTGGACGTTTTCGGGACTCTGGGTCACCTGTATATAGCTACATCACATTAATCTCTATGCTAATTCATGTTCAACTTAAAACATGAAATTCTTGATATTTATGAAAGTAATATTTAATAATTTATGTTAGCATAAAGAAAGTTCCGCTTTTTAATTACATCAATAAAGATGAACGATATACAATAATAATAAGGAATACAATTCTGTACAACATTTACCTAAGCTTTGAACACAGTTTGGAAAATATTGATTTACACAGAATATAACTCTTGACAATCTCACTATAAAAGTTTCATAAAATTTGGATGAAAAATTAATGGTAATTTGAAACAAGGAGGAGTGAATAATAAAATGTGAATGAAATACTAATTTACACTTACTAACCATATATTTATTGTTATTAAAATTGCAACGTAATAATTTTTTAAATATTATTAATCAATTTGAATGAATTTACGCGTAGGAAGCGCTCGAATTGAAACTTTTCTATTCAAATTATAATTATTCGTAATATTACTATTATTGGTCAATTTACATTCATATCAAAACTATATCCATAAATTTTAATACATAGATACTTCAATAGAACTAATACTTCAAAAATAATATTCAATGCTGAACGATGTGTATTATGAATTTTAACATATAATGTTAAATTTGAAAACTTTCAAGAAAATATTATTTATGGAATGGAAATTACAATTTTCTTGGACAAAATAAACCGTATTTTCACATATTTCCACAAAATTTTATTCTTTGACTTTGATTAATTCAAGGCAAAAAATATGAAAATATGATTCTTACCTGTCCGACATTTCTTTATATTGGGGTGTTTATTGATCCAGTCTCGCATGGTATCAAGCGATTGTTCGCGTATGCTATCATCTTCCCTGAGTTCATCTAAAGCTTTTTTCTTTTCGGCCTCTGGCAATTGGCAGACATACTTTTGAGCAGAGCTGTTACCACCTAGACCCATAGTTTCTGAAAGCAGCAAATAACTCAACTCCCACACTTTATATGCTTTGTAATTATTTTGAGGTGAGTATGACATTGAGCATGATCATTATTATGATCCACTAATTAGCTATATATAGTAAACTTTGTGCAAATTACGTGTCTTGCATATTTACAGAAGATAATAGGGTAATTAATTATATGTTTAAAACATTCGATTTTGGAGGAAATAAACCACCAATGTACGCCATTGCTCAGTTCATTCGACGTTCATAGAGATACGTTGTCAAAAATCCGTACGTTTTTTGTTTCATTTAATTTTACTGCTGTAGTTCGATATCGCAATGGAACAGTTCAATAGGTACCTAATAGTCCGGTTACCTGCCTCAATTTGGGCTTGGGGAGCAATTAGAACGGTTCTTCGGCAATGCCTTGAAACGCCTAGATCCAGAAGATGAGTTCTCTGCGTGTTGCACATAAAATTTTCGGTCGTGCAACTCCTCAAGCCGTCAAGATGAGAGAGTTGCATGTAATCAATTCATTACTCGGAAGGTATGATTTAGTCATAGTCAAAGTATAAAGGTCTGTTTGAGCCTCCCTACCATCGTTTCTCGCGTTGGGTGACGTCACCCGTCTCCTCCAATCACAGCCTTGGTCTCATCGGCTCGTCGCCGGCACGTAACAATATCATATTATAACGTCGTCAATAAAATTAAATAAACGAAATAAACGACCGATCAGCTTGCTCTCGAAGTTTAAAAAGATTGGAAGGGAGGCTCAAACAGACCTTTATATTTTGACTACGTGGTTTAGTTACCAAAGTCAAAGTTGCTGACGCGTTTGACTTGCACGCTAAATTGGGCATTGCACGGCAGAAATTTTGCATACTCACGGTAAATGAACATACTTTAAGTTGCTGACGATGACCACTTGCACACGAAAAGCTATAAGTGAAAAACCGCGAAAAATATAAATACGCGTTTTTGATCCTCGGATCGAGTGTACGCGGGGATTGGGTCAAATTCACGAACCCACAATCTGAATTTTCGGAAAAATTACCCGTAAAACGGGAAAAGCTGGGATACGGGGATTTTTACGCCTTGAATCGTCAATTTCGATGAGCAAAAATATTATTGGGAAAACTTCAATTAAAAAAAAAAAACCGGAAATGTGAAAACCGATTATTAGATTAGATTAGAATTAGATATCAATTATTCTACATATTAATCGCCTACATTATCTACATCTAGTTCGATTTTGAAATACTGGTGTTTGGAGTTCTAAACATAACAGTAATGAAATACTTAGGAACTACCAACTACTAACTAGTAAGACATTGAAGTAACGGAACGGTATTTGTAACAAATACAATGTAACGAGTACTAGTTGTAAAAGTAACGAGTACTCTGAGCAGTGGCGGCTCCTCGAAGGAGGCTAAGGAGGCTCAGCCTCCTCACCAATTTATCTTGTTGATCATTCTTCATTTTATTTCCTGTTTCTCTGATAATTTCTTAAATTTTACAATTAATTCCCAGTTCTCAGTAGTTATTTTTAATCTGGCAACAGTGCCCTGAGGCTGTATATATCTCATACCATAAACACGTGTTGTTCAACACAGTTGCCGTTTTTCCGACTAGTCCAATTGGTAAATAAGCTAAACATAGCTAAAAAGGCAACACTCTCAGTAGGCTAGCCTGCCGCCCTCCTTCAAGTTCACTACGGTCAACAAGAACTCTTTCACGGTCGGTGGTACGAAATACGACACATGCGTGTTGCGTCGTTGCTTGTTATGTTTAGCGGGTATAATTGTTAATTGTCAGGCAAAGTAAGGTTAGATCAGAATTTGTCTGTTCGGTAAATTATTAAAATTTAAAATGAGTGCTAGAGATTCAGTTGCTGACTTTTTAGAAAGTCCATTTAGTGGTTTAACATATGACAAGAAAGTGTTTTTTAAAAATAAACGGCCTTCACCGGATTTGAAAGGATTAGTGATGTCAGGTAAGTATCAGAATCGATCATTTAATACTGACAATTATAAAAAATATTTGTGGTTAACGGGATCTGAGATACACAATGAATTATTTTGCTGGTATTGCTTGTTATTACAACTTCATGTTGGGGCACTTTGGTTATAATGATTTGAAAAATTTAGATCCTGGTCTAGACAGACATGAAAAATCGCAGGAGCATATTACATCGAGTATTAAGTTTAAATTAACCGGTAAACAAAATATTACATGTTAATACAATGTTAGTTTAATATCTATTGAAAAAGATTTAGTAAAACACTTAAAAGAAAATGATGATGATCTTTAATTTCATTTTTCGCAAACTAAAGACCGTAGAATTCCGTTAATATATAAAAAAGTTAATAAAATTAATAAAAAAAAGAAAATATGAAAAATCCTAAAAAAAAGAAAAAATATTGAGAAACAAAAAAAAAATAAAACAAAAAAACGAACAAAAAAAATTTTATGCCAAGAGAAACTCTGTAACTCCACGTTGGTTCTTGCTGGGCAACAATTAATTTTGTCACTGAAGTAGCTGATACGGTCGCTGCACAAAGGTTAAATTAATTGGCTGGATAGAGTATATTTTTACAAAAACTTTTTATGTCCAGCCTCCTGTCTTAAAAAGTTCCCGAGCCGCCACTGACTCTGAGTACATGAAACTAGCTGTATTGTATCATCACTAGTCCAGGCTTGTAGTCCAGGTAACGAACCGGAAAATTAAAAAAATATATATAGTAAGCTAGAATTTCGAAATTTTTTTTGCCTTTTGTTTCTAATACCCCATAGATCATTCATGACTATCAAGACCGCGGGGGTCGACTTTTCTACCTCCCCCAAAATGGGATTTCAACCCCTCAGAGGAGCATTCTTATAAAAACAATTCAAAAGTTTAGAAAATTGATGAATTAAGAGCCGAAAATGACCCCTAGTTTGTTTTTTGTGTCGCGGATCACGATTCCGTTAGTTTTCTCGGAAAAATCCCTCCAGATGGGTAATTTGGAAAATTTATATAATTATAATATTAAATTTATAATTTTGTTACAAAAATTACCTCTAGTAGGTTTTTTGGGTCGCTGATCACGATTTCGCTGTTATTTTTCCCAAAAAACTCTCTCCAGATGGAAAAGCCCAAATTTCCCATCTGGAGGGAGTTTTCCGAGAGAACTAACAGCGGAATCGTGATCAGTGACCCAAAAATATACTAGGGTACATTTTTGTAATAAAATTATACTTTATTATTCATAACCGTCTCAGGAAAATCTCAAATTTCCCGGATTTTCCTTCTGGAGAGAGTTTTTTGGGAAAAATAACTGCGTAAACGTGATCAGCGACCCAAAAAACATACCAGGGGTCATTTTCGGCTCTTAATTCATTAATTTTCTAAGCTTTTGGATTGTTTTTATAAGAATGCTCCTCTGAGGGGTTGAAACCCCGTTTTGGGGGTAGAAAGGTCGACTCCCGCGGTCTTGATAGTCATGAATGATCTATGGGGTATTAGGAACAAAATGCAAAAAAAGTTGAAATTTTAGCTTACTATATATTTTTTTTTATTATGGCCTTTTTCCCGGCTTATTGCCTGGACTATTGGTTGTTTACAACAAAACTAGTTTTTTGCTTCACACTAGAAAAGGAACCTGTAGTTCAGTGACATCTAAATACACTGTGTTCTAAAAGAAGAAAACTGTTTCAAATTGTCATTTCATATTAAGAAACTTTGATATTATCCGATAGAAGACACTAACAATATACATATTTGTTAGGAATAAAATCATTTATTAATCATTGCCTATGGATGTAGTTAAAACTCTTTGATTATTAATAGTTTTCTTACAATCACTATTCCTGAAACAAACTTCATATTACAGATTACGTTTCTGCTATGTCGCATATAAAAATATTCCATCATAACACAATGCCATTTAGTTATTTTTATTTTATACTGGAAAATAATCATTGCGATGGAAATCAATTAGCATTAGCGTCTTATATAGAGTTTATATTTATAATCAAACTAATGGTCATGAAAAGCGTAGTCAGGAGTATTCACACCTGGAAGCAATTTATTAATTTGCGCCCCCTCGCACACCAGTAAATACTTGATGGCTAAAACTATACCAAATAAAACTTTAGAAGGTATCACAGTTACACATTTGAGGGCGCTGAATTTTGTCAAAATTTAAAACTTAGCAAACTTCTAGAAAACTAAAGAAAAATAGTTTTTAGGACATATATAAGGACTTCCTGTTTAAACGGGATTGCCAGACATAAAACTAAGTCCTTAGTTGCACACCTTTCGCGTTTTTAATGAAAAAAAAACAAAAACAAGTTATTATTGTAAAAAATACTACTCAATGATGATTACCAACTCCTGCCTCATGTACTTAATTCTCTTCTTTTACTTGAATATTTTATTTGATAAGTTCGTAAGCAATAATTATTCAAAAATGTGTTACTTTTGTTTAATAATGAAGTAAGCAGTATCTTTATCTGTGGGACTTCACAACCAACAAAATTTCCTCTCCTGTTAAATGCTGTAAAACCAAGTCATATAGAAATTCATTTGGTCTCATTTTTCAAACCTGTCTCCTAATAGATATGTATGGAATTTTCCGAACAATACGTAATTTTAATTGAGCTTATTGAAATAATACGAAATCATTTCTAAAACTCAATGAATTGTGTGTGACCATGCAGTACGTCTTGTTAATTTATTTAAAGCCGAACTAGATTTTCACTTGATTTTCGGATCATCCTCTAACTTACCTTTGACGATAAGTTTCTGAAAAATGTCCTTTAATCGTTCCGAGGGGAGTTCTTACATTCATTATTTTCCACCAAGATAATACATTGGTACCTGGTGCGATGGTTCGAGGAGTTCGGGAGTTGAAATTGTAGTGCGAGTGCGAAACATGTTTTTGCTCTACCTACATTTTAATTGATGCAATAATAATTAGTTTGTTAGCCATTAACTAGTTGAAGAACACAATAGTCGTAAGACTCTGTTGTAATTGTTAATAATAATAATAATAATATTTATAAACTAAGCTGTTGATTTGGAATGCTCTATATTTGAACCAGCTTGAAGTAGAGCCTATATAACAATAATAAAACCTTAACCTTAATTTAACATTTTGACGCTCCAAATGTGTAGGATAGAGTGCTTTCAAATTCAAAGAGTATTTAAATTTTAACAATTCACCATGTTCTAGTTTATGCATTTTTCAAAAGCATTAGATGATGCATGCTCTGTGTCCCGAGTCAAAGTTGAGATACTGTATAATTTGATTGGCTTTTCCTTATACATGTGAGAATGTGAAATGAATCGAATTGATAAATAATGATCCTGAATTATCAACTCGATAGGTACCTTGTTATGTTTAGAAAAATTGTTCATGGTTTTGTTGTTCAGTGCCTTATTGTGATATATAATACAGAATATTTTATATCCAATTTGTTCTACTCGCATAATAATTAACTTAATAAACATGAATAATCCATGATTTATTTTTGATACAGGACAAATATGATCAACCTCTTTAATTATATTAATTTAATTGTATTTGAAGATGTTAATAAAATCTTAGCATTTGCAGAACATTTATACCTTTCTTTCACAGGGACATTGATATCCATTGTTTCCGTGGGAAGCCATTTTACAATATAGTTTATATTCACTCATAACACTGTTATGTACACGTTTATTTACAGATAAAATACTTCTAATTATCATGGACAGCTTACGAACAGGTGCTCAGCAACCTCGCATCACGAAGCCTCCGGTTGTTGACGTCACACTTACAGTAGAGGAGTCTTCGACAAAGAAATTAACAATATGGTAGCTATCATCAGAGTAAACTGAGTAAACTGTTTACTCTGATGATGGCTACTTGGAGCTGAAAGGTCCTCAGTACTTTAAGAGTATTTTCAGTGGATAAGGCTGAATATTTCTTATTTATAGTGCAGTCCGTACTTAGTTAGAATGCCTTGAAGTTCATTTTGACAGGAAATAGCTTGATCTAGCGGTAGTTTTTTAAGTTGAACGGAACGGCAACACTATGATCAAAAATATGAAATTCATCATATTTTTCTGTATGCTCCCGCTCCGCATCTTGCATAGTGTTTGCTAAAGATTTTAGATCTTGAATATAGACAGCTACCTCTTTTACCTTGTCTTTGTCAGATTTTTACGCTTTGGTATTGTTCCAGGCGTAGGATCGTTGTTGTTGTCATGTTTAGTAGTTTCGTATTCTATTTGATCAATTGCTTCTGGAGGTTCATCATCTGTATTTGTACACATAACATTATGAACAACATTTTAATTAGGCACTTTACTAAATAGGTTGGCGTCACAAGCTCGCTAGCTGCTTCACATAAGTATTAATGATTTTATTGTTTTAGGTACCCCAGACAGTTGATGAATGGAAATAAATAGGAAGTGACTTCAGCACAAGGTGGAATTTCAAATGTAGTGCAGTCAAATGCGTATAAAAATAGTCCAAATCTCGAAATCCTTGGGAAATGAACCGATTTTGATCGGACAAAGTGCATTCTCTTCGGAATTGCATCAGAAACAAAGTCTGCCTTGTTCAAAGTTTCGCATAAATTGTGCATTGTTTATAAATAATAAATTAACAATTTAATTAGCGTATTTACGAGATTACATAAAAATTCATTAAACATGATCGGATGAAGACTATTTTTGGTCAGTGAACATATGAAAATATTTAAACAAGTAGTCGAATTAACTTCATTTGGTATAAACAACAAATAGACGAATTCGACCAAAACTACGAATTTAGGATCGTTTTCGAATAATTTTGGCTTTTTGGGTTCGATTTTGTCGTCAATATCGTCGAATGTATAACCGCTAATTTATTTATTTGTTATAAACAGATTATATTTGCTTATAAATATACGAATTTGACCAAAATGTTGAGTTTATAGTCGTTTTCAGCTAATTTTGGCCTTCTGACTACGATTTAATTGTTATTATGGTATTTAAATGCATACTTAAATTTTTAATTGTTATAAATGAATTATTTATCAATAATTATACGAATTTGACCAAAATGTCGAGCTTATAGTCGTTTTCAGCTAATTTTGGCCCCTTCAGTACGATTTTATTGGTATTATAGTACAATGTTATAAATAAAATATACGAATTGCGCCAAAATTCCGATAGTAAAGTGTTTTCAAAATTAATGTATTGATAGTCAAATAAATTGTATAAAAAAAAATAGATATGTATGTTACTAGGAAAATCTTTATTTTCTTGTTCGTCTTAGGGGGTACCTATTATTCGTGATACGTTTCAATTAAACTATTTTCTTTCTTGAACATGGCATTTTCTTATTAATTAATTTGCTTTCTTGATAAGACTTAATACTATTTTTTTTGGATATAATTTGTTTGACTATTAATACATTATTTTTAAAAACACCTTACACTTGGAATTTTGGCGCAATTCATATATTTATTAATAAATAATGTATTGGTATTATTCGTGATACGTTTGAATTTAACTATTTTTTTTCTTGAACATGGCATTTTCTTATTAATTAATTAATTTTTTGATAAGACTTGATACTATTTTTTTTTAATATAATTTATTTGAATATTAATACATTATTTTTTAAAACACCTTACACTTGGAATTTTGGCGAAATTCGTATATTTATTAGTAAATAATGTATTTATAACAATTCAAAAATTTATCCATGCATTTAAGGACAAAATAACAATAACAATAAAATCATACTCAAGAGGCTGAAAACGAAATTTTTTTGGTCAATTTCGAATATTTATTAATAAGTATAATTTGATTATGACAAATTAATAAATTAGCGGGTATACATTCGACGATATTGACGACAAAATCGAACTCAAAAGGCCAAGGTGCTTGATTTACGCGATTCACTATTTGGAACTTGCGCTCTTTAGAATGTCACTTTATTCATGCACTCGCGATGGTTTTAGTCGGTCACATGTTATTATGCTGTGCGCTTGAATTATTTAATCACTTCACTTCACTTGGTCTTTCATGGCACTTTGTTCAGCGGAGGATCAGCGTTGTAGAATCGAGGGCTTCCTGGTATGCTTCCGGGAGGTTATCGTCTTGCAGTAAAAGAATACTGATGAGGAGTTTGAGTTTCTCTTTGGGGGGACGACTAAGGGCCCTGCGGTGTCCATGCCATGGAGTAAGGAGTGTAGCTTTCGCCTTCTTGTTGGATCCGTGCAATGTGCGGTTGGTATAATGCTTTTGGAGTTTGTGTAGGTGTTGGTCGATGGGGGTAATGTCAGCCCGCTCAACGACTAACCGGTTTGGGTGTCGATAGTAGAGCCTGTGCGCTCACAAGATTTTAATTGCTCTAGCTTCCTTCCAGGGAGGGTAGAGTATATCAGGGCTCGGTAGTCGATGACTGGCCGGCTAACTGCGGTCAACTACCTCGCTTTTCGAAGCCTCCGTTTGATGACGTCACACTTACAATGAATTGAAGCCTTGTGTATAGAGGGGGTAACACAAACTCGGCACATATCTCAGGTATACGAAATAAAAATAATCAACCTCGGCACAGAGATTAAAAGATTCATTTTTATAATGTTTAAACTCGGCACATGAATAATACATGCTTGCAAGAAATAGACTGATAATATTAAAACAAAATTAATCAATTTAAAATATACATAATACATATAGGTACATAGGAAGAACATATTCAAAATTATATTTACAATGTACTATTTTAATTAATTGCATAATAATAAGATATTATTTTAACATATTGCAGTTTGGACAACTTACTATTTTTAAATTCTATAATTTTAGAATTAACAAAATTATGACGTTTCTTAGTGGCTATAGTTTTAGATTTATGAATTTCGTTAACACTGTTGCATTTAATATAGATTTCAGTTTGTACTTTAAGAAGTGCGTCTACAAAAATAAATAAAGAATGATGCGTTTGGTACATGGATGCATTAAAATGAGAATGAAACGATTCGCAAGCTTTGGCTGTTTAATTTAATGCAGCAGAGGCATCAGCCTATATATGTGGTGGAAGTTTCGAACTATCTGTCAAATAATTTTCGAGAAGGTAATCAGAAAATGTTTCTTTCTTTCATCTACTGGCTTAACTTCGTAGGGCTCAAAAATCAACCATTTCAGTGTAAGTGAAATTTTGAGCCATAATTTTATAAAATTTTTACGGAAAGCAAAGTAAAAACTGACAGTTTTGAGAATAAATTCTCCAAATGCCAAAATGACATTAGAAAAGCAAAGGCAACTAAGGTATTTTAATCAAGTAAAATTAGTAAGCCAAAATTGCAGAGACTCGAAAATTATTTTTTTCAAGCTAATCCTATGATTTTATCAAAATTTTCTAAGAGTAAAAAAAGTTTTCAAATTAAATAAGCTATCTACATAAAAAATATAGAGTGAATTACATCGACGACAAAAAAGTTCTGGACACTTATCCCGTTACATCCTCAAGTTTGAGCCATTTCTATGGTCTCTAAGGCTCTATGCTCCACTCTCAAAAACGGCTATTATTGACAGTAACTCACCTGCCAAATATTGTAAAAGTCCTTCATCACGTTCTCAAGTTATACCGAAAAAACAAAATTATTTTTGCAACTTTGAAGCCCTCTACCGGCTAAACAAGACACTTGAGGCAAAAGTAAAAAGGCTCATCAAATTTTTTTCGAATCAAAGAATCTTCGGTTTTATTTTAGCCACGCAGTTCGAGGACATCCTGTATACAGAGTACGGAAAATATACCCAGCCAAGTTTTTAAGTAAAATAAAATGGAGTAAAAAAATGCTTTTTCAATGAAAAAACTTTTTATTAAAACATGTAAAATCATTAAAGAAAAACTACATCCAGTAAATGACCGCCACGACAAGACAGACAATGACCAACTCTATTTTGAGCGTGTAGCATAACTTTGCACAATATTTCAGCTGGAATGTTCGCAATTTCTTCACGAATATTTACCTTTAAGTGTTCTAACGTTTGTGGGCGATTAATGTAGACCCTACAAGAAAAAAATCTGGTGCCGTCAAATCAGGAGAATGAGGCAGTCACTCAACATCTCCATATTTTGAGAGCAGCCTAGCAGGGAAAGTGTCTCTAAGAAGAGCGACCGATTCACGCGCTTTGTGGCATGTAGCGCCATCCTGCGGGAACCAGAAGTCTTCTAAGCCAAGTTTTTTCAACTGTAGTTGCAGAAATTCACGTATCATTGTTCGATACTGTTCTTCATTAACGGTAACTGCAATGTCTTTGGCATCTTCAGAAAATGGTTCATTCGGGGCATATTGCGCATCTAACAACGACTTTTTGATCAAACTGCACGTTCTTTTGAATAAAACGAGAGTTTTTTGTTCCCCAAAAAAGATGATTTTGTTTGTTAACACGACCCGAAAGGCAACAATTTGCTTCATAGCTCATTATCAAATTTTGCCAAAAATTGGGTTCAGCTTCCACTAAGTTCGTAACGATTTGTACGTATTGCAAACATCTTTGAATATCAATTGGCTGTAGTATGAACATAGTTTGAATTTTGTATGGATACACAAGTCTAAGTGCAAGATTCTTCTTAAAGTTCGCTCGGACAACCCTAATTGCGCCGCACGTCTTCTTGTGGAAGTTGTTGGTTCTGCCTGAACGTCAGCCCTAACAAGCTCAACATTTTCTTTTGAACGACCAGAACGAGGTCTTCCAGTATACTTTACATCACTTACTGTGACATTCTGTAAAAACACGTTCGCTAAAGGACGAACTCTTTCTCCGTGTGGAGCTCTTCGACCGGGATCCGCTCTCCTAAAAGTGCGTTGACTTAAAATTATAGAAGAAAAGTGTTGGAAATACAATTTAACAATTCATAACAAAATTCTGTATCTTAATACTTTGATATAAAACTAAACTAATTAATGTGTTACAATTTCGATTAATCGTGTTTCTGTTCGTTTCGGCGACTTGTGGGCATTAATTTCAATTGGTGCGATACCGACGCCTTGTGCTAGTAAAATTAGTCTTAAGAAATCCTGTTTTAGACATTGATACATCTTCTGATAACGGTCGCGAGACCGAAACGTGCGTCAAAGTGAAGACCAAAATAATAAGCATATGTGTTAGTGTGGCCTACTTCCCGAGAATTTATATATAATTGATATAAAACTTAACTTTTGACAGTTGTCAAAGAAATATGAAATAGCACAATTAAAAAAATATTCCATGGCTGGGTATATTTTGCCGCATCCCATATTTTCACATATTACAACCACCTTTAGTTTGTTCAATTATATTTATCTCTCCTCATATTATCTACCCAAAAATAGTTGGAAACTTCAAATTTGCTTTGATGTAGAATTTCAACTATTATATATTTTCACATTTTACAACGATCCAATAGCCGAAAGGGAAAATTTTGAGAAATTAAATTCAAAATGGAGGCTTTTTACGCTACTTCCGCGGGCATACTTTAGACATTCCTTTGTTGCTAACAATCTATTGACCTTTCAGACATGAAAAACACACATTTAAATGTTTTTACACTGTACTTTATTTCACAATATTGTGTAGTTTTGTGATTTTGGCCAGCCGGGTTCTTCAGTAGGCAAAACAGACACCGTGGGTGCGCCACTGTGTACTACATTAATAAGTTCTGGATATCCAGTTTTTGAATTGTACATTCATTTAGCTCATTTTAAAAGATGTTACATCACGGTATCTCAAAAAAACACAAGTAACAGATATACATTTTAATTATAAAATAGTAAGACATAAGAACTTAATATTTAGATAGATACATTAATAAGTAGTAAGAAGGCCATAAAAAAGAAGTAAAGAATTTCGCTGTAGAGATATTGTTCTAATCTTGTCGTTTTAATTTAATCACTTATGAAAATTGACTCAAGTTTTAAATTATTTGCTCCAAAATTAGGAAACGTCATATAGGAAACAAGTAAGAAAATGTGTTTTTGCAGATAAGATACATTTTCTAAGTGATTGAATTATTTGCTATTCCGTATTTTTGCAACAAGTTATTAATATTGTAATAGGAAAAGAATATTATTCATTATCATTATTATTAATATTATCTAACTAGCAAATAGGTAACTGTGATCCACCAAAGACATTATATTTATCTTCATATAACAATCAAAACTTAGAATAATTGATTTTTTTTAAATCTAAATTGTTGGTGTATTACGGGAAACAATCATTTTCCGATAGATAACATTAGAGATTGGCTAAGCGTGCTATCTGTCTACCGTATATCTATACACACATATAGTGTATAGATTTCTTATTATTGTAGATTGTGCCAATATATTTTATCTATAACTTAACATAAACTATAAATACGATTTCTGGGATAACAAAACATAACGAGGAATAATAACATAGATTACTTAAAGCCACTTAATGTAACGGAAAGGTCTAGTATTTTATCCAAACAGTACGGATTTCAAAGTGGACAATTCATAGTATCCACCAGTGATGCAATGTGGTCGTATACATCATATTAAAAAACAACAATTTCAGTATATGTACTTACATACCAATGATAATATTGAAATAAGAGAATTTGGTTAAATTCCATACTCCCTGCAAATTTTTTATGATTTATCCATGATATTAATACATAAGGCGTTTTTCTTTGAATGTTTTTAACTTTAGAACTTCTCTAGATGATAAAGCTAAACGGTTTTCCAATTTACTCACTTCCGCAGTAATTTAGCTGAATTAGTTAATTTATACACTTGGAAATTTTGAATATATACAGCATTGAGTAAGAATATGGAAACACTTGAAAATTTTGAATACGATTTTAGTTCCGGATTTGTTACTTTCATATTATACTTTTTACTGCATATAGAAACATCAAATTGAGAATTAGAAAGCATGGTTTTGTGAATTGTTATTTTTTATTAAAATATCAATCGAAACAGAATATCAATTGTACCTATTTACATTAGTTTAGTGTGTTTGCACTAGCTTCAGTTCAAAATGGAACAATCAGGTAAAATAGAAACTATTTGGAAGTCTTACGGGGTTGATTCAAGGAAAATTTATATCCTTGTGAAGTATTTATATATCGTTTAATAATTCGCTTTCTTATTAATAGCTAATTAAACCCTCTTCAGTTGGTGAAACACATGTATGTTATTCAATGGTGAAACAGAAATAATTTACCTAAAATTGGGCGGCCAAAAGTGACAAGCGCAAATGAGGTTTACTGCGACTTTAGATCACCCTGGTCGAAAAATTTGTTTTATTTAATATAAAAGATTCAATAAAACTACAAAATTTTTTGAAATCTTCAGGTATTTCAATTCTTTTGCCCATCAATGTTTACCCAATTATTTTGATTTCCTCGTATCATTTCGTAATCTCATGTTTGAACTACAGGAAGCAGTTCTATATGTAGAATAAAAATCTAGATTTATCGTAAAGCTGTCTACCTCTATTATCAGGGATGACTCAAAACATATTTAGCTATTAGGGCTACTCCACTTATTCAAATAACTAACTAAGTACTATTTACACAATGAATAGTACACATAACAGAAAATTGAGGAGGAAATTATTATCACAAGCAAAATACTAGATATTACAGTATAAATTAATCACAACGTAATACGTAAGACTAGATTTGGAGACTTAATCAACTGTTAATTTTTTAAAGCTTCCATTGATTCCAATTCCAAGTTCGTCGTTCATTTCGGATATGAGTGAGCTAGTTTTTTCGTCAATTTCGATATACATATCGTCCAGAGCTAATAGATCGTTACGTTTTTCTTTGAGATATACTTTGAATTTTTCCAACATTTTTGTAAGAGGAACCTCACCTCCATACTCTTTTGGTAGAATTTTAGAATCTATTTTCGAGTATAAATCATCTAGAGTTTTATGTATCTGAAAAAAAATTGGTCCGTGTTCATTGAAAAAAATTTCAACGTCAATTATGCTTACAAAAATTCTGCTCCTCAATTTTTCACTCAATACTGAAATTGCGATTTCGATAAATTTGATAGCTGTCGAAGAAATATTTAGAAAATGGTTGCCTTTATGGCGCATTGGAGTTGTGTTCTGCAAAAAAGAAACATAGGTACTTTAAGTTAAGGTTGGTCCTTACCAACAGACTTTACTTTTCCTACAGCAATTAATAGTACCTATAATGTCTTTCTCCAATGGTAGATTGCCCAATGGTCAATGTAGGCTAAAGGCTTGAGACTTGCAATATAATTATTTTTTTATTCCACATCATTCTTCAAGTTTTGATTCCAGAATAAGAGTATGGCATTTCAAAATTTAGAACCTCCAAATTAATGTGTCTGAGTAGACAGATCAGAATTCGATTTTTCTACTGTTGGCAGTGAAATAATATCAAATTTATCAATTGACAATCAGGCATGGACGTATGAACCTATGTTCTGGATGTACATTTTGAAAAGGAGTAAAATACTGAAACTTGATGATGTGACTTTTATTATACAACAATCAAATTGCATTAATAAACTTAAATGGCCTCATCCATATTTGGAATGTTTGATAGCAGGTTATATTTACCTGAACATATCTTAGAACATTCCTAACATCTGCCAATGACCACAATGAAATATGAGCCATTTGAAATCCTCCTTCGTCGTTCACGTACATATATCCATTAATTTGATTCACTTCATCATCCATAAGAGCTTCCGTTATCAGGCTGTGAATTCTCACCATATGAGCAGAAGTAAATTTATGAGGATCAAAGTTTCCAGCGCAACTGAACAACACCAAGCGTCCCTCGTCTCTGTCGATCAATGGAACTAAATATCCTCCGTCGATGATCTGGGATAATTCTGGATCTTCGCAATCTAATTTCGCGAACCACTGTGGATAGAGCTGACGAAAGGTTAAGTATCGTTCAAGCATTTCACATGCTTGTGGTACACTGAATTTCTTAGTGCGTAGAAATCGCAGCAAAAATGGTGCATCTGAAAAATATATTACATAATGAGTGGCGATGAGTAAATGAATAACATGACTTTAGATTATCGGTTCACAACAAACTTACTTAAAAATATGATAAAACGTTTGCAATATCTCCGACACGAGGACTTTATCTTTATACAGTGCTTGAGTATTACATAAAAAATTGTAATTCGTCAAATTAAAAATATCAAGAATGAACATCTCTACAAGACTCACCAAACTATTATAGTGGGTTAAATTCGTCATCAGTATGAAATTTGTGATGAAGAAACATAGATCTAAGATTTGTGGAAAGTTTAAATATTTAGTTCGTTTAACTGCGCGAAGGCATAATCCTTCTAGATAGGGTGCCAACATTGACTAATATATTAATCAATGGTGCCAAATATTCTTCATGAAATCGTACGATCTGAACCCGTGGTTCCCAACGGAGGGACCCTGAGTGCGCACAATAAATGTGGAGGGGGTTGGTAGTTAATAGAGACAATTGACGAGCGTTAGGGAGGTAACCAATACCTCATTGGGTGATACGAAAATTTTGGATAAATGTAAGCTTGGCTTTGGAAAGAATGTAATAGGAAACCAATTCAAACATGATTTAGTATTTACTCAAAAGTGTTGTAGTTCTCCAAACGATTCATCCAACTACTTTTCGTAAAGTGGTTGCTCACCCAAAAAAGGTTGAGAGCCGCTGTGTGAACATTGTTTTACGCATTTGCAGTTGAGCTTGATGATAATATTCGCGCTGGCCAGCGAATTCTGAATTGTAGTATATTCCTATTTTTAAGATCCTGTGCCATTATTGACGCAGTAACGAAAAATTGTACGAAATATATTTGTCTTACCTAATTAAAGTTTCATTATTTATGTTAGTCATTAATATTCCTTCCTAAATATAATCACTAATACCTAGGTAGCATGAATAATTCGAATTTGTTTACGAATATCATTTCATCACAATATCAACCAGTTTAAAATATGCTAAGAAATTATTCATAATAATCATAATCTCACCACTTCAAACTACCTCAATACATTTGGATAATGAGTAAAACATGGAAAAAGTCCAATAGCTCCATTGCTATTTGAGATATTGCCATTTTAACGCAATAAATACATAAGCAGAGCCTAATTGGAAAATATTTGCATTCATATACAGAATGCTCTTTATTAAGTAATACACCAAACTTATGTTTCTTCAATGGAATACCCTATACTGTGATCGTTATTTCGAAAGCCCTCATTAATCTGAGAAGAATGATATGACATACGGTTTCCGAATTATCAGACATTTTAGAGTTAAAAGGAGTCTACTCAGGCACGTAGCCAGGGGGGGAGGGCCGAGGGGCCAGGGCCCACCGGAAATTTCACAGATTCTTGCGAATTTGTGTTCTTCTATAGAACAGTCTCTTCGAAAATAATTTTTTTTTTCAAATCAAATTTCTCAATCGACAACGGGTACATTGTTCATTGATTCGACGGATCCCTGCATTAATATTTCACAAAAGTTCAGCCATTAGGCAAAGCTTCCCTTTTATGTCACATGCGGCAGCACTAAACATCATTGTTTGCACATGAATTTCTTGTCTACCTACATATGATTCAAGTCAGTAATTTCTACAATGCAAAATGAAACGCCAACAAGGGTAAAGAACCATCACATCGTTTTTTAAAAAGTCGAAAACGGAAACCTCAATCTGTGCAGAGAATGATCATGATGAGTGAAGTGACGTTTTGAATAGGATATTCCAAGATTAAGTTTTTATCAATTCTGTGATGAATTCTATTCTACATCGTAGCTAGATATATTCGATTCTAGTTTTGATACGTTACACCTACTTCACAGATTAATTACGTTTATTAAATTTTCTCCTGTCATAAATCGAGAAAATTACTTCTGTAGGTGCAGGACTCTTGAGTAGAAAAACTCATACTGTATAAATTTTTGTTATGCACAGATATTTTTTGTCACACTTCTGAAATGCTATAACTTAAATGAAATGAAAGCTGTTTTTGTATTTTCTGTTTATTGTTTTTTCATCGCATGATAATGATCATTAATTCGATACCAATAAATTATCGAAGTTATGCCGAAAACTTTGTTTCCCTCTTTATTTATTGAGATATAATTACATTATCTCAAGAATATATACTTTTTCCGGGATATATGTCATTGGGCACCCCCCGAAGCAAATTTATGACTACGTGACTGGGCTACTTCAAAAAATGACTATGTTTACTGATCGAGATAAAACCGCGATTCTTACGCGAGCAGTTTTTCAATATGGTTAAAAATAGTATCCATTATCAGAATTTTTCCGAAAATATGCAAAGTATACAGGGTGAGCCAAAACAGAAAAACACGCATAACTTTCTTATTATCAATGAAACATCCTGTATATTTCATTAGTCGAAAAGTCTTTCAATAAGCTTTCCAACCATGTAAGGTAAGTATGGTTGAAAGTGAGCATCCAGGCTGTTATTAAAATAAAACAAACGAGAAACTAAACTTTCCACTGTAAGCAATGCACTAAGTGACAAGGCTGATCAAAATACCACTAAGTGCCAATAAGTCACTACATGCAACTAATGAACAAACGTAGAATATTCGATTGAGAACAGATCATTATTTGATAGATTTAACAAGCAATGATAATCTAATAAACAAAACAATACCTTAACAATTAAAATATTGTATCTTAAACGAGAAAATCTATTGGGTTAAATCGGGAGAATGGATAGGACAAGTGATTTCTCCTCCTTTCCTTATCCAGTGATTTGGGTAACTTTGATTTAAAAATTGGCGAACAATTCGATGGTAGTGTACAGGCTTCTATCCTACTGACAGCCACATGCTTCTCCTTGTATTCAAATTTACGTTTTTTTAGAAGATCGTTTTCTTGAAATTCCAATTATCCAATCCGATTCAAAACCACATCAAAAAAGTAAAGACCGATCACACTTGATCCCCACATGATCAATATGACGGATCCAATGGGGGTTTTCAGTTGCAAAATAATACGACATGTTGCTGCTCTTGCTATTGCTCTTGAATTTTCTTTCTTTGGTATGGAATCTAAATGTTCGTATCGAACAACAAGGTCATATCTTTGAGAACCTACTTTAAGATCCAATATTTTAATTGTTAAGGTATTGTTTTGCTTATTAGATTATTATTACATGTTGAATCTATCAAATCATGACTTATTGGTAATTTGTGGTATTTTGATCAGCCTTGTCACTTAGTGCATTGTTTACAGTGGAAAGTTTAGTTTCTCGTTTGTTTATTTAATAACAATCTGAATGTTCACTTTCGACCATACTTAACTTACGTGAGAAAGCTTACTGAAAGACATTTCGACTTATGAAATAATATACAGAATGTTCCACTGATAATAAGAAAGTTATGTGTGTTTTTCTGTTTTGGCTCACCCTGTATACTTTGCACATTTTCGAGAAATTTCTGATAATGGATACTATTTTTAACCGTATTGAAAAACTGCTCGCGTAAGAATCGCGGTTTTTTCTCGATCAGTAAACACAGAGTGATTTTTTGAAGTAGACCCCTTTTAACTTAAAATGTCTGATAATTCGGAAACAGTCAACAAGAGACCCATCGTATGCCATATCATTCTTCTCAGATTATTGATGGCTTTCGAAATAATGATCACAGTATAGAGTGTTCTATTGAAAAAACATAAGTTTGGTGTGTTACTTAATAAAGGCCATTCTGTATATGAATGCAAATATTTTTCAATTATGCTCTGTTTGTCTATGTATTCATTTCATGAAAAAACCGCTTGTCAATATCTCCAATATTAACGGAGCTATTGGACGTTTTCGGGACTCTGGGTCACCTGTATATAGCTACATCACATTAATCTCTATGCTAATTCATGTTCAACTTAAAACATGAAATTCTTGATATTTATGAAAGTAATATTTAATAATTTATGTTAGCATAAAGAAAGTTCCGCTTTTTAATTACATCAATAAAGATGAACGATATACAATAATAATAAGGAATACAATTCTGTACAACATTTACCTAAGCTTTGAACACAGTTTGGAAAATATTGATTTACACAGAATATAACTCTTGACAATCTCACTATAAAAGTTTCATAAAATTTGGATGAAAAATTAATGGTAATTTGAAACAAGGAGGAGTGAATAATAAAATGTGAATGAAATACTAATTTACACTTACTAACCATATATTCATTGTTATTAAAATTGCAACGTAATAATTTTTTAAATATTATTAATCAATTTGAATGAATTTACGCGGAGGAAGCGCTCGAATTGAAACTTTTCTATTCAAATTATAATTATTCGTAATATTACTATTATTGGTCAATTTACATTCATATCAAAACTATATTCATAAATTTTAATACATAGATACTTCAACAGAACTAATACTTCAAAAATAATATTCAATGCTGAACGATGTGTATAATGAATTTTAACATATAATGTTAAATTTGAAAACTTTCAAGAAAATATTATTTATGGAATGGAAATTACAATTTTCTTGGACAAAATAAACCGTATTTTCACATATTTCCACAAAATTTTATTCTTTGACTTTGATTAATTCAAGGCAAAAAATATGAAAATATGATTCTTACCTGTCCGACATTTCTTTATATTGGGGTGTTTATTGATCCAGTCTCGCATCGTATCAAGCGATTGTTCGCGTATGCTATCATCTTCCCTGAGTTCATCTAAAGCTTTTTTCTTTTCGGCCTCTGGCAATTGGCAGACATACTTTTGAGCAGAGCTGTTACCACCTAGACCCATAGTTTCTGAAAGCAGCAAATAACTCAACTCCCACACTTTATATGCTTTGTAATTATTTTGAGGTGAGTATGACATTGAGCATGATCATTATTATGATCCACTAATTAGCTATATATAGTAAACTTTGTGCAAATTACGTGTCTTGCATATTTACAGAAGATAATAGTGTAATTAATTATAAGTTTAAAACATTCGATTTTGGAGGAAATAAACCACCAATGTATGCCATTGCTCAGTTCATTCGACGTTCATAGAGATACGTTGTCAAAAATCCGTACGTTTTTTGTTTCATTTAATTTTACTGCTGTAGTTCGATATCGCAATGGAACAGTTCAATAGGTACCTAATAGTCCGGTTACCTGCCTCAATTTGGGCTTGGGGAGCAATTAGAACGGTACTTCGGCAATGCCTTGAAACGCCTAGATCCAGAAGATGAGTTCTCTGCGTGTTGCACATAAAATTTTCGGTCGTGCAACTCCCCAAGCCGTCAAGATGAGAGAGTTGCTTGTAATCAATTCATTACTCGGAAGGTATGATTTAGTCATAGTGAAAGTATAAAGGTCTGTTTGAGCCTCTCTACCATCGTTTCTCGCGCTGGGTGACATCACCCGTCTCCTCCAGTCACAGCCTTGTTCTCATCGGCTTGTCGCCGGCACGTAACAACATCATATTATGTCGTCATCAATAAAATTATATAAACGAAATAAACGACCAATCAGCTTGCACTCGAATTTTAAAAAGAGTAGAAGGGAGGCTCAAACAGACCTTTATACTTTGACTATTTGATTTAGTTACCAAAGCCAAAGTTGGTGACGCCTTTGACTTGCACGCTAAATTGGGCATTGCACGTCAGAAATTTTGCTCACTCACGGTAAATGAACATACTTTAAGTTGCTGACGATTACCACTTGTACGCGAAAAGCTATTAGTGAAAAACCGTGAAAAATATAAATACGCGTATTTGAGCCTCGGATCGAGTGTACACGGGGATTGGATCAAATTCACGAACCTACAATCTGAATTTTCCGAAAAATTACCCGCAAAACGGGAAAAGCTGGGCTACGGGAATTTTTACGCCTTGAATCGTCAATTAGAAAAATTCAGTTTAAAAACAAAAATCCGGAAATGTGAAAACCGATAATTAGATTAGATTAGAATTAAATATCAATTATTCTACATATTAATCGCTTACATTATCTACATCTAGTTCCATTTTGAAATACTGGTTTGGGTTTCGACATATAACAGTAATGAAATACTTAGGTACTTTTAACTACTAACTAGTAAGACACTAAAGTAACGGAACGGTATTTGTAACAAATACATTGTAAAGAGTACTAGTTGTAAAAGTAACGAGTACTCTGAGTACATGAAAGTAACTGTATTGTATCATCACTACTTCTTGTAGTCCAGGCAACGAAACGGAAAATAAAAAAAAAATATATAGTAAGCTAGAATTTCAATTTTTTTTTGTCTTTTGTTCCTAATACCCCATAGATCATTCATGACTATCAAGATCGTGGGGGTCGACCTTTCTACCCCCCAAAATGGGGTTTCAACCCCTCAGAGGAGCATTCTTATAAAAACAATCCAAAAGTTTAGAAAATTGATGAGTTAAGAGCCGAAAATGACCCCTAGTTTGTTTTATGGATCGCTGATCACGATTCCGCAGTTAGTTTTCTCGGGAAAATCCCTCCAAATGGGAAATTTGGAAAATTTATATATAATTTATAATTTTGTTACAAAAATTACCTCTAGTAGGTTTTTTGGGTCGTTGATCACATTCTGCTGTTATTTTTCCCCAAAAACTATCTCCAGATGGAAAATTCGGGAAATTTGAGATTTTCCTGAGACGGTTATAAATAATAAAGTATAATTTTGTTGCAAAAACGACCTCTGGTAGATTTTTAGGGTCGTTGATCACGATTGCGCTGTTACTTTTCCAAAAAAAACTCTCTCCAAATGGAAAATTCGTGAAATTTGAGATTTTCCTGAGACGGTTATGAATAATAAAGTATAATTTCGTTGCAAAAATGAGCTCTAGTAGGTATTTTGAGTCGCTGATCACGATTCCGCTGTTATTTTTCCGAGAGAACTAACAGCGGAATCATGATCAGTGACCCAAAAAACATACTAGGAGACATTTTTGTAACAAAATTATACTTTATTAGTCATAACCGTCTCAGTAAAATTTCAAATTTCCCGGATTTTCCATCTGGAGAGAGTTTTTTGGGAAAAATAACTGCGGAAACGTGATCAGCGACCCAAAAAATCTACTAGAAGTCGATTTTGTAACAAAATTATAAATTATATATTATATATAAATTTTCCAATTTTCGCATCTGGAGGGAGTTTTCCGAGAAAACTAACTTGGAATACGTCATCAGCGACCCAAAAAACATACTAGGGGTCATTTTCGGCTCTTAATTCATTAATTTTCTAAGCTTTTGGATTGTTTTTATAAAAATGCTCCTCTGAGGGGTTGAAATCCCGTTTTGGGGGGTAAAAAGGTCGACCCCTGCGGTCTTGATAGTCATGAATGATCTATGGGGTATTAGGAACAAAATGCAAAAAAAATTGAAATTCTAGCTTACTATATATATTTTTTTATTATGGCCTTTTTCCCGGCTTATTGCCTGGACTATTGGTTGTTTACAATAAAACTAGTTTTCTTGCTTCACACTAGAAAAGGAACCTGCAGTTCAGTGACATCTAAATACACTGTGTTCTAAAAGAAGAAAACTGTTTCAAATTGTCATTTCATATTAAGAAACTTTGATATTATCCGATAGAAGACACTAATAATATGCATATTTGTTCGGAATAATACCTAATTTATTAATCAGCTATGAATGTAGTTAAACCTCCTTGATTATTAATAGTTTTCTTACAATGACTGTTCCCGAAACACACTTCATATTACAGATTACGTTTCTGCTATGCCGCTTATAAAAATATTCCATTATAACACAATGCCATTTAGTTATTCTTATTTTATATTGGAAAATAATCATTGCGATGGAAGTCAATTAGCATTAGCATCTTATATAGAGTTTATATTTATAATCAATAATGGTCATGAAAAGCGTAGTCAGGACTATTCACACCTGGAAGCAATTTATTAATTTGCGCCCCCTCACTCTCCAGTAAATACTTGATGGCTAAAACTATACCGAATAAAACTTTAGAAGGTATCACAGTTACACATTTGAGGGCGCTGAATTTTGTCAAAATTTGAAACTTAGCAAACTTCTAGAAAACTAAAGAAAAATAGTTTTTAGGACATATATAAGGACTTCCTGTTTAAACGGGATTGCCAGACATAAAACTAAGTCCATAGTTGCACACCTTTCGCGTTTTTAATGAAAAAAAAAACAAAAACAAGTTATTATTGTAAAAAATACTACTCAATGATGATTACCAACTCCTGCCTCATGTACTTAATTCTCTTCTTTCACTTGAATATTTTATTTGATAAGTTCATAAGCAATAATTATTCAAAAATTTGTTACTTGTGTTTAATAATGAAGTAATGAAGGAATAATATCCTTATCTGTCTGACTTCACAACCAACAAAATTTTGAAGATAGTCCTCTCCTGTTGAATGCTGTAAAACGAAGTCCTAAAGAAGTTCATTTGGTGACATTTTCCAAACCTGTCTTCTAATGGATCTGTATAGAATTTTCCGAAAAATACGTTATTTAAATTAAGCTCATTGAAACAATACGAAACTATTTCTAAAACTCTATTAACTGTGTGTGACCATGCAGTATTTGTTGTTAATTTATTTAAAGTCGAACTAGATTTCCACTTGATTTTCGGATCATCATCTAACTTACCTTTGACAATAGGTTTCTGAAAAATGTCCTTTAATCGTTCCGAGGGGAGTTTTTACATTCATTAACTTGTTAAAGAACACAATAGTCGTAAGACTCTGTTTTAATTGTTAATAATAATCATAATAATAATAATAATAATAATAATAATATTTATAAACTAAGCTGTTGATTTGGAATGCTCTATATTTGAACCAACTTGAAGTATAGTCTGTATAACAATAATAAAATCCAAACCTTAATTTAACATTTTGACGCTCCAAATGTGTAGGATAGAGTACTTTCAAATTCAAAGAGTATTCAAATTTTAACAATTTATCATGTTCTAGTTCATGCATTTTTCAAAAGCATCAGATGATGCAATGCTCTGTCTCCCGAGTCAAAGTAGAGATACTGTATAATTTGATTGGCTTTTGAATTTAACTAATTATTCCTTATACATGTGAGAATGTGAACTGAATCGAATAAATAAAATAATGATATTGAATTATCAAATCGATACGTAGCTTGTTATGTTTAGAAAAATTGTTCATGGCTTTGTTGTTCAGTGCCTTATTGTTATTATATAATACAGAATATTTTATATCCAATTTGTTCTAATTGCATAATAATTAACTTAGTAAACATGAACAATCCATTATTTATTTTTGATACAGGACAAATATGGTCAGCCTCTTTAATTGTATTAAAGGGGAATAGGGGATAGGGGAAGTTAAGATGCGCATGATACAAAAGATGCTACAGCAGTTGTGAAGACGGACAGGAGAATGTAAGAATAAAAATAATATTCTCTCCTATAAAATATCGGGCCCTATTCGACTCTTCACAGATAAAAGAAAACCTGCTCTTCTATAATATAATGTACAATAACATATATTGTATATAATAATTTTTCATCTTCATTTGCATTTCAAATATTATTATATTCTATTAAGATGCTCATGTAAATGATTGTGAAACATTTTACAAATATTATTTTGAGTTAATCTGATGAAATGACAAAAAAATAATTGATGTTTATTATTATTTTCAATTAGAAATTGGTCATTTTTCAGTCAATAATTAGCCAATTACTCCCCAGGAAATAGTTAAATGTAAAGTCTGACTTCGAAATCTTGATCAGCGTCCTCGAAAACCCCCGAGTGGGATTTTTTGGCCACTTTGCGAACTATTTAAGGATTTCCCGAATTTTACCAAAAATTGGACCTGAAAATTGGCCAATTTATGCTCCCAAAGCTAAAGAACGTCCTAGCGGCAATATGTTATATTGTTCAAATGATCTATTTGGCCTCCCGAACAGTTTGCAAAAAACCGCATCTCATTTGGTTGAGTCCGGAAAATTTCCTGGGTTGGCGAAAAAAATCGTCTAATTTGACCAGACTACTACTAAAACCGAGTATTGGCACAAAATGATTTACAAGACAGTAGAATTTACACGACATTTTAGTATGTCGTTCAAGTAACTAAAACTGAGTAGTAGAAACAAGAGTTTACACGATGATATGCCTTTCCTAGTTGAAGCTTTCGACAAAGATATTAACAATATGGTAGCTATCATCAGAGTAAACTGAGTAAACTGTTTACTTAGATGATGGCTACTTGGAGCTGAAAGGTTCTCAGTACTTTAAGAGTATTTTCAGTGGATAAGGCTGAATATTTCTTATTTATAGTGCAGTATGTACCTAGTTAGAATGCCTTGAAGCTAATTTTGACAAGAAATAGCTTGATCTAGCGGTAGTTTTTTAAGTTGAACGGCAACACTATGTCCAAAAATATGAAATTCATGATCTTTTTCTGTATGCTCTGCATCTCGAAATCCTTGGGAAATGAACCGATTTTGATCGGACGAAGTGCATTCTCTTCGGAATTTCATCAGAAACAAAGTCTACCTCGTTCAAAGTTTCGCACAAATTGTGCATTGTTTATAAATAATAAATTAACAATTTAATTAGCGTATTTACAAGATTACATAAAAATTCATTAAACACGATCGGATGAAGACTATTTTTGGTCAGTGAACATATGAAAATATTTAAACAAGTAGTTGAATTAACTTCATTTGGTATAAACAACAAATAGACGAATTCGACCAAAACTACGAATTTAGGATCGTTTTCGAATAATTTTGGCTTTCTGGGTTCGATTTTGTCGTCAATATCGTCGAATATATAACCGCTAATTTATTTATTTGTTATAAACAGATTATATTTGCTTATAAATATACGAATTTGACCAAAATGTTGAGTTTATAGTCGTTTTCAGCTAATTTTGGCCTTTAAATGCATACTTAAATTTTTAATTGTTATAAATGAATTATTTATCAATAATTATACGAATTTGACCAAAATGAGTACGATTTTATTGGTATTATAGTACAATGTTATGAATAAAATATACGAATTGCGCCAAAATTCCGAGTGTAAAGTGTTTTCAAAATTAATGTATTGATAGTCAAATAAATTGTATAAAAAAAATAGATATGTATGTTACTAGAAAAATCTTTATCTTGAAACGAACGAATAAAAAATATTTTATTCTTGTTCGTCTTAGGGGGTACCTATTATTCGTGATACGTTTGAATTAAACTATTTTCTTTCTTGAACATGGCATTTTCTTATTAATTAATTTGCTTTCTTGATAAGACTCAATACTATTTGTTTGACTATTAATACATTATTTTTAAAAACACCTTACACTTGGAATTTTGGCGCAATTCATATATTTATTAATAAATAATGTATTGGTATTATTCGTGATACGTTTGAATTAAACTATTTTTTTTCTTGAACATGGCATTTTCTTATTAATTAATTAGTTTTTTTGATAAGACTTGATACTATTTTTTTTTGATGTAGTATATTTGACTATTAATACATTATTTTTTAAAACACCTTACACTTGGAATTTTGGCGAAATTCGTATATTTATTAGTAAATAATGTATTTATAACAATTCAAAAATTTATCCATGCATTTAAGGACAACATAACAATAACAATGAAATCATACTCAAGAGGCTGAAAACGAAATTTTTTTGGTCAAATTCGTATATTTATTAATAAGTATAATTTGTTTATGACAAATTAACAAATTAGCGGGTATACATCTGACGATATTGACGACAAAATCGAACTCAGAAGGCCAAAATTATCCGAAAACGATCCTGAACTCGTAGTTTTGGTCGAATTCGTATAGTTGTTATTAAATAAATTGTTTATAACAAATGAAGTTAATTCAACTACTTGTTTGACTATTTTCATATGTTCACTGACCAAAAATAGTCTTTACCCAATCATTTTTTATGAATTTTTATGTAATCTCATAAATACGCTTATTAAATTGTTAATTTACTGTTTATTGTTTCTGATAGAATTCTGAAGAGAATAAACTTTCTCCCATCAAAATCGGTGCATTCCCCAAGGATTTCGACCTCAAATACCCATTTGACTGCACTAATGGTGTTATGACGCAATTAATGGGACGCACATCAAACATTCGTGATCGTCCTAACGTTGGAAGCGAGTATTATAATTACAAAGGGCACTATAGTACCATTTTGTTGGCAATTGTCGACAATAACTTTTGTTTACATATATGCATTGGAAAATTATCTGATGGATGAGTTTTCCTTGTGTTTCATTTACTCAGTAGGTACTGGAAAATAATATGTTGCCGGACGGTGGGTTTTATTGTTCGAAAACTGAACTAACCACTGGACAAAAAGTATTCAATTATAGATTAAGTCGTGCGAAGAGGGATTGTGGAAAATGCATTTGGTATTTTAGCCAGCAGATTCAGTATTCTTGAAAAGCCAATATCCTATAAAGTTTCCACATTTGAGAAGATCTCACGGGCGTGTTGTGCCCTGCATGACTGGCTTCGGGCTACATCAGTGAATTTATATTTCCCAACGGGATCACTCCACGGAGAAGACATTAATCAAAGTAAAGTTCCTTGGATCTTGGACATCTGAAACATCTGGATTTGATAAGCTGTAACCGTAGGAAGTAACCATCTATCGCAATTTGCTGGAATACTGATGAACAGATATGTCGAATATTTTATGATCAGTAGCAGTTTCGTGGCAAGATCGAATGATTCTTTGCAACTTGTCATTTGGACAGATGTAATACGTAATAACTCACAAATATTATAATATATGAAAATGCTAATATACATACCAAATTAGATAGTGCGTATCTCTTCTTTTTTTTTGTAAAAATTAATCCAATACTGCAATATCCATTGCTTCTACTAATTTTTTAATTGCCGCATCTCGGGCTTGCTTATTTCTAACCAATTTGAGTTCCACAGACATTCATATAACTCATATATATATATATATATATATACATTTATTGATATTCTTGAACCATTTGTAATATTTGTAAGTTTTCTTGGTATATTGGTTCGTATATATACTGAAAATGAAATAAAAATTCGAACCAATATACCAAGAAAACTTACAAATATATATATATATATATATATATATATATATATATATATATATATATATATATATATATATATATATATATTTGTATGTTTTCTTGGTATATTGGTTCGTATATATACTGATAATCAAATAAAAATTCTGTTTTGACGTTTCGACAATGTTTATTGCCTTTATCAAAATTGTTAATTGAATTAGTGTTTCCATGTAATTTAGAAAAGAATAGATGATTTCGATTAATGAAATGCGTCTGCAGCCGACTTGTGTTTTAAGATCCAATTAAAACTGCAGAAAACATTGGATCGGTTGTGTGTGAAAGAGTAATGTATGGCTAACTACAATTTGAAATAGATTGAATTTGATTAAATACAAGACATTCCAATATTGTACAATTATAAATATCTATGAATTATTGTATGAATTAGTTATTCTATGATAAGCATTTCAGATCTATCATAACTATTCAAGTTCAAGATAATTCTATGGAATTTAACCTCAAAATTGTTACTCTATAGTGTCATAGTTAAATAATACTTCATCTTTTTTAAGGTTGAATTTTAAATAGACAAATGGAAAGTGGCACTTCAAATTAATAAAATTTTGTTAAGTTTGAATTAGATTATTGTACAGTTTCGAAAGATTGGAATCTATTTTGTCATTTACACAATTGTTCTTTTTAATTTGAATAGATTCTAATATCAAACGTTTGTTGTCGTTTGTTTCAATATTTAAAATTTTTGTATTGTTCTAGTCGAAAGTATGGTTAGTGTCTTTCACATGTTTATTGAGCGCAGTTGATGAATTTTTGGTATATTTGTGGCCATTTAATCTTTTTTCGAGGTATTGTGAAGATTGGCCAATATATACCTTTTCGCAATCTTTGCAAGGGATGGAATAAACAGTATGGGTTATTTTTTTGAAAGGTACGCTGCTTTTTAATTTTGTAAAGAGACTTTTCTGATTTAAATAACTCTTATGACATATATGTAGGTCATAAGGTTTCACTATATTACAAATTTTCTCTGAAAGTCCACCAATATATGGTAGTGATATGTAATGCCTATCATTAGTTTTCTCCTGAACTGAGAACTATATCTATTACAAAAACAAAAGAAACTTTAATAAGAAATGGTTATCCCATTGATTTAGTAAATTCGATAACTAAAGACAAAATTCATAAATTTTATAACTCATTTGGTGAAATCAATACCAATAATGAGAAAACTAATGATAGGCATTACATATCACTACCATATATTGGTGGACTTTCAGAGAAAATTTGTAATATAGTGAAACCTTATGACCTACATATATGTCATAAGAGTTATTTAAATCAGAAAAGTCTCTTTACAAAATTAAAAAGCAGCGTACCTTTCAAAAAAATAACCCATACTGTTTATTCCATCCCTTGCAAAGATTGCGAAAAGGTATATATTGGCCAATCTTCACAATACCTCGAAAAAAGATTAAATGGCCACAAATATACCAAAAATTCATCAACTGCGCTCAATAAACATGTGAAAGACACTAACCATACTTTCGACTAGAACAATACAAAAATTTTAAATATTGAAACAAACGACAACAAACGTTTGATATTAGAATCTATTCAAATTAAAAAGAACAATTGTGTAAATGACAAAATAGATTCCAATCTTTCGAAACTGTACAATAATCTAATTCAAACTTAACAAAATTTTATTAATTTGAAGTGCCACTTTCCATTTGTCTATTTAAAATTCAACCTTAAAAAAGATGAAGTATTATTTAACTATGACACTATAGAGTAACAATTTTGAGGTTAAATTCCATAGAATTATCTTGAACTTGAATAGTTATGATAGATCTGAAATGCTTATCATAGAATAACTAATTCATACAATAATTCATAGATATTTATAATTGTACAATATTGGAATGTCTTGTATTTAATCAAATTCAATCTATTTCAAATTGTAGTTAGCCATACATTACTCTTTCACACACAACCGATCCAATGTTTTCTGCAGTTTTAATTGGATCTTAAAACACAAGTCGGCTGCAGACGCATTTCATTAATCGAAATCATCTATTCTTTTCTAAATTACATGGAAACACTAATTCAATTAACAATTTTGATAAAGGCAATAAACATTGTCGAAACGTCAAAACAGAATTTTTATTTCATTATCAGTATATATACGAACCAATATACCAAGAAAACATACAAATATATATATATATATATATATATATATATATATATATATATATATATCATACATGTCTTATTAATAACAATAGCTTAATTAGAGTAACTTGAATTCACAAACTAAAGTTGTTATGTCTGTTTACATGGTATTTTACGAATTACTGGCGTCATGTTACTGAGCCTTAACCCGTAGTATCAGTGGTAAGTGGTTACACATAAACAGCAAACACAGTACATAGTGACAGTGTTATGTACATTCGACAGGTGCTTCATATAACGTTGAATTGTGATGCGATATAAACGCAGAACGGCACTGACTGCGGAATGAATGAATGAAAGAGAAAACGTTTATTCGCAGTTTTTAGGGGTTGAGATACATATTGACTTAAATATTTTATTTGTAGGTGGGCGGCTATAAGATCTTGCGATCTACTTCAGCCCTGGATCTTATTATAATTATTCTATTGATTTTGAACATGTTGTGTTGAACAATGAACATTTGGTATTGCGGAGAAAAAAAAAAGAAAAGAAAAAAGTTATTACGGTGTATTACAATTTGCTTATGTTAGCTAATGAGAAGGGATGGGCGCGTCTGAGGCCGACTTCGGTCTTCGTGCACATGAATCCGGTAAAATCTCAGAAAACTCAGATTCTGAAGACGGGTTTAATGATAAAGAATACAAAGCAAAGGTCTCAATTTTAGTCTTCGATTCTTGAGTCATGGGACTTCGGCTCTTGATTCCAGTGTCTTCGATTCTAGGTGCTTGATTTACGCGATTCACTATTTAGAACTTGCGCGTTTATCTTATTTAGAATGTTACTTTATTTATTCACTCGCGATGGTTTTCGTCGGTCACATGTTATTATGCTGTGCGCTTGAATTATTTAATCACTTCACTTCACTTGGTCTTTCGCGGCACTTTGTTTAGCGGAGGATCAGCGTTGTAGAATCGAGGGCTCCCTGGTATTCTTCCGGGAGGTTATCACCTTGCAGTAAAATAATGCTGATGGGGAATTTGAGTTTCTCTTTGGGGCTTGTAGCTTTCGCCTTTTCATTGGTTCCGTGCAATGTGCGATTGGTATAATGCTTTTGGAGTTTGTGTAGGCGTTGGTCGATGGGGGTAATGTCAGCCCGCTCAACGACTAACCGGTTTGGGTGTCGATAGTAGAGCCTGTGAATCCTGCGCGATATTTTGCGCTCACAAGATTTTAATCGCTCTAGCTTCCTTCCAGGAAGGGTAGAGTATATCAGGACTCGGTAGTCGATGACTGGCCGGCTAACTGCGGTCAGCTACCTCGCTTTTCGAAGCCTCCGGTTGATGACGTCACACTTACAATGAATTGAAGCCTTGTATATAGAGGGGGTAATACAAACTCGGCACATATCTCAGGTATACGAAATAAAAATAATCAACCTCGGCACAGAGATTAAAAGATTCATTTTTATAATGTTCAAACTCGGCACATGAATAATACATGCTTGCAAGAAATAGACTGATAATATTAAAACAAAATTAATCAATTTAAAATATACATAATACATATAGGTACATAGGAAGAACATATTCAAAATTATATTTACACTGTACTATTTTAATTAATTGCATAATAATACGATATTATTTTAACATATTGCAGTTTGGACAACTTACTATTTTTAAATTATATAATTTTAGAATTAACAAAATTATGACGTTTCTTAGTGGCTATAGTTTTAGATTTATGAATTTCGTTAACACTTGCATTTAATATAGATTTCAGTTTGTACTTTAAGAAGTGCGTCTACAAAAATAAATAAAGAATGATGCGTTTGGTACATGGATGCATTAAAATGAGAATGAAACGATTCGCAAGCTTTGGCTGTTTAATTTAATGCAGCAGAGGCATCAGCCTATATGGTGGAAGTTTCGAACTATCTGTCAAATAATTTTCGAGAAGGTAATCAGAAAATTTTTCTTTCTTTCATCTACTGGCTTAACTTCGTAGGGCTCAAAAATCAACCATTTCAGTGTTAGTGAAATTTTGAGCCATAATTTTATAAAATTTTTACGGAAAGCAAAGTAAAAACTGACAGTTTTGAGAATAAATTCTCCAAATGCCAAAATGACATTAGAAAAGCAAAGGCAACTAAGGTATTTTAATCAAGTAAAATAAGTAAGCCAAAATTGCAGAGACTCGAAAATTATTTTTTTCAAGCTAATCCGTTGATTTTATCGAAATTTTCTAAGAGTAAGAAAAGTTTTCAAATTAAATAAGCTATCTACATAAAAAATATAGAGTGAATTACATTGACGACAAAAAAGTTCTGGACACTTATCCCGTTACATCCTCAAGTTTGAGCCATTTCTATGGTCTCTAAGGCTCTATGCTCCACTCTCAAAAACGGCTATTATTGACAGTAACTCACCTGCCAAATATTGTAAAAGTCCTTCATCACGTTCTCAAGTTATACCGAAAAAACAAAATTATTTTTGCAACTTTGAAGCCCTCTACCGGCTAAACAAGACACTTGAGGCAAAAGTAAAAAGGCTCATCAAATTTTTTTCGAATCAAAGAATCTTCGGTTTTATTTTAGCCACGCAGTTCGAGGACACCCTGTATACAGAGTACGGCAAAATATACCCAGCCAAGTTTTTAAGTAAAATAAAATGGAGTAAAAAAATGTTTTTTTCAATGAAAAAACTATTTATTAAAACATGTAAAATCATTAAAGAAAAACTACATCCAGTAAATGACCGCCACGACAAGACAGACAATGACCAACTCTATTTTGAGCGTGTAGCATAACTTTGCACAATATTTCAGCTGGAATGTTCGCAATTTCTTCACGAATATTTACCTTTAAGTGTTCTAACGTTTGTGGGCGATTAATGTAGACCCTACAAGAAAAAAATCTGGTGCCGTCAAATCAGGAGAATGAGGCAGTCACTCAACATCTCCATATTTTGAGAGCAGCCTAGCAGGGAAAGTGTCTCTAAGAAGAGCGACCGATTCACGCGCTTTGTGGCATGTAGCGCCATCCTGCGGGAACCAGAAGTCTTCTAGGCCACGTTTTTTTAACTGTAGTTGCAGAAATTCACGTATCATTGTTCGATACTGTTCTTCATTAACGGTAACTGCAATGTCTTTGGCATCTTCAGAAAAGAAGGGTCCAATGGTTCATTCGGGGCATATTGTGCATCTAACAACGACTTTTTGATCAAACTGCACGTTCTTGTGAATAAAACGAGAGTTTTTTGTTCCCCAAAATAGATGATTTTGTTTGTTAATACGACCCGAAAGGCAAAAATTTGCTTCATAGCTCATTATCAAATTTTGCCAAAAATTGGGTTCAGCTTCCACTAAGTTCGTAACGATTTGTACGTATTGCAAACATCTTTGAATATCAATTGGCTGTAGTATGAACATAGTTTGAATTTTGTATGGATACACAAGTCTAAGTGCAAGATTCTTCTTAAAGTTCGCACATTCAACCCTAATTGCGCCGCGCGTCTTCTTGTGGAAGTTGTTGGTTCTGCCTGAACGTCAGCCCCAACAAGCTCAACATTTTCTTTTGAACGACCAGAACGAGGTCTTCCAGTATACTTTACATCACTTACTGTGACATTCTGTAAAAACACGTTCCCTAAAGGACGAACTCTTTCTCCATGTGGAGCTCTTCGACCGGGATCCGCTCTGCTAAAAGCGCGTTGAGTTAAAATTATAGAAGAAAAGTGTTGGAAATACAATTTAACAATTCATAACAAAATTCTGTATCTTAATACTTTGATATAAAACTAAACTAATTAATGTGTTACAATTTCGATTACTCGTGTTTCTGTTCGTTTCGGCGACTTGTGGGCATTAATTGCAATTGGTGCGATACCGACGCCTTGTGCTAGTAAAATTAGTCTTAAGAAATCGTGTTTTAGACATTGATACATCTTCTGATGACGGTCGCGAGACCGAAACGTGCGTCAAAGTGAAGACCAAAATAATAAGCATATGTGTTAGTGTGGCCTACTTCCCGAGAATTTATATATAATTGATATAAAACTTAACTTTTGACAGTTGTCAAAGAAATATGAAATACCACAATTAAAAAAATATTCCATGGCTGGGTATATTTTGCCGCATCCCATATTTTCACATATTACAACCACCTTTAGTTTGTTCAATTATATTTATCTCTCCTCATATTATCTACCCAAAAATAGTTGGAAACTTCAAATTTGCTTTGATGTAGAATTTCAACTATTATATATTTTCACATTTTACAACGATCCAATAGCCGAAAGGGAACATTTTGAAAAATTAAATTCAAAATGGAGGCTTTTTACGCTACTTCCGCGGGCATACTTTAGACATTCCTTTGTTGCTAACAATCTATTGACCTTTCAGGCATAAAAACACACATTTAAATGTTTTTACACTCTACTTTATTTCACAATATTGTGTAGTTTTGTGATTTTGGCCAGCGGGGTTCTTCAGTAGGCAAAACAGACACCGTGGGTGCGCCACTGTGTACTACATTAATAAGTTCTGGATATCCAGTTTTTGAATTGTACGCTCTGACTATTCATTTAGCTCATTTTAAAAGATGTTACATCACTCAAAAAAACACAAGTAACAGATATACAGGATGTCCTCGAACTGCGTGGCAAAAATAAAACCAAAGATTCTTTGATTCGAAAAAAAGTTGATGAGCCTTTTTACTTTTGCCTCAAGTGTCTTGTTTACCCGGTAGAGGGCTTCAAAATTGCAAAAATAATTTTGTTTTTTCGGTATAACTTGAGAACGTGATGAAGAACTTTTACAATATTTAGCAGGTGAGTTACTGTCAATAATGGCCATTTTGAGAGTGGAGCACAGAGCCTTAGAGACCATAGAAATGGCTCAAACTTGAGGATGTAACGGGAAAAGTGTCCAGAACTTTTTTGTGGTCACTCGATATTTTTTATGTAGATAGCTTATCTAATTTGAAAACTTTTCTCACTCTTAGAACATTTTGACAAAATCAACGGATTAGCTTGAAAAAATTAATTTTCGAGTCTCTGCAATTTTGGCTTACTAATTTTACTTGATTAAAATACCTTAGTTGCCTTTGCTTTTCTAATGTCATTTTGGCATTTGAACAATTTATTCTCAAAACTGTCAGTTTTTACTTTGCTTTCCGTAAAAATTTTATAAAATTATGGCACAAAATTTCACTAACACTGAAATGGTTGATACGTTATTGATTTATGGACTTTGTCGTTGCAATGGCCGGAGAAGGGAAAGATATCCGCATCGCAGAATTCCAAATCGGCAAACCTTCGCGAAACTGGCAAATTTGAAGCAAATCGCAGAGAAACTGGACGCAGACGGACAAGAAGGACGTTAGAGCTCGAAGAAGCGATACTGGAAGCGGTTGAAACTGAACCTGGTATAAGCACACTACGTTTGGGACTTCGTATTGGAGCCTCAAAATCATTAGTTCATAATGTACTGAAAGAAGAACTGTTGTATCCCTATCATATTAAAACAGTTCAAGACTTATTGCCCATGGATCCAGGTCGTCGGCTAGATTTCTGTCGGCTTATTGTCCAAAGACAAAACGCAAACCCCAATTTTTGTAGAAGAATTCTGTTCACGGACGAAGATACTTTCACGAGATGTGGTCTTTTTAACCTCCATAATGAACATTTCTATGCTGATGAAAATCCTCATGAAACGGAAGTTACATATTTTCAGAATCAAACTAAAATCAATGTTTGAGTTGGAATTGTGGATAACTTTATTATTGGCCCTACCGTTATACCCGATCGATTGAACGGGGAGAACTACTTGAACTTTTTGGAACAAAGGCTACTTGCCCTTACACATTCGTCGTGGCCTGGTTTATCCATGATGGTGCACCTCCTCATTTCACATTAGCTGTGAGGCGACATTTGAATGCAGAATATCCAGATCGCTGCATAGGTAGAGGACACGATGCACCAGTGAACTGGCCGGCCCGCTCCCCTGATTTGACGCCCTGCGACTTCTTTCTATGGGGCGCTTTGAAGTCGAAAGCTTATGCAGCTCCAGTAAACACACGAGAGGAATTGTTGCAACGAATTAATCATGAAGCGGATTTATTGAAGAATGATCCTGAAGTACTAGCCAGAGTTCAATCCAATTTCTTGAAACGAATTAATTTGTGTATTCAGGAAAATGGGCAACATTTCGAACAATTGAAGCCTTAGCGATTTCCAAAAAAGTTTTGTTGTTTCTTTTAATTTAGTATTTGTTTTTCCTAAATAATCACATCGGTTCCCCATTTCTATTGTTTTTATTATTCGTGTTTTACCGAGATATTAACCATTTCAGTGTTAGTGAAATTTTGAACCATAATTTTATAAAATTTTCACGGAAAGCAAAGTAAAAACTGACAGTTTTGAGAATAAATTCTCCAAATGCCAAAATGACATTAGAAAAGCAAAGGCAACTAAGGTATTTTAATCAAGTAAAATTAGTAAGCCAAAATTGCAGAGACTCGAAAATTATTTTTTTCAAGCTAATCCGTTTATTTTATCGTAATTCTCTAAGAGTAAGAAAAGTTTTCAAATTAGATAAGCTATCTACATAAAAAATATAGAGTGAATTACGTGGACCACAAAAAAGTTCTGGACACTTTTCCCGTTACATCCTCAAGTTTGAGCCATTTCTATAGTCTCTAAGGCTCTATCTCCGCTCTCAAAAACGGATATTATTGACAGTAACTCACCTGCCAAATATTGTAAAAGTCCTTCATCACGTTCTCAAGTTATACCGAAAAAACAAAATTATGTTTGCAACTTTGAAGCCCTCTACCGGCTAAACAAGACACTTGAGGCAAAAGTAAAAAGGCTCATCAAATTTTTTTCGAATCAAAGAATCTTCGGTTTTATTTTAGCCACGCAGTTCGAGGACACCTGTACATTTTAATTATAAAATAGTAAGACATAAAAACTTAATATTTAGATAGATACATTAATAAGTAGTAAGAAGGCCATGAAAAAGAAGTAAAGAATAGAGATATTGTTCTAATCTTGTCGTTTTAATTTAATCACTTATCAAAATTGACTCAAGTTTCAAATTATTTGCTCCAAAATTAGGAAACCTCATATAGGAAACAAGTAAGAAAATAAGTAGATACAGTGGGCGCGTTCTGGACCAGGAAGTGTGACGTCACTTCCGGTCTGTGCTCCGATGTTTGCTATTATCAGGTCTCCACTTCCGGTCTGCGCTGGCGATGTATGTTATCGGGTAGATAACGTTATCGGCTAGATAGCGTTATCAGTGATTGTGAGTCACCCGGATGGGCATCCAGTGTGTGTAATTAGTGTTATCAGGTAGATAACGTTATCGGCTAGATAGCGTTATCAGTGATTGTGAGTTACTCGGTTTGTGCTGACGATTGGCATTCGGTGTTTGTAATTATTGTTTGAATGTATATACAGGATGTTTGTAAAGAGTGTGTTATGTTGTATATACAGGTTGTTTGTAAGAGAGGTCCTAGACACATGGTGTCATGGCAGCTATCACGTGATCCTTCGGTGTCATGGCGTCTGTCACGTGATCCTTCGGCTATCAACGAGGTGTCATGGCGTCTGTCACGAGGTGCCATGCTATCTGCTGACGATTGGCATTCGGTGTTTGTAATTATTGTTTGAATGTATATACAGGGGTTTGTAAAGAGTATGTTATGTTGTATATACAGGTTGTTTGTAAGAAAGGTCCTACACACGTGGTTTCGAGCAAGGTGTCATGGCAGCTATCACGTGAGGTGGTCAACGAGGTATCATGGCGGTTGTGAATCGATCATAACGTCTACGACGTGTACATCAAATGAAAAAAAAAATGGTATTCTTTGGTGAGAAAGATTGAGAGGGATCCGAACCCACGTCATTTTTATCTGGAAATGTTCATGATTTTATTATTTTGCATGTATACTTACCAGTTCGATCGACCTCTTATCTCTCACCCGCAAGAATACCATTTAGTTTTGATTGTATATTTTAGGTTGAAAAAGTCAATAGCGCAGAGTATGAGGGTGTGTGTGACTGCTTCAACTAAATCGAACTCAGTTCGTGATAATGTCTCCTCGATTATACAACAGTTTTATTCATAGTGTGCTTACCACCGTGTACGATGCGAAGAAATTCGTAATAAGCGCATGTCCGCCGAATATGATGGAAATCCTCGAAGAATTACAATTACCATCCAAAAATTGGATAATCGCTGGAGAATTCATAACTTTCCTGGTGGGGGCCTCGACCGATTGGGCGTATGCTGATATTTTCTATGTCGGAGGAGATTTCGATCCACCTCCAGAAGATTGGAAGATAATCGATATGAATATAGAAGGTCAGTTCAAATATAAACATAGAAGAATGGGAAAAATCATATTGCATCAAATTTCGGGTATCGTTCCGAAACCAGGATCGTATATACTTGATTGTTTTAGAGTGCTACATGATATTGATGATGATTTTTATCGGATCGCACTTCTACCGTACCGATGTGAGATAATGGACATGCGCAGCATCCGAAGAGATACTTCAAATTCTTACACCTTTAAGATGTTTCAACTGTTTTCTGAGATAGGAGGGGAGATCAACTATAGAATAAGTCCACCATCACTACAAATTTTGTGCTTCGACGTACTCTTTCGAAATTTCGATAACATCAAAGAAATATGTTAATGATCTGCGCATGTGCAACTAGATATTTGGATAGTTTATCATTCTAGTTTGAAATGTCGTCTATAGTGGTTGATATTCAAAGTTTACCGATTTCTGCAAACGTATATAAAATCAAGGAACTCTCTTTGTTGGACTGTGATAGGAGGTTGGAGAAATATTTTCTATTCAAACCACCAAAACCGATGGATCAACTATCCGAGAGGCAAATGGAGAAAATATTTCATTGTGAAAAATATCACGGGATTCCATGGACCTCTGGCTATCAGGAATATGATGAATTGTATGAAATTTTGAAGGAAAATATCGATCCGGATGCTACTGTTTATGTATGTGAGAAGATAAAAGCTAAGTTTCTACGGGGGCGTTCCAAGAATTGGGGTTAGATCGAGTAGAAGTGGTGAATTTGAAAGGTAAATGTCCAAAATTAGAGCGAGGAAATTGTGAATTCATCTGTTTACATCACCCCAATAGTGTGAATCCTATGTGTTCTAGTGCGAATAGTTGGAAGTTATTCGAATTTCTTACGAAGGAAGATGTTATGTGGCTCTTAAAATAATGATATAGATATCTAGTAAATCTACAAATATATCATTATGGATATATCTTTTGAAGAATACACACGCAGACTTTGCGAATTCGTGGAAAAAGTTCATAAACTAAGAAGAGACTTGAATTTTTACGCAGATAAAATTGAAGTTATAAGACTGCTGAACAAATTAAGTGTAAACAGTGAGGATGATGGGAGTGGGGGTGTTAAAAACAAATTTTGTGATTCTAACCACAATTCTGAATGGTATTCTATACGCGAACGTTCCCCAACACGTTGAACGCATCTATATTTGTCTGGAGGATGTCGGCAGCGGTGGTGGACAGTGTAACCGTACCGAATGGATTCCGATGAATTTTCAAAAAATCAATGATAACCAATTGGAGGTATTCACATTCGACATCCCACAAGACAATCGTACAACCATACATTATAAACTTAAACTCTTATTCTTCGATCGAAGTGAGGGGGATATGGCTGAATGGCAAATGATCCGACAATCACCATGTTTACCATATCTCGTACAAAAGACATCTACACTCACATCATCTGCAATAGAAGGAGAAATCCCCAAAATTTTCGCAATTTTGTATGTTATTTTATCTTCTTTATCAGTGTTATTATTGAAAATGTTTGTTAAAAATGTGAAGAAAGCTATTTACCATTTAAATAAATAATAATTATTATATAAAGGATGTGTTTTATTGAAACAAACAAAAGATTGATAATAATATTTATTTCAGAATAAAATACATATCATTTAGGTAGTATTACATTCAGAAACCACTGCTGTAATTTATCCACATGGTGAACTGCACACATGTATTTTCCACCGTCATTACGATGATTCAGACAGGTCAAATTGTTTGTTCGCTCGAGTTTCCCCGTTTCACATTGAGTACCATCGAAACTATGAACATCTACGATGTGTGGGTAAACATCCAATTCTATACACTTCCTTCTCAAAAATTCGGCTTTTTGCTGTCCTCGGACATAAATATAGTCGACTGCACACAAGAGAATCGATTTAAGAATATTATTCATTTCTTCATAATCCACATTCCCAGATACATAATCGAGTCCATGATAAGACTTTTGTAAATACCACACGGATTTTCGCTCCTTTGCATTTAGCGATGAATAAGATGTGTGCGGTTTGAATAAGGAATAATGACGTTTGAATCCAATTTGTATACACATTTCTTTTGGATGGAAGGCATCGTCAATGAAGAACCCCTGAATGTCAACTAATGCGATTCTCATGATGATGCGATTCGCTTGAAGTTTCGATTTAGACTGACTGATGTTTAATTGAGACTCTTGACAATTTCGGTGAGGGGGTAGTATTCCATCAAGCAATCGTGAATGATGATGCAATATGCCTTGGTATTGGCTGGAAATCCTTTATCCGCTTCAATCTCCAATCGTATGTCGACTGTTGATGATTTTAACGCCTCCTCTTGTCTAGAACAATCGATGATGTAAAGCGCGCGTTTTTTGAATTCATCATAAGCCAATATGGGATGTTTTGTTGTGGAATTCGTGTAGCTAGGATAGAAATCGGTATAGTTTTGGTGGGCTAGAACGAAATCTTCCTTGGCAAAGTCCAAGTTCATCCGTTCGTTAGGCCAATACTCTCCGTTCAGCGATAAGCGGATACTTGATATATCCACATGATCGAATATTGTAGGATTAGCTTTCACATTGTTACGTTTATTGGTTTGGAAAAATACGATAACATACCGTGGTTTTTCGACGGACGCGCTAGTTTTCACGTGCAACTCGATCTGAAAAGTCGAACATAACCTACAAAATTGAAAAAAAGCGGTTTTTCTTAAATAATTAAAAACTATAGCTCGGATCGGAAAAAGTTAAAGGAGAAAGTTGTAGGTATCTGTGTGTTGGTACTTCATTCAGAGAGATCTCTCTGGCTTCATTACGGATCACATTTTATACAATTCTCCGTAAATGTTATATCTATATAGTTCAAGCAATACATGCATAAATTAATAACTGAAAAAAAATATGAGCGTATAGCAGATTAAATTTAAAGGTGGTTCATGCAACTCGATCTGAAATGTCGAACATAACCTAGAAAATTGGAAAAAAGCGTTTTTTTTTAAATAATTAAAAAACTATAGCTCGAATCGGAAAAAGTTAAAGGAGAAAGTTGTAGGTATCAAATAGATAATTATCGATATCTTTCTTTTCGAGTTATATTGAAAACCGTTGAAAATTGGGGTACGCTTCCATATGTATTGTTTCCTGTACATGGCAAGCTAAGATAGCACTTTTTTTCTTAATTTGAAATATTGACTATTTTTCAAGATATATCGATTTTTCGAAAAAGACGCTCTCATAAATTGGCTAGATCTTCTCAGCAAATGGTCATTGAGTAACGATTTGGGGCTTATTTTCTTCATAAAGAGTTGTCCTATAACTTTATCGAAGAAACGTAGCGATTTTTTTAATTTTGAGGGTGAAAAAATGACTTCTAAAAAAATTTCCTCTATTTTGATCATGTTTTCAATTTTAATTTTAGAAAAATGTCTTTAACGGAAATCAATTTGTAACATCTTTTCACGAATTACCTCCGGCTGCCGGAGTGTGAGGAAGCACTGCGCGCTCGCACTGAAAACTGATTTTGCGCGTTCAAAGTGGCTTGTGCTTGCAAAATCTTCAATGTTTCAGCTTCTGGATAACATACAAAAATCTTTTCGAACTTAATCTGGGGAAGCTCGATGAGATAAACACGAATATCGTATTTATTTCAGTCTTAGAATCTCGAATATATTTATTTTTTACATTTCCAATTTGTTTTACTTTTTATGTCATATAAATTACGATTTATTAACAAAACAGTATTTTCAATGTAATATCTCAACTTTTTTGCTCAGGGAATCATACAGACGTTATGCTTGCGGATCTCTTTAACAATTATTTAATTATTTCAGTAAATATTTCTTTATGATACAAAATTATTATAACTAACCTTATTTGATCATCATCATCAATTATGATGGAGGTGATAGGAGTAAGTGGGAACTGTCTTTTTTGTTTCTTCCTATTGATATGTTGGAAGAAATCATACCTCTACAAGGATGTATCTAAGAGAAACGTGAAATAATTAATGAATCAAGAAGATTTTTTAAAAAGGGTATTTGAATAAAAACTCAGATGATTTTCATCGTTTTACACGATTGTCAATCATTATTTAAATCAATCTAGGAGAATGGAGATGCTACGGGTGTAGGATCGAAATCAACTTGTGAAGATTTCGTCAAATTTCATCTTCAGAATAACGATGATTCTCAGAGAGATTATTGGTGTGAAGGTTTGCGCGATTGCGATTTTGTTATGTTTGTTCGGCGCAATTTTGCAAAGGATGGTTCAGAGGAATTGTTAGTGTGAAGGTTCGCGCAGGACTCAAACCACATCGAATATCATAGCACCTCCAATGCGAATTCATTGATAGGAATTTTTCATGCATTGCAGACATTTCGAACTCTTCTAAAATCAGATCTAACACTATCTTTGGAGTAAATTTTGTTGCAACCCTTTAATATTTATTCACGCACGCGCAAATCATACAACATTGTATTTTCCACTCAAACTGAATTGTTCGTAGAGCGCTTCTTTAAACGTTCTAATAATGCGTCCTGCGTTAGAGGCTTTTTCATAGAATAGGTATTGCAATGATTGATTTTATGTTTTTCTATTTACTTGTGATGAAAGTGTTTATAGAAGAATTATTTTCTAGGATCGCCTTGCAGATTCCTAGGTTTACGATGTTATTTCAGGAATATCAAACTAAACGCTTTCCGAACCTCGAAACAAGTAAATTCGAAAATGTAACATATAATTCGATTATATCAATATTTCAACATCCAACTCTGAATACATGGACTAGAATTTTGCGAAAAGGAAATTGATTAAAAATCTGAATATCTCTGTTCACACTATCCATTTCGCTTAACATACTTTATGAAATATGGAATGAATTATTATCGAAACGATTGATTATTCATCGTTTTCCACGATTGTTAATGATTATCCAAATCACCAAAATGAACTAGAATTTTGCGAAAAGGAAATTGATTAAAATTGTGAATATCTTGGTTCATACTATTCATTTCGCTTAACATACTTTTATAAAATATGGAATGAATTATTATCGAAACGATTGATTATTCATCGTTTTCCACGATTGTTAATGATTATTCAAATCACCAAAATGAACTAGAATTTTGCGAAAAGGAAATTGATTAAAATTGTGAACGAAGCTCGGATCGAAAAAAGTTAAAGGAGAAAGTTGTAGGTTGATAAAGATCCACATGCTCACATGTTAAATAAAAATCTAATGAATAGTTTAAAATATCAGAATGTTTGAAATATCGATGATTCAGATATTATATTTGATTGAGTATACTGATGTTGTAGCTATATAGCCTTCTATCAATAAGCCGATGAACTATCAGAGTTGAATGTCAATGTCAATGTTAGTGTACCTGCGTCATCACATTCTGTTCATACTGATATGAGAAGGCAAACGCGTGTGAGTGTAAACGTAAGTAGGGTGAGGGGGTATTGTAAAGCAGTGTCTGACAAAAAGACATGAGATGGATATTTATGGAAATAAACTAGATTCTTAAAATAATCAAATTTATCGTTCTATAGTAGCATTCGCGGTTAAACGGATGTTTGTGAAACATATCGCTAGCGTATTAAGATTGCAACGATGTGCGTTAGAAGCCGCAAATATTTTGATAATCAACACTTGTTAATATTGACCAGGCTCGGACTGGCCCCCAGACATTTGTTTCTCCACGCTTCAAAAATTCCATGATTGTAGATATATGCTAGGTATTATGTCGATAGAACAACATGTTATTAATCATTCTATGCTTCTTCGGAAACCAAGCGAACGAATATCTAGAGCACAAAGCAACCTATACACTCATGTTATGATGTGATCGAGGTCAGCGATCAGCAAGCGTGACGAAAGCGTGACGAAATCGTGACGAAAACGACTCGAAAAACGATTAAAACGACATGAAAAACGATTTAAACGACTCAAACGACATGAAAAACGATTAAAACGACATGAAAAACGATTAAAACGACTCGAAAAACGACTCAAACGACATGAAAAACGATTAAAACGATATGAAAAACGATTAAAACGACTCGAAAAACGACTCAAACGACATGAAAAGCGATTAAAACGACATGAAAAACGATTAAAACGACTCGAAAAACGATTGAAACGACATGAAAAACGATTAAAACGACTCGAGAAACGATTCAAACGACATGAAAAAACGATTAAAACGACTCGAAAAACGATTCAAGCGACCCACAAACATGACGAAAGCGTGACCAAAACGACTCGATAGCGTGTGGGTCGTACAAGGCGTGGCAGCCCAAGGAAATTCCACGAGTTAGTGTTTGTAACATATAGTTAGAACTCACATAATTCCGTACCTATGTTTTTTACAACACTCATTATTTCGCCGAACTTCAAACTACATTCCGCTCAATACATTCTTTTTAAAGATATAGCTTTTCACTATAGCGATAGGGCTCGAGGCAGACAGAGATTATCTTTATTATTTATGGCGATAACACCTTTGCGTCGGGCACATTCTTCTTCATCGAATGTATTTTAGTTGGCTCCCCGGCCTCTGCCTACAGCCATTCTTATCGATGTTACGCCTAAACAAAAGGTCTCGGTATTAAGACCACAAGAATTAGTGTACCTGCGTCATCACATTCTGTTCATACTGATATGAGAAGGCAAACGCGTGTGAGTGTAAACGTAAGTAGGGTGAGGGGGTATTGTAAAGCAGTGTCTGACAAAAAGACGTGAGATGAATATTTATGGAAATAAACTACATTCTAAAAATAATCAAATTTATCGTTCTATAGTAGCATTCGCGGTTAAACGGATGTTTGTGAAACATATCGCTAGCGTATTAAGATTGCAACGATGTGCGTTAGAAGCCGCAAATATTTTGATAATCAACACTTGTTAATATTGACCAGGCTCGGACTGGCCCCCAGACATTTGTTTCTCCACGCTTCAAAAATTCCACGATTGTAGATATATGCTAAGCATTATGTCTAACCTAATATATGAAAGACTAGTTGTGATTGAAAGAAAATTTATGATGTTTTCATAACTTAGAAATATCATTTCCACTAATTTCAATGAACCAATTTTTCTTTCAGATCAATATTCATTGATTATGAAGTTAACTTTTTCAGATCTCAATATTTTTTGAAATAATTTCGTTTTATTTTTTCTATTAGTTATTGATTAGATATAATTTTTAATTTGATTCAAAGGAATTTTAACGTTTTCAAAACAAAGAAACACATTTTCTCCTAATTTCAATTAGCGAACCAATTTTTCTTTCGATCATTATTCATTGATTATGAAGTTAACTTTTTTAGATCTTAATATTTTTTGAAATAATTTCGTTTTGATTTCTCTATTAGTTATTGATTAGTTATCATTTTTATCAATTTCAATTTGATACAAAGGAATTTAAATATGTTTTCAAAACAAAGAAACACAATTTCTCCTAATTTCAATTGTCGAACCAATTTTTTTTCAGATCAATGTTTTTAACCTAATATATGAAAGACTAGTTGTGATTGAAAGAAAATTTATGATGTTTTCACGACTTAAAAATATCATTTCCACTAATTTCAATGAACCAATTTTTCTTTCAGATCAATATTCATTGATTATGAAGTTAACTTTTTCAGATCTTAATATTTTTTGAAATAATTTCGTTTTGATTTCTCTATTAGTTATTGATTAGATATCATTTTTATCAATTTTAATTTGATTCAGAGGAATTTTAATGTTTTCAAAACAAAGAAACACATTTTCTCCTAATTTCAATTAGCGAACCAATTTTTCTTTCAGATCAATATTCATTGATTATGAAGTTAACTTTTTCAGATCTTAATATTTTTTAAAATAATTTCGTTTTGATTTCTCTATTAGTTATTGATTAGATTTCATTTTTTCAATTTTAATTTGATTCAAAGGAATTTTAATATGTTTTCAAAACAAAGAAACACATTTTCTCATAATTTCAATCAGGGACCTTCCCTCATTAGCAGTTCAAGTTTCTCATTTGATCAGATCTTAATATTTTTTGAAATAATTTCGTTTTGATTTCTCTATTAGTTATTGATTAGATATCATTTTTATCAATTTTAATTTGATTCAAAGGAATTTTAATGTTTTCAAAACAAAGAAACACATTTTCTCCTAATTTCAATTAGCGAACCAATTTTTCTTTCAGATCAATATTCATTGATTATGAAGTTAACTTTTTCAGATCTTAATATTTTTTAAAATAATTTCGTTTTGATTTCTCTATTAGTTATTGATTATATTTCATTTTTTCAATTTTAATTTGATTCAAAGGAATTTTAATATGTTTTCAAAACAAAGAAACATATTTTCTCATAATTTCAATCAGGGACCTTTCCTCATTAGCAGTTCAAGTTTCTCATTTGATAGCTCTGAAAATTCTTTCGTTAAAATTTTGAAATCATCTCTTTTCAGATATGATGTATGATTTGATGGAACAACTAGCTTATGGTAGGCTGGATCCTGAGAAATGAAGTCTTCAGTTTCCTCACACGGCTGTGTAAAAACCATCGTTTTGTTAATTTATGATGAACGGAATCTGTTCGTATATATCAGACAGCCGTTTTATCGCAGCCACAATTTGTCAACTAAACACAATTAACGCAAGCTCCCATAAAGTGAGATAAGGTATAATGATTTATTTGTTTCGTACAACCGTTTTCGATAACAATTTCTGCAGCGTAATATTTTTCATAATGTTCACAAACATACAGGCTGAAACCTCACACTTCTGAAGGTGTCTTTATATTACATATATCTGGAAGAGTAGCAGTTTTGGTTGCAGTGTATTTTGAGGAATATTGGCCGTTCTCGGTTTTACATACAGGCTTTGTACACCATTTATTGCAACTGTATAGAGCGATAAGGTACATTATTTTAATACAGTTTATTTCCCCACTGAAATCTTTCAACTATTTGCTAACTATATTACACAAATATGTTTATATGAGGCTGTGTAAAAACGGTTTTGAATGATTGTTTTTACGGAATCTGTCCGCAGACACCCATTTTATCGCAGCCACAATTTGTCAACTGAACATAATTATTGCAAGTCTCCATAATGTGAGATAAGGTACAATGATTTATTTGTTTCGTACCACGATTCAAAACACATATGATACCGTTTAACCACGAATGTTACGATAAGGTGCATTAATCTTAATACAGTTTATTTTTCCACTCTCAACTATTTGCTTGCCAGCCTTCAGGTCCAAATATGTTTATATGCAGCTGCAATTCTCGCTATACCACACTGGCAGTGGCTTACAGGGGCGTACTCTTGAATTCAAAATTCGTGAGTTACCCCATTCTGGAGAACCTGTGAGCTGGATAAAAGATGCCCTGACAGGTATAATTCAGCGAGGAACAGAAGGTTTGAGACCTACCGATCAGGTGGGCTTCACATTCTGCTCGAAAGACTTCGCTCGTGGCCCGGGCTGGGTTGATTTCAAGGCGGCTAGCGAAGTTACAGTAGACGAAATATGGGCTCGGATTTCTTCAATTTATCAATCTAATTCTTGTGGTCTTAATACCGAGACCTTTTGTTTAGGCGTAACATCGATAAGAATGGCTGTAGGCAGAGGCCGGGGAGCCAACTACAATACATTCGATGAAGAAGAATGTGCCCGACGCAAAGGTGTTATCGCCATAAATAATAAAGATAATCTCTGTCTGCCTCGAGCCCTATCGCTATAGTGAAAAGCTATATCTTTAAAAAGAATGTATTGGGCGGAATGTAGTTTGAAGTTCGGCGAAATAATGAGTGTTGTAAAAAACATAGGTACGGAATTATGTGAGTTCTAACTATATGTTACAAACACTAACTCGTGGAATTTCCTTGGGCTGCCACGCCTTGTACGACCCACACGCTTTCGAGTCGTTTTGGTCAAGCTTTCGTCATGTTTGTGGGTCGCTTGAATCGTTTTTCGAGTCGTTTTAACCGTTTTTTCATGTCGTTTGAATCGTTTTTCGAGTCGTTTTAATCGTTTTTCATGTCGTTTTAATCGTTTTTCGAGTCGTTTTAATCGTTTTTCATGTCGTTTTAATCGCTTTTCATGTCGTTTGAGTCGTTTTTCGAGTCGTTTTAATCGTTTTTCATATCGTTTTAATCGTTTTTCATGTCGTTTGAGTCGTTTTTCGAGTCGTTTTAATCGTTTTTCATGTCGTTTTAATCGTTTTTCATGTCGTTTGAGTCGTTTAAATCGTTTTTCATGTCGTTTTAATCGTTTTTCGAGTCGTTTTCGTCACGATTTCGTCACGCTTTCGTCACGCTTGCTGATCGCTGACCTCGATCACATCATAACATGAGTGTATAGGTTGCTTTGTGCTCTAGATATTCGTTCGCTTGGTTTCCGAAGAAGCATAGAATGATTAATAACATGTTGTTCTATCGACATAATACCTAGCATATATCTACAATCTTGGAATTTTTGAAGCGTGGAGAAACAAATGTCTGGGGGCCAGTCCGAGCCTGGTCAATATTAACAAGTGTTGATTATCAAAATATTTGCGGCTTCTAACGCACATCGTTGCAATCTTAATACGCTAGCGATATGTTTCACAAACATCCGTTTAACCGCGAATGCTACTATAGAACGATAAATTTGATTATTTTAAGAATGTAGTTTATTTCCATAAATATTCATCTCATATCTTTTTGTCAGACACTGCTTTACAATACCCCCTCACCCTACTTACGTTTACACTCACACGCGTTTGCCTTCTCATATCAGTATGAACAGAATGTGATGACGCAGGTACACTAACATTGACATTGACATTCAACTCTGATAGTTCATCAGCTTATTGATAGAAGGCTATATAGCTACAACATCAGTATACTCAATCAAATATAATATCTGAATCATCGATATTTCAAACATTTTGATATTTTAAACTATTCATTAGATTTTTATATAACATGTGAACATGTGGATCTTTATCAACCTACAACTTTCTCCTTTAACTTTTTCCGATCCGAGCTTCGTTCACAATTTTAATCAATTTCCTTTTCGCAAAATTCTAGTTCATTTTGGTGATTTGAATAATCATTAACAATCGTGGAAAACGATGAATAATCAATCGTTTCGATAATAATTCATTCCATATTTTATAAAAGTATGTTAAGCGAAATGAATAGTATGAACCAAGATATTCACAATTTTAATCAATTTCCTTTTCGCAAAATTCTAGTTCATTTTGGTGATTTGGATAATCATTAACAATCGTGGAAAACGATGAATAATCAATCGTTTCGATAATAATTCATTCCATATTTCATAAAGTATGTTAAGCGAAATGGATAGTGTGAACAGAGATATTCAGATTTTTAATCAATTTCCTTTTCGCAAAATTCTAGTCCATGTATTCAGAGTTGGATGTTGAAATATTGATATAATCGAATTATATGTTACATTTTCGAATTTACTTGTTTCGAGGTTCGGAAAGCGTTTAGTTTGATATTCCTGAAATAACATCGTAAACCTAGGAATCTGCAAGGCGATCCTAGAAAGTGATTCTTCTATAAACACTTTCATCACAAGTAAATGGAAAAACATAAAATCAATCATTACAATACCTATTCTATGAAATAGCCTCTAACGCAGGACGCATTATTAGAACGTTTAAAGAAGCGCTCTACGAACAATTCAGTTTGAGCGGAAAATACAATGTTGTATGATTTGCGCGTGCGTGAATATATATTAAAGGGTTGCAACAAAATTTACTCCAAAGATAGTGTTAGATCTGATTTTAGAAGAGTTCGAAATGTCTGCAATGCATGAAAAATTCCTATCAATGAATTCGCATTGGAGGTGCTATGATATTCGATGTGGTTTGAGTCCTGCGCGAACCTTCACACTAACAATTCCTCTGAACCATCCTTTGCAAAATTGCGCCGAACAAACATAACAAAATCGCAATCGCGCAAACCTTCACACCAATAATCTCTCTGAGAATCATCGTTATTCTGAAGATGAAATTTGACGAAATCTTCACAAGTTGATTTCGATCCTACACCCGTAGCATCTCCATTCTCCTAGATTGATTTAAATAATGATTGACAATCGTGTAAAACGATGAAAATCATCTGAGTTTTTATTCAAATACCCTTTCTAAAAAATCTTCTTGATTCATTAATTATTTCACGTTTCTCTTAGATACATCCTTGTAGAGGTATGATTTCTTCCAACATATCAATAGGAAGAAACAAAAAAGACAGTTCCCACTTACTCCTATCACCTCCAGTGAGTTATAATAATTTTGTATCATAAAGAAATATTTACTGAAATAATTAAATAATTGTTAAAGAGATCCGCAAGCATAACGTCTGTATGATTCCCTGAGCAAAAAAGTTGAGATATTACATTGAAAATACTGTTTTGTTAATAAATCGTAATTTATATGACATAAAAAGTAAAACAAATTGGAAATGTAAAAAATAAATATATTCGAGATTCTAAGACTGAAATAAATACGATATTCGTGTTTATCTCATCGAGCTTCCCCAGATTAAGTTCGAAAAGATTTTTGTATGTTATCCAGAAGCTGAAACATTGAAGATTTTGCAAGCACAAGCCACTTTGAACGCGCAAAATCAGTTTTCAGTGCGAGCGCGCAGTGCTTCCTCACACTCCGGCAGCCGGAGGTAATTCGTGAAAAGATGTTACAAATTGATTTCCGTTAAAGACATTTTTCTAAAATTAAAATTGAAAACATGATCAAAATAGAGGAAATTTTTTTTTAAAGTCATTTTTTCACCCTCAAAATTAAAAAAATCGCTACGTTTCTTCGATAAAGTTATAGGACAACTCTTCATGAAGAAAATAAGCCCCAAATCGTTACTCAATGACCATTTGCTGAGAAGATCTAGCCAATTTATGAGAGCGTCTTTTTCGAAAAATCGATATATTTTGAAAAATAGTCAATATTTCAAATTAAGAAAAAAAGTGCTATCTTAGCTTGCCATGTACAGGAAACAATACATATGGAAGCGTACCCCAATTTTCAACGGTTTTCAATATAACTCGAAAAGAAAGATATCGATAATTATCTATTTGATACCTACAACTTTCTCCTTTAACTTTTTCCGATCCGACTTATAGTTTTTTAATTATTTAAAAAAAACGCTTTTTTCCAATTTTCTAGGTTATGTTCGACATTTCAGATCGAGTTGCATGAACCACCTTTAAATTTAATCTGCTATACGCTCATATTTTTTTCAGTTATTAATTTATGCATGTATTGCTTGAACTATATAGATATTACATTTACGGAGAATTGTATAAAATGTGATCCGTAATGAAGTCAGAGAGATCTCTCTGAATGAAGTACCCAACACACAGATACCTACAACTTTCTCCTTTAACTTTTTCCGATCCGAGCTATAGTTTTCAATTATTTAAGAAAAACCGCTTTTTTCCAATTTTGTAGGTTATGTTCGACATTTCAGATCGAGTTGCATGAACCACCTTTAAATTTAATCTGCTATACGCTCATATTTTTTTCAGTTATTAATTTATGCATGTATTGCTTGAACTATATATATATTACATTTACGGAGAATTGTATAAAATGTGATCCGTAATGAAGTCAGAGAGATCTCTCTGAATGAAGTACCCAACACACAGATACCTACAACTTTCTCCTTTAACTTTTTCCGATCCGAGCTATAATTTTTAATTATTTAAGAAAAACCGCTTTTTTCCAATTTTGTAGGTTATGTTCGACATTTCAGATCGAGTTGCACGTGAAAACTAGCGCGTCCGTCGAAAAACCACGGTATGTTATCGTAATTTTCCAAACCAATAAACGTAACAATGTGAAAGCTAATCCTACATATTCGATCATGTGGATATATCAAGTATCCGCTTATCGCTGAACGGAGAGTATTGGCCTAACGAACGGATGAACTTGGACTTTGCCAAGGAAGATTTCGTTCTAGCCCACCAAAACTATACCGATTTCTATCCTAGCTACACGAATTCCACAACAAAACATCCCATATTGGCTTATGATGAATTCAAAAAACGCGTGCTTTACATCATCGATTGTTCTAGACAAGAGGAGGCGGTAAAATCATCAACAGTCGACATACGATTGGAGATTGAAGCGGATAAAGGATTTCCAGCCAATACCAAGGCATATTCCATCATCATTCACGATTGCTTGATGGAATACTACCCCCTCACCGGAATTGTCAAGAGTCTCAATTAAACATCAGTCAGTCTAAATCGAAACTTCAAGCGAATCGCATCATCATGAGAATCGAATTAGTTGACATTCAGGGGTTCTTCATTGACGATGCCTTCCATCCAAAAGAAATGTGCATACAAATTGGATTCAAACGTCATTATTCCTTATTCAAACCGCACACATCTTATTCATCGCTAAATGCAAAGGAGCGAAAATCCGTATGGTATTTACAAAAGTCTTATCATGGGCTCGATTATGTATCTGGGAATGTGGATTATGAAGAAATAAATAATATTCTTAAATCGATTCTCTTGTGTGCAGTCGACTATATTTATGTCCGAGGACAGCAAAAAGCCGAATTTTTGAGAAGGAAGTGTATAGAATTGGATATTCACCCACACATCGTAGATGTTCATAGTTTCGATGGTACTCAATGTGAAACGGGGAAATTCGAACGAACAAACAATTTGACCTGTCTGAATCATCGTAATGACGGTGGAAAATACATGTGTGCAGTTCACCATGTGGATAAATTACAGCAGTGGTTTCTGAATGTAATACTACCTAAATGATATATATTTTATTCTGAAATATTATTATTATCAATCTTTTGTTTGTTTTAATAAAACACCTCCTTTATATAATAATTATTATTTATTTAAATGGTAAATAGCTTTCTTCACATTTTTAACAAACATTTCCAATACTAACACTGATAAAGAAGATAAAATAAAATACATCATTGCGAAAATTTTGGGGATTTCTCCTTCTATTGCAGATGATGTGAGTGTAGATGTCTTTTGTACGAGATGTGGTAAACATGATGATTGTCGGATCATTTTGCCAGATGTAGGTGATGGTGTGAATGTTTGCCACTTCATAATATCCCCCTCTGTACCATTTGGAAATAATAGCTTGAGCTTATAATTGAATGTGTTATTGGTGGTGGTGGTGGTGGTGGTCTGCATCGTTTCGAGAACTATGTATGTGATTACCTCTAGTTGATTTTCGTTAATCATTTGATAATTCATTGGTTGCCATTCTGTTCCATTACATTCATTTCTCAGTTCTTTCCTGGGACATATAAATACGTTCCACTCGATTCGGAACGTTTGTATACAGGATTCCATTCAAAATTGAGGTTAGGATTATGAAATTGGGTTCTAACATAACCATCCTCTCCGCCAATACTTAAACTATTCAATTGTCTTATAGCGATATTTTTATCTTCGTAAAATTTTAAATCTCTACTCAAAGCTTTTACTTTCGCACCGAATTCTTCCAATTTACGTGTGTATTTTTCAAGAGACATATTAATTCTTCCAATTTACGTGTGTATTCTTCAAGAGACATATTAATAGTGATGATTTCATCGACTATATACACACGCTAGTATAAACATCATACCTTAGATTTCTTATTACTTGAGCTCCAAAAATTCAAGTTTAAAAGCCGGGTTGCTTTTATTAACATCCTCTTTTCCCCTGTATATCAAAATCAAACAAGGTTTCATGTTGATTTGTTCCAAAATTGGGATAATCTGATTGGTCAGTCGATTGGGTAGGAACATAGAGAATTCATCGAACTCGAGCAATACGAATTCACCAAATTTGGTTCTTACTACTCTCACTTGAAGTATTGTATAATGCTTATTGATTTCGAGTTCTGGAACTCTCCTCAATGGTTTTCTCTCCAAAAGAGCACAACGATTAAGTTTTGTTAGATCCATCATAAATCTGAAACAATATGAATAAAATTGAGGATTTTTAAATTCGTATAATACACACACACAATTGGAACAACAGTCATTTTATAAAAGATAATTAATCAATTTTGTACTTGTTATTTTATGAATGTGAATTGAATAATTTTTTAACTGTTTCAATGCTAATAAGAGGTTTATTCTGAATAATAGACAAAACAAGTATGTTTTTATGGCAGTGAATTAAATAATTGAATTAAACTTACATTTTCCGTTCAATAGAAGACAGCACACACAGGATATGTGAAAACGATGTGTTTTGAACTGTAACAGATTACTGAGGAAACGAGAATTGAATTCGTAGTCAACATAACTCTCAGTTCTAAATCGCTTACTAACAAGTCTAGACTTGTATATCACTTATTGTTATTTGTTGACCTAATGAATGACTCCAATGTATTCACAGCTGCTTACGTAAGTAATGACTAATGAAACGACAATTAAATTCGGTTACTAGCAAGTCTAGACTATAGTATATCACTTATTGTTATTTGTTTAACTAATGAATGACTCCATTGTATTCAATTACACGTGCTAGTATAAACTGACGTCACAAACCCCTGTATATACATTCAAACAATAATTACAAACACCGAATGCCAATCGTCAGCAGATAGCATGACACCTCGTGACAGACGCCATGACACCTCGTTGATAGCCGAAGGATCACGTGACAGACGCCATGACACCGAAGGATCACGTGATAGCTGCCATGACACCACGTGTCTAGGACCTCTCTTACAAACAACCTGTATATACAACATAACACACTCTTTACAAACATCCTGTATATACATTCAAACAATAATTACAAACACCGAATGCCAATCGTCAACAGATAGCATGACACCTCGTGACAGACGCCATGACACCTCGTTGATAGCCGAAGGATCACGTGACAGACGCCATGACACCGAAGGATCACGTGATAGCTGCCATGACACCACGTGTCTAGGACCTCTCTTACAAACAACCTGTATATACAACATAACACACTCTTTACAAACATCCTGTATATACATTCAAACAATAATTACAAACACCGAATGTCAATCGTCAGCACAAACCGAGTAACTCACAATCACTGATAACGCTATCTAGCCGATAACGTTATCTACCTGATAACACTGATTACACACACTGGATGCCCATCCGGGTGACTCACAATCACTGATAACGCTATCTACCCGATAACGTTATCTACCCGATAACATACATCGCCAGCGCATACCGGAAGTGGAGACCTGATAATAGCAAACATCGGAGCACATACCGGAAGTGACGTCACACTTCCTGGTCCAGAACGCGCCCACTGTATATACTAAGATACATTTTCTAATTGATTGAATTATTTGCTATTCCGTATTTTTACAACAAATTATTAATATTGTAATAGGAAAAGAATATTATTCATTATCATTATTATTAATATTATCTAACTAGCAAATAGGTAACTGTGATCCACCAAAGACATTATATTTATCTTCATATAACAATCAAAACTTAGAATAATTGATTTTTTTTAAATCTAAATTGTTGGTGTATTACGGGAAACAATCATTTTCCGATATATAACATTAGAGATTGGCTAAGCGTGCTATCTGTCTACCTTATATCTATACACACATAAGTGTATAGATTTCTTATTATTGTAGATTGTGCCAATATATTTTATATATAACTTAACATAAACTATAAATACGATTTCTGGAATAACAAAACATAACGAGGATTAATAACATAGATTACTTGAAGCCCACTTAATGTAACGGAAAGGTCTAGTATTTTATCCAAACAGTACGGATTTCAAAGTAGACAATTCATAGTATCCACCAGTGATGCAATGTGGTCGTATACATCATATTAAAAAACAATAATTTCAGTATATGTACTTACATACCAATGATAATATTGAAATAAGAGAATTTGGTTAAATTCCATACTCCCTGCAAATTGTTTATTATTATTAATATCCATGATATTAATACATAAGGCATTTTTCTGTGAATGTTTTTAACTTTAGAACTTCTCTAGATGATAAAGCTAAAAGGTTTCCAATTTACTCCTTTCGAAGTAATTTAGCTGAATTAGTTAATTTATACACTTGGAAATTTTGAATATATACAGCATTGAGTAAGAATATGGAAACACTTGAAAATTTTGAATACGATTTTAGTTCCGGATTTGTTACTTTCATATTATACTTTTTACTGTATATAGAAACATCAAATTGAGAATTAGAAAGTATGGTTTTGTGAATTGTTATTTTTTATTAAAATATCAATCGAAACAGAATATCAATTGTACCTATTTACATTAGCTTCAGTTCAAAATGGAACAATCAGGTAAAATAGAAACTATTTGGAAGTCTTACGGGGTTGATTCAAGGAAAATTTATATTCTTGTGAAGTATTTATATATCGTTTAATAATTCGCTTTCTTATTAATAGCTAATTAAACCCTCTTCAGTTGGTGAAACACATGTATGTTATTCAATGGTGAAACAGAAATAATTTACCTAAAATTGGGCGGCCAAAAGTGACAAGCGCAAATGAGGTTTACTGCGACTTTAGATCACCCTGGTCGAAAAATTTGTTTTATTTAATATAAAAGATTCAATAAAACTACAAAATTTTTTGAAATCTTCAGGTATTTCAATTCTTTTGCCCATCAATGTTTATCCAATTATTTTGATTTCCTCGTATCATTTCGTAATCTCATGTTTGAACTACAGGAAGCAGTTCTATATGTAGAATAAAAATCTAGATTTATCGTAAAGCTGTCTACCTCTATTATCAGGGATGACTCAAAACATATTTAGCTATTAGGGCTACTCCACTTATTCAAATAACTAACTAAGTACTATTTACACAATGAATAGTACACATAACAGAAAATTGAGGAGGAAATTATTATCACAAGCAAAATACTAGATATTACAGTATAAATTAATCACAACGTAATACGTAAGACTAGATTTGGAGACTTAATCAACTGTTAATTTTTTAAAGCTTCCATTGATTCCAATTCCAAGTTCGTCGTTCATTTCGGATATGAGTGAGCTAGTTTTTTCGTCAATTTCGATATACATATCGTCCAGAGCTAATAGATCGTTACGTTTTTCTTTGAGATATACTTTGAATTTTTCCAACATTTTTGTAAGAGGAACCTCACCTCCATACTCCTTTGGTAGAATTTTAGAATCTATTTTCGAGTATAAATCATCTAGAGTTTTATGTATCTGAAAAAAAATATGTCCGTGTTCATTGAAAAAAATTTCAACGTCAATTATGCTTACAAAAATTCTGCTCCTCAATTTTTCACTCAATACTGAAATTGCGATTTCGATAAATTTGATAGCTGTCGAAGAAATATTTAGAAAATGGTTGCCTTTATGGCGCATTGGAGTTGTGTTCTGCAAAAAAGAAACATAGGTACTTTAAGTTAAGGTTGGTCCTTACCAACAGACTTTACTTTTCCTACAGCAATTAATAGTACCTATAATGTCTTTCTCCAATGGTAGATTGCCCAATGGTCAATGTAGGCTAAAGGCTTGAGACTTGCAATATAATTATTTTTTTATTCCACATCATTCTTCAAGTTTTGATTCCAGAATAAGAGTATGGCATTTCAAAATTTAGAACCTCCAAATTAATGTGTCTGAGTAGACAGATCAGAATTCGATTTTTCTACTGTTGGCAGTGAAATAATATCAAATTTATCAATTGACAATCAGGCATGGACGTATGAACCTATGTTCTGGATGTACATTTTGAAAAGGAGTAAAATACTGAAACTTGATGATGTGACTTTTATTATACAACAATCAAATTGCATTAATAAACTTAAATGGCCTCATCCATATTTGGAATGTTTGATAGCAGGTTATATTTACCTGAACATATCTTAGAACATTCCTAACATCTGCCAATGACCACAATGAAATATGAGCCATTTGAAATCCTCCTTCGTCGTTCACGTACATATATCCATTAATTTGATTCACTTCATCATCCATAAGAGCTTCCGTTATCAGGCTGTGAATTCTCACCATATGAGCAGAAGTAAATTTATGAGGATCAAAGTTTCCAGCGCAACTGAACAACACCAAGCGTCCCTCGTCTCTGTCGATCAATGGAACTAAATATCCTCCGTCGATGATCTGGGATAATTCTGGATCTTCGCAATCTAATTTCGCGAACCACTGTGGATAGAGCTGACGAAAGGTTAAGTATCGTTCAAGCATTTCACATGCTTGTGGTACACTGAATTTCTTAGTGCGTAGAAATCGCAGCAAAAATGGTGCATCTGAAAAATATATTACATAATGAGTGGCGATGAGTAAATGAATAACATGACTTTAGATTATCGGTTCACAACAAACTTACTTAAAAATATGATAAAACGTTCGCAATATCTCCGACACGAAGACTTTATCTTTATACAGTGCTTGAGTATTACATAAAAAATTGTAATTCGTCAAATTAAAAATATCAAGAATGAACATCTCTACAAGACTCACCAAACTATTATAGTGGGTTAAATTCGTCATCAGTATGAAATTTGTGATGAAGAAACATAGATCTAAGATTTGTGGAAAGTTTAAATATTTAGTTCGTTTAACTGCGCGAAGGCATAATCCTTCTAGATAGGGTGCCAACATTGACTAATATATTAATCAATGGTGCCAAATATTCTTCATGAAATCGTACGATCTGAACCCGTGGTTCCCAACGGAGGGACCCTGAGTGCGCACAATAAATGTGGAGGGGGTTGGTAGTTAATAGAGACAATTGACGAGCGTTAGGGAGGTAACCAATACCTCATTGGGTGATACGAAAATTTTGGATAAATGTAAGCTTGGCTTTGGAAAGAATGTAATAGGAAACCAATTCAAACATGATTTAGTATTTACTCAAAAGTGTTGTAGTTCTCCAAACGATTCATCCAACTACTTTTCGTAAAGTGGTTGCTCACCCAAAAAAGGTTGAGAGCCGCTGTGTGAACATTGTTTTACGCATTTGCAGTTGAGCTTGATGATAATATTCGCGCTGGCCAGCGAATTCTGAATTGTAGTATATTCCTATTTTTAAGATCCTGTGCCATTATTGACGCAGTAACGAAAAATTGTACGAAATATATTTGTCTTACCTAATTAAAGTTTCATTATTTATGTTAGTCATTAATATTCCTTCCTAAATATAATCACTAATACCTAGGTAGCATGAATAATTCGAATTTGTTTACGAATATCATTTCATCACAATATCAACCAGTTTAAAATATGCTAAGAAATTATTCATAATAATCATAATCTCACCACTTCAAACTACCTCAATACATTTGGATAATGAGTAAAACATGGAAAAAGTCCAATAGCTCCATTGCTATTTGAGATATTGCCATTTTAACGCAATAAATACATAAGCAGAGCCTAATTGGAAAATATTTGCATTCATATACAGAATGCTCTTTATTAAGTAATACACCAAACTTATGTTTCTTCAATGGAATACCCTATACTGTGATCGTTATTTCGAAAGCCCTCATTAATCTGAGAAGAATGATATGACATACGGTTTCCGAATTATCAGACATTTTAGAGTTAAAAGGAGTCTACTCAGGCACGTAGCCAGGGGGGGAGGGCCGAGGGGCCAGGGCCCACCGGAAATTTCACAGATTCTTGCGAATTTGTGTTCTTCTATAGAACAGTCTCTTCGAAAATAATTTTTTTTTTCAAATCAAATTTCTCAATCGACAACGGGTACATTGTTCATTGATTCGACGGATCCCTGCATTAATATTTCACAAAAGTTCAGCCATTAGGCAAAGCTTCCCTTTTATGTCACATGCGGCAGCACTAAACATCATTGTTTGCACATGAATTTCTTGTCTACCTACATATGATTCAAGTCAGTAATTTCTACAATGCAAAATGAAACGCCAACAAGGGTAAAGAACCATCACATCGTTTTTTAAAAAGTCGAAAACGGAAACCTCAATCTGTGCAGAGAATGATCATGATGAGTGAAGTGACGTTTTGAATAGGATATTCCAAGATTAAGTTTTTATCAATTCTGTGATGAATTCTATTCTACATCGTAGCTAGATATATTCGATTCTAGTTTTGATACGTTACACCTACTTCACAGATTAATTACGTTTATTAAATTTTCTCCTGTCATAAATCGAGAAAATTACTTCTGTAGGTGCAGGACTCTTGAGTAGAAAAACTCATACTGTATAAATTTTTGTTATGCACAGATATTTTTTGTCACACTTCTGAAATGCTATAACTTAAATGAAATGAAAGCTGTTTTTGTATTTTCTGTTTATTGTTTTTTCATCGCATGATAATGATCATTAATTCGATACCAATAAATTATCGAAGTTATGCCGAAAACTTTGTTTCCCTCTTTATTTATTGAGATATAATTACATTATCTCAAGAATATATACTTTTTCCGGGATATATGTCATTGGGCACCCCCCGAAGCAAATTTATGACTACGTGACTGGGCTACTTCAAAAAATGACTATGTTTACTGATCGAGATAAAACCGCGATTCTTACGCGAGCAGTTTTTCAATATGGTTAAAAATAGTATCCATTATCAGAATTTTTCCGAAAATATGCAAAGTATACAGGGTGAGCCAAAACAGAAAAACACGCATAACTTTCTTATTATCAATGAAACATCCTGTATATTTCATTAGTCGAAAAGTCTTTCAATAAGCTTTCCAACCATGTAAGGTAAGTATGGTTGAAAGTGAGCATCCAGGCTGTTATTAAAATAAAACAAACGAGAAACTAAACTTTCCACTGTAAGCAATGCACTAAGTGACAAGGCTGATCAAAATACCACTAAGTGCCAATAAGTCACTACATGCAACTAATGAACAAACGTAGAATATTCGATTGAGAACAGATCATTATTTGATAGATTTAACAAGCAATGATAATCTAATAAACAAAACAATACCTTAACAATTAAAATATTGTATCTTAAACGAGAAAATCTATTGGGTTAAATCGGGAGAATGGATAGGACAAGTGATTTCTCCTCCTTTCCTTATCCAGTGATTTGGGTAACTTTGATTTAAAAATTGGCGAACAATTCGATGGTAGTGTACAGGCTTCTATCCTACTGACAGCCACATGCTTCTCCTTGTATTCAAATTTACGTTTTTTTAGAAGATCGTTTTCTTGAAATTCCAATTATCCAATCCGATTCAAAACCACATCAAAAAAGTAAAGACCGATCACACTTGATCCCCACATGATCAATATGACGGATCCAATGGGGGTTTTCAGTTGCAAAATAATACGACATGTTGCTGCTCTTGCTATTGCTCTTGAATTTTCTTTCTTTGGTATGGAATCTAAATGTTCGTATCGAACAACAAGGTCATATCTTTGAGAACCTACTTTAAGATCCAATATTTTAATTGTTAAGGTATTGTTTTGCTTATTAGATTATTATTACATGTTGAATCTATCAAATCATGACTTATTGGTAATTTGTGGTATTTTGATCAGCCTTGTCACTTAGTGCATTGTTTACAGTGGAAAGTTTAGTTTCTCGTTTGTTTATTTAATAACAATCTGAATGTTCACTTTCGACCATACTTAACTTACGTGAGAAAGCTTACTGAAAGACATTTCGACTTATGAAATAATATACAGAATGTTCCACTGATAATAAGAAAGTTATGTGTGTTTTTCTGTTTTGGCTCACCCTGTATACTTTGCACATTTTCGAGAAATTTCTGATAATGGATACTATTTTTAACCGTATTGAAAAACTGCTCGCGTAAGAATCGCGGTTTTTTCTCGATCAGTAAACACAGAGTGATTTTTTGAAGTAGACCCCTTTTAACTTAAAATGTCTGATAATTCGGAAACAGTCAACAAGAGACCCATCGTATGCCATATCATTCTTCTCAGATTATTGATGGCTTTCGAAATAATGATCACAGTATAGAGTGTTCTATTGAAAAAACATAAGTTTGGTGTGTTACTTAATAAAGGCCATTCTGTATATGAATGCAAATATTTTTCAATTATGCTCTGTTTGTCTATGTATTCATTTCATGAAAAAACCGCTTGTCAATATCTCCAATATTAACGGAGCTATTGGACGTTTTCGGGACTCTGGGTCACCTGTATATAGCTACATCACATTAATCTCTATGCTAATTCATGTTCAACTTAAAACATGAAATTCTTGATATTTATGAAAGTAATATTTAATAATTTATGTTAGCATAAAGAAAGTTCCGCTTTTTAATTACATCAATAAAGATGAACGATATACAATAATAATAAGGAATACAATTCTGTACAACATTTACCTAAGCTTTGAACACAGTTTGGAAAATATTGATTTACACAGAATATAACTCTTGACAATCTCACTATAAAAGTTTCATAAAATTTGGATGAAAAATTAATGGTAATTTGAAACAAGGAGGAGTGAATAATAAAATGTGAATGAAATACTAATTTACACTTACTAACCATATATTCATTGTTATTAAAATTGCAACGTAATAATTTTTTAAATATTATTAATCAATTTGAATGAATTTACGCGGAGGAAGCGCTCGAATTGAAACTTTTCTATTCAAATTATAATTATTCGTAATATTACTATTATTGGTCAATTTACATTCATATCAAAACTATATTCATAAATTTTAATACATAGATACTTCAACAGAACTAATACTTCAAAAATAATATTCAATGCTGAACGATGTGTATAATGAATTTTAACATATAATGTTAAATTTGAAAACTTTCAAGAAAATATTATTTATGGAATGGAAATTACAATTTTCTTGGACAAAATAAACCGTATTTTCACATATTTCCACAAAATTTTATTCTTTGACTTTGATTAATTCAAGGCAAAAAATATGAAAATATGATTCTTACCTGTCCGACATTTCTTTATATTGGGGTGTTTATTGATCCAGTCTCGCATCGTATCAAGCGATTGTTCGCGTATGCTATCATCTTCCCTGAGTTCATCTAAAGCTTTTTTCTTTTCGGCCTCTGGCAATTGGCAGACATACTTTTGAGCAGAGCTGTTACCACCTAGACCCATAGTTTCTGAAAGCAGCAAATAACTCAACTCCCACACTTTATATGCTTTGTAATTATTTTGAGGTGAGTATGACATTGAGCATGATCATTATTATGATCCACTAATTAGCTATATATAGTAAACTTTGTGCAAATTACGTGTCTTGCATATTTACAGAAGATAATAGTGTAATTAATTATAAGTTTAAAACATTCGATTTTGGAGGAAATAAACCACCAATGTATGCCATTGCTCAGTTCATTCGACGTTCATAGAGATACGTTGTCAAAAATCCGTACGTTTTTTGTTTCATTTAATTTTACTGCTGTAGTTCGATATCGCAATGGAACAGTTCAATAGGTACCTAATAGTCCGGTTACCTGCCTCAATTTGGGCTTGGGGAGCAATTAGAACGGTACTTCGGCAATGCCTTGAAACGCCTAGATCCAGAAGATGAGTTCTCTGCGTGTTGCACATAAAATTTTCGGTCGTGCAACTCCCCAAGCCGTCAAGATGAGAGAGTTGCTTGTAATCAATTCATTACTCGGAAGGTATGATTTAGTCATAGTGAAAGTATAAAGGTCTGTTTGAGCCTCTCTACCATCGTTTCTCGCGCTGGGTGACATCACCCGTCTCCTCCAGTCACAGCCTTGTTCTCATCGGCTTGTCGCCGGCACGTAACAACATCATATTATGTCGTCATCAATAAAATTATATAAACGAAATAAACGACCAATCAGCTTGCACTCGAATTTTAAAAAGAGTAGAAGGGAGGCTCAAACAGACCTTTATACTTTGACTATTTGATTTAGTTACCAAAGCCAAAGTTGGTGACGCCTTTGACTTGCACGCTAAATTGGGCATTGCACGTCAGAAATTTTGCTCACTCACGGTAAATGAACATACTTTAAGTTGCTGACGATTACCACTTGTACGCGAAAAGCTATTAGTGAAAAACCGTGAAAAATATAAATACGCGTATTTGAGCCTCGGATCGAGTGTACACGGGGATTGGATCAAATTCACGAACCTACAATCTGAATTTTCCGAAAAATTACCCGCAAAACGGGAAAAGCTGGGCTACGGGAATTTTTACGCCTTGAATCGTCAATTAGAAAAATTCAGTTTAAAAACAAAAATCCGGAAATGTGAAAACCGATAATTAGATTAGATTAGAATTAAATATCAATTATTCTACATATTAATCGCTTACATTATCTACATCTAGTTCCATTTTGAAATACTGGTTTGGGTTTCGACATATAACAGTAATGAAATACTTAGGTACTTTTAACTACTAACTAGTAAGACACTAAAGTAACGGAACGGTATTTGTAACAAATACATTGTAAAGAGTACTAGTTGTAAAAGTAACGAGTACTCTGAGTACATGAAAGTAACTGTATTGTATCATCACTACTTCTTGTAGTCCAGGCAACGAAACGGAAAATAAAAAAAAAATATATAGTAAGCTAGAATTTCAATTTTTTTTTGTCTTTTGTTCCTAATACCCCATAGATCATTCATGACTATCAAGATCGTGGGGGTCGACCTTTCTACCCCCCAAAATGGGGTTTCAACCCCTCAGAGGAGCATTCTTATAAAAACAATCCAAAAGTTTAGAAAATTGATGAGTTAAGAGCCGAAAATGACCCCTAGTTTGTTTTATGGATCGCTGATCACGATTCCGCAGTTAGTTTTCTCGGGAAAATCCCTCCAAATGGGAAATTTGGAAAATTTATATATAATTTATAATTTTGTTACAAAAATTACCTCTAGTAGGTTTTTTGGGTCGTTGATCACATTCTGCTGTTATTTTTCCCCAAAAACTATCTCCAGATGGAAAATTCGGGAAATTTGAGATTTTCCTGAGACGGTTATAAATAATAAAGTATAATTTTGTTGCAAAAACGACCTCTGGTAGATTTTTAGGGTCGTTGATCACGATTGCGCTGTTACTTTTCCAAAAAAAACTCTCTCCAAATGGAAAATTCGTGAAATTTGAGATTTTCCTGAGACGGTTATGAATAATAAAGTATAATTTCGTTGCAAAAATGAGCTCTAGTAGGTATTTTGAGTCGCTGATCACGATTCCGCTGTTATTTTTCCGAGAGAACTAACAGCGGAATCATGATCAGTGACCCAAAAAACATACTAGGAGACATTTTTGTAACAAAATTATACTTTATTAGTCATAACCGTCTCAGTAAAATTTCAAATTTCCCGGATTTTCCATCTGGAGAGAGTTTTTTGGGAAAAATAACTGCGGAAACGTGATCAGCGACCCAAAAAATCTACTAGAAGTCGATTTTGTAACAAAATTATAAATTATATATTATATATAAATTTTCCAATTTTCGCATCTGGAGGGAGTTTTCCGAGAAAACTAACTTGGAATACGTCATCAGCGACCCAAAAAACATACTAGGGGTCATTTTCGGCTCTTAATTCATTAATTTTCTAAGCTTTTGGATTGTTTTTATAAAAATGCTCCTCTGAGGGGTTGAAATCCCGTTTTGGGGGGTAAAAAGGTCGACCCCTGCGGTCTTGATAGTCATGAATGATCTATGGGGTATTAGGAACAAAATGCAAAAAAAATTGAAATTCTAGCTTACTATATATATTTTTTTATTATGGCCTTTTTCCCGGCTTATTGCCTGGACTATTGGTTGTTTACAATAAAACTAGTTTTCTTGCTTCACACTAGAAAAGGAACCTGCAGTTCAGTGACATCTAAATACACTGTGTTCTAAAAGAAGAAAACTGTTTCAAATTGTCATTTCATATTAAGAAACTTTGATATTATCCGATAGAAGACACTAATAATATGCATATTTGTTCGGAATAATACCTAATTTATTAATCAGCTATGAATGTAGTTAAACCTCCTTGATTATTAATAGTTTTCTTACAATGACTGTTCCCGAAACACACTTCATATTACAGATTACGTTTCTGCTATGCCGCTTATAAAAATATTCCATTATAACACAATGCCATTTAGTTATTCTTATTTTATATTGGAAAATAATCATTGCGATGGAAGTCAATTAGCATTAGCATCTTATATAGAGTTTATATTTATAATCAATAATGGTCATGAAAAGCGTAGTCAGGACTATTCACACCTGGAAGCAATTTATTAATTTGCGCCCCCTCACTCTCCAGTAAATACTTGATGGCTAAAACTATACCGAATAAAACTTTAGAAGGTATCACAGTTACACATTTGAGGGCGCTGAATTTTGTCAAAATTTGAAACTTAGCAAACTTCTAGAAAACTAAAGAAAAATAGTTTTTAGGACATATATAAGGACTTCCTGTTTAAACGGGATTGCCAGACATAAAACTAAGTCCATAGTTGCACACCTTTCGCGTTTTTAATGAAAAAAAAAACAAAAACAAGTTATTATTGTAAAAAATACTACTCAATGATGATTACCAACTCCTGCCTCATGTACTTAATTCTCTTCTTTCACTTGAATATTTTATTTGATAAGTTCATAAGCAATAATTATTCAAAAATTTGTTACTTGTGTTTAATAATGAAGTAATGAAGGAATAATATCCTTATCTGTCTGACTTCACAACCAACAAAATTTTGAAGATAGTCCTCTCCTGTTGAATGCTGTAAAACGAAGTCCTAAAGAAGTTCATTTGGTGACATTTTCCAAACCTGTCTTCTAATGGATCTGTATAGAATTTTCCGAAAAATACGTTATTTAAATTAAGCTCATTGAAACAATACGAAACTATTTCTAAAACTCTATTAACTGTGTGTGACCATGCAGTATTTGTTGTTAATTTATTTAAAGTCGAACTAGATTTCCACTTGATTTTCGGATCATCATCTAACTTACCTTTGACAATAGGTTTCTGAAAAATGTCCTTTAATCGTTCCGAGGGGAGTTTTTACATTCATTAACTTGTTAAAGAACACAATAGTCGTAAGACTCTGTTTTAATTGTTAATAATAATCATAATAATAATAATAATAATAATAATAATATTTATAAACTAAGCTGTTGATTTGGAATGCTCTATATTTGAACCAACTTGAAGTATAGTCTGTATAACAATAATAAAATCCAAACCTTAATTTAACATTTTGACGCTCCAAATGTGTAGGATAGAGTACTTTCAAATTCAAAGAGTATTCAAATTTTAACAATTTATCATGTTCTAGTTCATGCATTTTTCAAAAGCATCAGATGATGCAATGCTCTGTCTCCCGAGTCAAAGTAGAGATACTGTATAATTTGATTGGCTTTTGAATTTAACTAATTATTCCTTATACATGTGAGAATGTGAACTGAATCGAATAAATAAAATAATGATATTGAATTATCAAATCGATACGTAGCTTGTTATGTTTAGAAAAATTGTTCATGGCTTTGTTGTTCAGTGCCTTATTGTTATTATATAATACAGAATATTTTATATCCAATTTGTTCTAATTGCATAATAATTAACTTAGTAAACATGAACAATCCATTATTTATTTTTGATACAGGACAAATATGGTCAGCCTCTTTAATTGTATTAAAGGGGAATAGGGGATAGGGGAAGTTAAGATGCGCATGATACAAAAGATGCTACAGCAGTTGTGAAGACGGACAGGAGAATGTAAGAATAAAAATAATATTCTCTCCTATAAAATATCGGGCCCTATTCGACTCTTCACAGATAAAAGAAAACCTGCTCTTCTATAATATAATGTACAATAACATATATTGTATATAATAATTTTTCATCTTCATTTGCATTTCAAATATTATTATATTCTATTAAGATGCTCATGTAAATGATTGTGAAACATTTTACAAATATTATTTTGAGTTAATCTGATGAAATGACAAAAAAATAATTGATGTTTCGGGCCCTATTCGACTCTTCACAGATAAAAGAAAACCTGCTCTTCTATAATATAATGTACAATAACATATATTGTATATAATAATTTTTCATCTTCATTTGCATTTCAAATATTATTATATTCTATTAAGATGCTCATGTAAATGATTGTGAAACATTTTACAAATATTATTTTGAGTTAATCTGATGAAATGACAAAAAAATAATTGATGTTTATTATTATTTTCAATTAGAAATTGGTCATTTTTCAGTCAATAATTAGCCAATTACTCCCCAGGAAATAGTTAAATGTAAAGTCTGACTTCGAAATCTTGATCAGCGTCCTCGAAAACCCCCGAGTGGGATTTTTTGGCCACTTTGCGAACTATTTAAGGATTTCCCGAATTTTACCAAAAATTGGACCTGAAAATTGGCCAATTTATGCTCCCAAAGCTAAAGAACGTCCTAGCGGCAATATGTTATATTGTTCAAATGATCTATTTGGCCTCCCGAACAGTTTGCAAAAAACCGCATCTCATTTGGTTGAGTCCGGAAAATTTCCTGGGTTGGCGAAAAAAATCGTCTAATTTGACCAGACTACTACTAAAACCGAGTATTGGCACAAAATGATTTACAAGACAGTAGAATTTACACGACATTTTAGTATGTCGTTCAAGTAACTAAAACTGAGTAGTAGAAACAAGAGTTTACACGATGATATGCCTTTCCTAGTTGAAGCTTTCGACAAAGATATTAACAATATGGTAGCTATCATCAGAGTAAACTGAGTAAACTGTTTACTTAGATGATGGCTACTTGGAGCTGAAAGGTTCTCAGTACTTTAAGAGTATTTTCAGTGGATAAGGCTGAATATTTCTTATTTATAGTGCAGTATGTACCTAGTTAGAATGCCTTGAAGCTAATTTTGACAAGAAATAGCTTGATCTAGCGGTAGTTTTTTAAGTTGAACGGCAACACTATGTCCAAAAATATGAAATTCATGATCTTTTTCTGTATGCTCTGCATCTCGAAATCCTTGGGAAATGAACCGATTTTGATCGGACGAAGTGCATTCTCTTCGGAATTTCATCAGAAACAAAGTCTACCTCGTTCAAAGTTTCGCACAAATTGTGCATTGTTTATAAATAATAAATTAACAATTTAATTAGCGTATTTACAAGATTACATAAAAATTCATTAAACACGATCGGATGAAGACTATTTTTGGTCAGTGAACATATGAAAATATTTAAACAAGTAGTTGAATTAACTTCATTTGGTATAAACAACAAATAGACGAATTCGACCAAAACTACGAATTTAGGATCGTTTTCGAATAATTTTGGCTTTCTGGGTTCGATTTTGTCGTCAATATCGTCGAATATATAACCGCTAATTTATTTATTTGTTATAAACAGATTATATTTGCTTATAAATATACGAATTTGACCAAAATGTTGAGTTTATAGTCGTTTTCAGCTAATTTTGGCCTTTAAATGCATACTTAAATTTTTAATTGTTATAAATGAATTATTTATCAATAATTATACGAATTTGACCAAAATGAGTACGATTTTATTGGTATTATAGTACAATGTTATGAATAAAATATACGAATTGCGCCAAAATTCCGAGTGTAAAGTGTTTTCAAAATTAATGTATTGATAGTCAAATAAATTGTATAAAAAAAATAGATATGTATGTTACTAGAAAAATCTTTATCTTGAAACGAACGAATAAAAAATATTTTATTCTTGTTCGTCTTAGGGGGTACCTATTATTCGTGATACGTTTGAATTAAACTATTTTCTTTCTTGAACATGGCATTTTCTTATTAATTAATTTGCTTTCTTGATAAGACTCAATACTATTTGTTTGACTATTAATACATTATTTTTAAAAACACCTTACACTTGGAATTTTGGCGCAATTCATATATTTATTAATAAATAATGTATTGGTATTATTCGTGATACGTTTGAATTAAACTATTTTTTTTCTTGAACATGGCATTTTCTTATTAATTAATTAGTTTTTTTGATAAGACTTGATACTATTTTTTTTTGATGTAGTATATTTGACTATTAATACATTATTTTTTAAAACACCTTACACTTGGAATTTTGGCGAAATTCGTATATTTATTAGTAAATAATGTATTTATAACAATTCAAAAATTTATCCATGCATTTAAGGACAACATAACAATAACAATGAAATCATACTCAAGAGGCTGAAAACGAAATTTTTTTGGTCAAATTCGTATATTTATTAATAAGTATAATTTGTTTATGACAAATTAACAAATTAGCGGGTATACATCTGACGATATTGACGACAAAATCGAACTCAGAAGGCCAAAATTATCCGAAAACGATCCTGAACTCGTAGTTTTGGTCGAATTCGTATAGTTGTTATTAAATAAATTGTTTATAACAAATGAAGTTAATTCAACTACTTGTTTGACTATTTTCATATGTTCACTGACCAAAAATAGTCTTTACCCAATCATTTTTTATGAATTTTTATGTAATCTCATAAATACGCTTATTAAATTGTTAATTTACTGTTTATTGTTTCTGATAGAATTCTGAAGAGAATAAACTTTCTCCCATCAAAATCGGTGCATTCCCCAAGGATTTCGACCTCAAATACCCATTTGACTGCACTAATGGTGTTATGACGCAATTAATGGGACGCACATCAAACATTCGTGATCGTCCTAACGTTGGAAGCGAGTATTATAATTACAAAGGGCACTATAGTACCATTTTGTTGGCAATTGTCGACAATAACTTTTGTTTACATATATGCATTGGAAAATTATCTGATGGATGAGTTTTCCTTGTGTTTCATTTACTCAGTAGGTACTGGAAAATAATATGTTGCCGGACGGTGGGTTTTATTGTTCGAAAACTGAACTAACCACTGGACAAAAAGTATTCAATTATAGATTAAGTCGTGCGAAGAGGGATTGTGGAAAATGCATTTGGTATTTTAGCCAGCAGATTCAGTATTCTTGAAAAGCCAATATCCTATAAAGTTTCCACATTTGAGAAGATCTCACGGGCGTGTTGTGCCCTGCATGACTGGCTTCGGGCTACATCAGTGAATTTATATTTCCCAACGGGATCACTCCACGGAGAAGACATTAATCAAAGTAAAGTTCCTTGGATCTTGGACATCTGAAACATCTGGATTTGATAAGCTGTAACCGTAGGAAGTAACCATCTATCGCAATTTGCTGGAATACTGATGAACAGATATGTCGAATATTTTATGATCAGTAGCAGTTTCGTGGCAAGATCGAATGATTCTTTGCAACTTGTCATTTGGACAGATGTAATACGTAATAACTCACAAATATTATAATATATGAAAATGCTAATATACATACCAAATTAGATAGTGCGTATCTCTTCTTTTTTTTTGTAAAAATTAATCCAATACTGCAATATCCATTGCTTCTACTAATTTTTTAATTGCCGCATCTCGGGCTTGCTTATTTCTAACCAATTTGAGTTCCACAGACATTCATATAACTCATATATATATATATATATATATATATATATATATATATATATATATATATATATATATATATATATACATTTATTGATATTCTTGAACCATTTGTAATATTTGTAAGTTTTCTTGGTATATTGGTTCGTATATATACTGAAAATGAAATAAAAATTCGAACCAATATACCAAGAAAACTTACAAATATATATATATATATTCATCTAAAGTCAAGTTTGAGGACATTTTGTTTCCGTAATGATACATTCCGGGACATTTTGTTGTTTTTGAGGACAGTCCTCAAACTTCGTTCTTCATACAATGGTAACTTTAAGGACATGAGTGTTCGGGGACATTTGCTATGAAGTTCAGGGACTTTTGTTCAAGTTTGGGGACACTTGCTGATTTGAGTTTGGGGACATACTTACTTATCTCGTTCTATTTAATGGAAAGTTCACGATTAATACTTTTAACTGTATTTCATCAAAAGTGTGAAGTACCTTGTATTGCACGTATCGAAAATTTGAGAAGACTAATTAAAAAAAGCAATGTTGAGAGCTCAAGGTGCGTTCTTATTTTGCCTAGCCATCATGTCAATTTTCCGAACAAAGTCGGCAACAACGCACTTTCCGACCTAAAAAATGATCGGTAACACTCAAGGTTCTGCAATAAAAAATTAATAAAAGTTTTTTTATATTTATAAATTAATTCAGTCTCACTTGTATCATGAAATTATATATTTAAGTAAATATACAAATAAGACTGACCGCAATTTTCTTCCAATTGCATCATTTTTATCTTTCAATTTCATGTCGTTTATGTCCCAAGTAAAATTTCATTTTGCCGCACTTCAATTTCTTTTGTTCTCCTAATGACAGTTGAAGTGGAGTGATGTCACAAACAACTTGAAATTTTTTATTAATTGATTATTAATTCTGTTAGATTTGTACTCACGCATTTATTTTTTATTAGAAAGTATCAAATAAATCATTATTTTGAATATTTGGTATATTTATTAAGTATCATTGAAAAACATTTTATGAAATATTGCTGCATTGTAGAATAATTTCCTTGTAAAAACCAAATACAAACATATGTTCATTTACGAAATGTTATTGTTTTCCAATATATGCTCCTTCAATAAGTTGAAATTCGTACAGCTCAATTTGAAAAAATGATTTATTAACTTAATTTATTCAATATATCTTGAATAAACACGTTTATTATATGCAATATACCTAATTATATACATCGTTTTTCCTTTAACACAGTTAATAATCAATTATTAAAAAATTTGAAGTTCGAAATACATTCTATACATAGTCTGACTCGAAAAGCTTACGTCATTTTTAATTTTTTCAACCAAGTATAAATTCATTTATAATAAGGCTAAGTATGTTATAAATTAGTCTATACATGTAGTTATGATAATTTTCGTTAACGGTAGTGTATTGCATATTTGAAAGTGACACTTTTGCCCTGAAGTACCATACAATCCACCGTACTTCACATAGAGCGATAGATAACTCTACTACCGTAGGTAGTAGAATTATCTATGGTACTTCACTACTAGCGCCTTTAGTGCTTCCGAGTATAATAATAGTTCGCGCACGTTCCCTATTGTCTGGCAAATTAGCGGGCGGATAAGAGAAAATTTGCGAAAATCACAGAAGTGGATATAAACAATTTACTTCATAGAATCACAGGAATAAATGCAAACAGCTTTCTCAAAAAGTGATAAGTAAAAAATAATATAATACTAGAGTACTAAATCTTACTTTAGTACAGTGTTATACACTAATTCAGTAATTAGGTATAGCTACTTCAGAAAATTATAATCTTTATTTCATGGAATCAAATTTTTCAATTAGCTCACTGAAATTGATCATATCCAATATTTCACTCTCTTTGGACAACAAAGCTAGCTCGCTGACCAGACTATTACTGAGATAATTTTTAACTCTTTCAACCTCGCCGTCGAACAGTTTGTAGCAGGTATACAGAGAAACTTTCATTCAATAAAGTCAAATCAAGTGTAGATAAATATACGTCGTATTATGAAATAAGTTTTCAATAAAAATTAATTGGAAAATGAATATGAAAGAAAACAAAATTAAACTCATAACTACGATTTTATCAACATATACAGAGTCCTTCAAAAAGTTCGCAACATATTGGATGGAAAAGCTGTGATCACATTTTGTTAGCAAAATAGGTTTTGGACAGTCCTGCGCGTCAAATGTGAATGATTGTAGTAACATAAAATATATTGAAAATGATTATAAACCTCTAATGAAAGACGTTAAATTATAGTCTGTTACATTGAAATTGTATCCAAATGTTCTATGTAATAACAACTCTATGTTTCATCTTGTGAGTTTGACTTCCGCAATTATTCACACCACAGATATTTGTATATTCAATAGCTGTGATTCACACTATAATATAACCTTTTATACTGAGAGTTGCTGTCACATGAACTGTATCAAAATGTACGCAGAATCAAGAAGTCTAGGTATTCTTGCATAGACTAAAGAGATACAATGAATCGTAACGTCACATCGACGACGTCACTTGAATCTTAAAGTGAGACACTTCTGCAGGTTAAATATATACGTGTGTTATATATTTATACCAGAAAAACACGGTTGTTCCAATAAAATACTATTTGAAAAAATATGGATGTCAGAAATAACACTAGAAACACGGCTACAACCGAAGAGTTCTGTATATAGAGGAGACAAGTGGGATTGTACGAGTCGAGCTCGTGGGTTTTCTGTCTCTCTCGCACGATTTTATGTTATATTATAGGTATATGACTTGTCCCCTCTATATAAAGAACTACTGACGCGCCTTAGGCTACAACCTACTCAGTCTACTGGATGATCCAGCGCTGCTCGCAATTATTATTTTTCACTTACGTGGATTTAAGTATATCGTTCATGGACAAATCACGAGCGCCACAAAGCTTGTTAAAGTGCCTCCCACCTCAGTGTACATGTACTTCAATAATACATGTTTTCAAGGGCAAGGAAAATCAAATGTGTGTTCAAAGTAGGAACATCAATCAATTACATGCAGTTAAATAATACATGTGTTCAAAGGCAAGGAATAGTCAAGACATATAGAAATTTCAAAACCTTGCTGCGTGGAGTTTCGAAATCGGGAAACAATATGCATAAGCAGGATCTTAACCACTAGGCCACAACCACCGATGTAGGTTCTGTATTGAATTCGGTATGTCAAGAGTTGATTCGCTCGCCGCTATGAGCATAATATAAACTGTGTGTGGGAGGAAGGGCACAATCCCTTACCTTGTGGTGCTCATGGACAAAACTACTAAACCGAAAGTGTAAATGCACCAGACGAATCCAGTTACCAATTTATGTTGTCTTTTCTCACGCGCCAATGCTGTGGCAAATAAAATTATTTATAATTCATATGCTAAGTGTTTGAATGATTGAATAAATAAAACATTTAACTACAATCTGAAATATAATTATTTATAGTGACAGCATTATACGTATTTCATGACATAGCATATATCGGAATTAAGGTGCGAAACATCTTCAACCACCGAACCACATTAATAAACGTAGGTACTGGAAATTACTTCTCTTGATACCGTATATAATGAGTATATACAAATTTGATATAGTTACGGAAAATCTTTCATCCTATTTTATTTTCAAGTTTAAGTAGTTATATATTACATCCTTTTTCCCCTTCTTCTTTTTATTGAAAAATTAATATAAAACCATGACACCACAATAAGTATATTTTCTTTTAATGAATATATGGAATTTGATGATCAATTTGAATATTCTCCATTGAGCAGATTCGATTATTGCTCCCTTTCCTGAACGATGAGAACAGAAAAACACTTTACATTTATTAAAATTAGTTCCATATTGATCATCAGAATGAAAATGCTGAGATTTTTTGCTAATTATTCATGTAGCCAAAAATACAAATTTTTTTAATGAAATGTAAATATTGTGAAACAATAAATGGATAAATGATTGAACGAATGAATTGAACCCTTCCAATTTCTTCTATTGTTGCAATGAAATATCTGAAAAATATTTGTTCCAATAACACTATCTTATATTATATTCTCATCATGGGTGCATAACAAAAAACATCAACATTCAATTCACCCACCTTCTTCCTGTAATATTTATTTGGAGAAATCAACTTGGAATATATTTCATATTTTATCAGAAAAATAATCACTTGACGCGTATATATTCCTCAAAGATAAGCGACAGTAATAGAAATATCTTCATTTTCCAACTAAAATACCATTTAATATGATACTTTGAGTCTTTGAATTTCATCGGAAGAGTAATCAACCTATAAAAATCTTTTGGTAGAATGTTCCATGAGTGCCTGCTTCCGATTTTATTGTAATATTCATAACAAATAATCAGGTATAATTCCTCGAATTTTTATTTGGCTTGGCGCCAATTTATGATTAATCTTCAAGAGAAAAGTTGCGTTTTGCTGATGGTTTGATGTTTTAAATATTTTTTGAACACATGTATAAGTGCATGAAATTGATGAATGATTGAACAAAGAAGGGATTTGTTCTTGCAAACATGCATTATTAGCTCAGACTAATATTAATATTTATTATTAGTCTTAAATTATTGAAGCATGTAGATTCGGTTGGGGGCATTGAAACCTGGCCTATGTGGTCTCGACATTTTTGAAGCTACAGAGGGCTTCCTAGAACTCCGTTCTGGCGTCAGCACCACTTTCTGTGACTAATCGGAATTGACTATTTTTCACACCCAATCTTTTGTAGTACTGCAGTTGGTTTATTTCAAATTTTCAACTTCAGGTATGTGTCGCTGGCGACAGAACGGAATTCTAGGAAACCCGGTTTTACTAACTTGAGGTCACGGTCGTACATACAGGTCTGAAAACTCGGGGCTGTTTCCTATGTGAGAAGTGAGTCCGCTAAGCGTCGACTGTCGCGTAGTACCAAAAGACGTCACGTAGAGTATTCTCTGGCAACTGTCATTCTTAAGTTGTAAACACAAGGAATACCTGCGTTTTCAGAAACAAATTACGAAACCGTGCATTGTCCGAAATGTAAAACGGAGTATAAAAGTGTAAAGCAAGAAACTTCTGTTTTTAAAGTGCCGAAAGATGTGAAAATGCGCAAAAGGGGATGCTTACGATTCCGGATAGAAATCGTTTTAACGAGGTCTTTTGTGTGCGTCATGTATAACGAAAAAGGGGAAGTTATTTTTAAGGTGAGTAATACATTTTGACAAGAGTAACAGTTCTATTCCTCTCTCGAATCAGAATACTTAGTAACACTGCTTGCGATTCCGGAAAGAAATCGTTTTACCGATCCAAACGCCAGCTAGTGGCTGAGCGAGGGACTACGAGTTCGGCGACGCGTAAGAGACTCATGTCAAACATACGAGTCTCCAGACCTGTATGTACGACCGTGCTTGAGGTCAACGAATATACCATAGAAGACATAGAAATTATACTCCTTATTCTATGCTTGAGGCCTTGATTCGCGTTCCCGCAATTTCACTACTTGCTTAATTCTTGTTGACCGTTAGTATTATTTTATCCTAACTCCCAACTCGCCCAAAATATGCCGAAAATAAAAAGTTCACGAACATTGAAAATTATGTCCCTTGTAGGCATAAACACTGATAACGATGCTTCTGGTAAGTAATCTATTTTACTTGATTATGATCACTGTCGATTTATGTGAATGGTTATATTTATCTCTTGATGTTTCAATTTTAGACCGATCGAGTATGTATAACACAAGTCAGAGCAGTCTGGAGGAGACATTTTCAGGGTTAAACTGTTCTACCTCCACAAACTGTAATCCTGGATATTTGGAAGTTAGTTCAGACTACTTGAAAGATAACAAATTGGATAATGAGGTATGTATCCAAATGGTGATTGTATTTTTAAACTTTTAGAATACACTTAACTGTAGGATATTTGGATATAGGAGTAACTTGAGAAAATTTTGGAAGGTTTTACCGAGACTGATATTTAGAAAAGAATGTAAAATGGATGGAAGTTGCTTGTTTATCGTTCTTGAAAATTATTCTAGTATTTCATTGATTATCTATAACAGTGAACCATCATTACACTTTTATTTCATACAATAGAAAAAGAAACGAAGTTACAAACATTTCAGACTAATGAATATCAACATAGTAGGTAGTGTTTAAATTTACAATATATGTATTTGCAGATTTTTTGTAGTTAAGAAAAAGTTGAAGAAGTATGTGTAAATTTACACTTAATGAAAGTTAAGAGATACTTCATTGTGACTCATGGGCTTGTCAATGCAATCAAAGTCTGAAACTTTGTTACTATTAATTTCTGGTGAATTTACATTCCTGTTAGATCATTGATATCTACAGAAAATACAAAAGTCTGCTCAACATCATGAATCTGACCCGTAAAAATTTATTGAATTATACCAATATTTCTATAGAGGATTGGAAAAAGACAATTTTTGATCCAGATTCCTTTCAAATTTATGTACTGAATCGATCATAAAATCAGATGTGGAATTATCTTGAAAGTTTTTGCTTCCAGATTTTTACAAAATTTTCTACGATTCCCAATTGAGAAAGATTTCTTTTTTTAGCAATTGGATCATCCTGAAAATGGAAATGGTCAGAAAAATACACCTAGTTGTTTTTCAATGAGTAAGTTTTAATTTGAATGAATCCATTATTTTTTAATATTCAGATTTAATCCTTTTGTGTGGTCTTCATATTCTAATAGTGCAAAAGCTGGTCTGCCTAGAAATACTAAAAAACATGTTAAATAAAATCTATTATTACCATGAAGCGAAAAGTCTGCCTGCACAAATATGTAGATCAAGAAACAAATAACATCAAGATTGTTCCAAAGTCATCCATCAGTTTCAAAATTCAAAGTAGTCAAATGTTGATTTACATTTCAATTCAAACAATTTTGAAAAATTATTTTTGTTTTGAAAGTTCAAGTTTTTATTTGAGAATTAAGTTTGACAATAATGAAGTATTTTATTCTTAGGTTTTTTGAATGATAGTGATGACAACATAAAAGATCCAGACTACAATTTTGAGGAATATAGTGATTCAGGAAGCATAGTTCCAGTATTCAACAGTAATATCTTACTAAATATTGAAAAACCGTATTTAGTTGAGAGTCGAACAATTGAGAATGATAGGACGGAAAATAAATCACCTAATGAAAAGTCTGAGGACAATAACAACAAAGATCTACAATTAATAACAGCCAATCATATATCTTTGGGAGTAGAAGCATCTAATCATAATACTAAGAAACATTTTTGCACATTCTGCAAAACAAAGCAAACAAAGCTGGCTAGGCACTTCCTGAATAAACATAAAAATGAGGAAGAAGTTATGTTGTTTTCAAACTTACCAGTAAAAAGTAAGGAGAGACTGGGTATTATCAGCAAATTAAGAAAACAAGGAGACACTTTATACAACTGTGATGAAAATTACAACAAAGGGGATATTATAGTAGTTCGTAGGCCACAATTAAAAAAAAAGCGAAATGCTGAACATTATTTACCATGCAGTGAATGTTCGGCTATGTATTCCATTTTATCATTGAGAGCACATTATAGAAAATGCTGTAAGACAAAGTTCAAATTTCAAAGAAATGTTATAGTTGAAAGTCGTGTAAAAACTTTTGTTAATTTAAAGGCAAACTCAATAATGAGAAATAAAATATTACCACCCATCAGGGGTGATCAGATTGGTAGATTGGTCCGCAATGAAGATCTCATAATTTTATTTGGAAACAGGCTAACGCAGAAATATCGCTCTCCACATCTACACAAAATGATTCGAAGTAGGTTACGATGTGTTGCTAACTTCTATCGGCATTACCAACAGAGAGACCCCAAAATAAACAAATTTGAAGAGGTGTTTAATCCTCAGAATTATGATGAAGTTGTCATATGCATAAACAAAATGGCAGGTCTGAATGAAGACACAGGGCAGTATAAAGCACCTGCAACTGCTGGAAATATTGGAACATATTTAAAAAAAATATCTCTATACCTGATAAGTGAGATGATAAAGCAAAAAGATCAAAAGAAATTGCAGGATGTACGTGAATTTCTTCAGCTATTAGAAGATGGCCTTACATATGACATATATAAAACCGTAACCGAAAACCAACTGGACATGAAACGAAATAAAATCATCACTCTTCCAACTATTGATGATATCAGTCTGTTGAGAGATCTTTTGAATAAGAAGATAGAACTTAATTTTGAAAAACTAAAGAAAGAGTTTTCAATGGTTTCTTGGAAAGAACTGTCTGGTGCTCTTCTGATTGCTTTGCAGCTTTTCAATCGAAGGCGTGCTGGGGAAATTGAAAGAACTAAAATTCAAGATTTTCAACAACATGAAGCAGTAAATGTGAATGATGAAATGGCTTGTGAGCTAGAGGGTGATCATATTGAAAATTATGTGAGATTTCTGATAAGGGGAAAGAGGGGACGGGATGTCCCTGTATTGGTAGACAAATATAAACTGAAGTGTATAAAACTAGTTTTAAGATATAGGCAAAAGGCAGGAACTCCCATAACAAATCCTTATGTATTTGGCATACCAGGAAAAGACAGTGTTCAACATTTAGATGCTAACAAATTAATAGTGAATTATTCCAATATTTGTGGAGCTAAATACCCTGAAAGATTGCGAGGGACACAGCTTCGAAAACATTTTGCCACGAAATGTGGAACAATGAATTTAAAAGAAGTTGATTTAAAAGATGTGGCAGATTATATGGGACATCATGAAAAAATACATTTAGAACATTATAGAATGCCAAACGCCACAAGAGATATTGTGAGAATGTCAGGAATCTTGGAAAAAGCTCAAGGTGTTGGAAATTCTTCTTCACGTAGTCAATTGAACCGAAGCTGCAATATTGGGCTATTTGAAGCTGAAAAACATGAAGGTTTGTATTTATTTTAATCTTATAGCTATATAATTTTTTCTCCTGTTTCTTGCAATGCCACCCCTAATGGCTACTGACACCATTACATTTCAATTCTGGTTCTTAATTTCTCATATGCTTCTATTTTGATGGTAGCTTTGATCTCATTAGCTTCCCAAATTTAAACACAGCCTAATACCTCCACTATTTCTAGAACATTTCAGAATGAGAAATAAAATCAGTATTTCACTTGATGAACTATTTCTTAATTATTTTTTTCAGAATCGGCAGTATCAGAGATAAATGTTGATGCTTTGGAGGACACTGAGCTCAACAGCTCATACGGCAGATGTAACAGAAAAAGGCGGTCTTGGAATAATGATGAAAAAATACTAGTTGAAGCGAAGGCAAAATTCTATTTAGAAAATTTTGAATTGCCGACTCTCTCATATTGTTCCTCTTTGATAAATGAAGAAGCATTGTTGAAAAATCGAACACCAAACACTTTGAAGGCATATATTGTAAACAAAATTAAACAACGAAAGCAATCTTTATTTGCTGCTACACAGAAAAAATGTAAAAGAGGTGAGTGGGTGCAGATCTTATTCGAGATCATGAGCATTGTCAACTTAGAAACAAAGTGGCTGTTTTATGTTATGACTGATTTTTGTAGATTACGAGAGCTTTGTTCATTTTCACAATAGACAATCGTCATATTCATATTGTTCTTGGTGGATTTTATCTCACTAACTTATCCAGACCCCCTTTGTAGGACACCCTAGTTTTAACTCTAGTTTAGTCATATACATACAACTAGTAGTTAGAAAAGACAGTTTAAAAAATCATAGTGGGATTTAGCTGAATAAAGATCAACAATGTACTGGGTACTCACTAAATATTTTTAAAATACTCAAAATCCTAGTTTATTGCAATGAATTATGAGGGATTGGAGTATAGATTGTTGTTTGATGGATATAGTTGTAAATCAAGTGACTAAAAAATTTATTTTCTATTTTATATGCATACATTTTTGAAGATGAATTCTATATGCTGTGGGGGGTATTACATAACTGTTTCAACTGTGCATCTCTTATAACAATACAGTAGATTTTTTAATGTAATTAACATGAAACTGGCTATGTTTGCCACACTTTTTCATTGTTCTTCATCTGTATATTTTTTGTGGATCACCTTTTATATATCAAGTCCTGTGTTACATAAAGTACATTCAGACTGACTCATTTTAGTACATTAGAACACTATTTTTGGCTGAATGGGTAATCTTGTCCCAAGTTGTATCAAGTGTGTCTTAATTGTGAGCCAGTATTTATTTATATATTTTGCAGGTGTGAAAAAGTATTGGTCAGATGAAGAAAAAGAGAAGGTGCATGAAATATTTCAGACTGTGTTGAAAGAGAAAAAATTGCCCAGCTTGGCTACCTGTCGAAAGGTACTAATGGAAAATAGTATTTTTTCAGACCGAACTCCCGAAATGTTGAAAGCTTTCATAAGTAATACTATCAGAAAGATTTAAGGATGGTACAAATGAAACTCGAGGAAAAGTATACAGTTATTCACTAAAAATAATGAGGACCTTTTGACTACCAAGTACCTCTTCAGAGTGAAGAGGATACTCTGATGATGGCTGCTTGGTAGCCGAAAGGTCCTCTGTCTTATTAGTGGATAAGGGTGACTATTTTTTACTTACCCTACTTACTATTAAAACACTGCCCTAATGAAATTCATTTATGAACAAACAATCCTTTTTGGATCATCTGTTTTCTACTGGAGTACTTGAAGTTAAAAAAATGCCATTTTACAGTTTGAAACAATTCAACTAACTAATAAAAAATTCTATCGTTTCATCCTTCACTATGTAATATGAAATTTGATACATATTGTGAAAATTTAACACTACTGTGATGATACCACTTTTATTTGTAACTTCCGTTACTCACGTTTCAGCGTATTTGAATACCATCTGAAGATAGAGTAATAATGCTGAATAGTTTGAAAGTTGCCTGTAAAATAGATTTTTTGAACTTCAAGTACCTCCAGTAGAAAAACAAAAATATTTTTTGTTTGTAAATTAATTTCATTAACGCTTTTGGATAGTGTATTTAATAGTAAGTAGGGTAATTGAAATTTCTAATTTATACAAAGTTTCTCTACAATAGCCATTAAAAAGTTGAATAACTGTGATTCAAACAGTTGCATTCAACTCATTTCAAATTCATGATGTGCAATTTTCAATGACATGCTCTTTCATATTCCTATATAAGTGCTTCTGAAGGGAATGGAGAAAAATTTGTCCATTTTGAAGCAATTTAATCTGTTTCTGTGTTTTTATTGATCCTGAATAGTTTTCCACAAATTTCAGATTTGTCCCTCAAATATCCTATATTATAGTGCTGTTAATGTGTAATATTAAATGTAATTGTATAATGTTTTGTAGTTATTTAAGTTGTCAAAAATAAAGATGCTATAGTAAGTTTTTTTGATCCTGTACAGACTAAATAATGATTTTTTACCACTACCTGTTTTAATGGGGAAAAATTTAATATTTTATCATATATAGTAATCCAACAGCATCACTTATTTTGCGAGGTACTGTTAAGTAGGTCGAAATAGCGATTTATAAATCCAGATGCGAAACATGATCTCACAATTTTTATACTTTAAATGTATTAAAAGTATCCAATAAAGCTAGTTAATCCACTTCATTATTATATCCCTAATGTCAACAAGTTATACCATATCATTTAAAAAAATGAAAGTAAGCAGCCAAACAACTAATCATAACTGAAAAACAAAGGACTAAGGAACTCTACTATAATTACAAAATTGCTATTTTTTTCATAACAACTAATATGATACATTGTATTAACTTGTACTCTTATGGCTAGAAGGATGTATTCCCCCAATCAATTGTTCCTTATGTTAGAGTTGATGAAAATCCCTGACGCGCAATCCATTTATGTATATGTATAAAATGACTATGGGAAAAACCATAAACTTATATGATAATAAGTATGGGAAAAACAAACAGTGCCTATTAAGCAAAAGTTGTGTTGTACTTCCCACCCACTCAGTTAATGCTCATATCGTTTTTTTATATATTTGGTAATGTTATGTTAGTTGAATATGATTGATGCTCCTTTGTACACATTTGATTTTTATTAAAGCGCATGTACACTTGGATGGGAGGTACGACTTTTGCTTTATAGGCGCTTGTAAAACAAAAAAGTTAGCGAACGAGTTTTGCGATTTATGGTCACATTCTATTCAGAATTGGAGCGCATGTTCTTTATTCACCAGAAAAATCCTGGTGGAATCATTCAAATGCCCATTTGAAATGAGCAGTGTTGTTGACCAAGTGCAATTCACACCAATTTGGTCAATATACAAACTCCGATTTGTAGGTTTTGGGGTCTAAGCAAGAATACAATGAGCAGGACATGCCACTGGAGTAATTCCTCATACCAAAAAGTGCAGACAGGGGAAATAACTACCGCTACTTCTTTCTGCTCATTCCCGTTCATATGTTGTATGAGAGATGCACTAAGTTAATATTAGGTATATTCAAAACTGAACTAGAATTAGAATGATCACTTTTACTAGATTATACAACCTTGGTCTAACTTCACTTTTGAAACCTCAAATTAATGAAAGCAGTAGAGGAATAGCGATAATAGGAAATTAACAACGTTACATTTCCAGAGCGGTTAAAAAGGAATCAGACAACCATAGCAACAGTACTGCCCGCAATGATTTCGTTTGCTTTTTCGTGATCTGTATATGGCGTTTTCAACATTGTTGAAGTCTAAAAAACTCAAAATTTCTGAAGAATTTCGTTATCTACGTATATTATAACTACAACATTAAAGTGGTCGTTTATACACATGATGCGCTACATGAAATTAAATGAACATAAAAATTGCAGTTGTCCAGTACTACCAAATTCTTTCTAAGACAAGTATAGGACAAACATTGTGTTGGAGTGAGAATCGAATAAGAAGATGCGTTAGTGTGTCACTTGGAAAGAACTTTCTTACCTGTGCGGGATTCGAACTGACAACTTTCAGATCTATTGATTTACTGGTTGGTGTCTTAAACCACTTGTCCAACTCCCTTGACATTTCCAGTTAACCCATATGGTATTCAAACAACAGAAGTGACACATTCCATATAGGTATCTATATGATATACAAGGTTGTGTATTTTGAAAGTTAAGTTATCAATGTAGACATAGACATCTGTGTGATATAAAGTCTCACATACTGATGGAATGAATGTTAACACAATCATGTTTGTAATATTAGGTACAACGTTTCGTTGCCTTATCATCATAGGTCATTTATGAAAAACATTTGTGTTAGCTACGTTACTATCTTTCAGGTGTTTTGACAAGTGTCTGACATTTTCACACGTGTCTGACAAGTGTTTGACATTTAGACAGATGTTTTGACACATGTTTGATAAGTGTGACATTTATACAGATACAAGTGTTTGACAAATGTCTGGCATTTTGCCACTTGTCAGACATGTGTCAAAATGTCAGAGACTTGTCAGAATATCTGGCTAAATGTCAAAAATTTGTCAGATACTTTTCAGACATGTGTTAAAATTCCAGGCACTTCTCAGACACGTTTCAAAATGTCACTTGTCAAAACACCTGGATGATGGTGACTTAGCTAACACCTAAATCTTTTTCATACATGACCTATTCTGATTGGGCAACGAAACGTTGTACCTTCTATTTTAAACGTGGTTGTAATAACATTCATTCCATCCATATGTGACAGCCTGTATGTCATATAGATGTCTAGGTCTACATTGAAAACTCAACCTGTATACCATATAGATACCTATATCCACATGGAACGCTTCACTTTTATCGTTTCAGTACCATATGGCTTAACTGGGAATGTCAGGGGCAATAGAAAAGTAGTTGCAGACACCGACCACCATATCAATAAATCGGAAAGTTGTTTTTCGAGTTCCGCTCGGGTAAGAAAGTTTTTTATTTAATTTGTTATGTGCAGACAACCATCTCTTTCCAAGTCATACACATGCGCATCTTCTCATTCGATATTCACTCTAACGTACTGTCTGTACTATACTTGGCTTAGAATTGACTTTAGTACACTACTGACCTGGACGTTGGATAGTAACAATTTCTGCTATTCAATATCTTCAAAGTGAGAATCAAGTCGATAGGTGGTTACGTTTTACATTAAGAAGTGCATTTTCCAGTATTAAGGATGCCAAAATTTTGTTTGTACATTTCGAGTAATTCTAGAGATATAATCTCGTACTATATTTTCCGGACCCTCCGTATATACTGCGATTCAGCTAAGTGTTTACATGCTGCTGACATATGTTCCTCCTTTAACATTTTTCATTTGAAAAAGTGTTGAATTCGTCGTACGCTATAATCAGCGTGTTTGCTAAATATTAGCCATGTTCTGAATCGCAGTAATATATTGTATTATGGCAATTGGGCGTAACTTCAATTCATAGTATAATGTATTCAAAGTAGTGGTACAGTGAATATTAGTATAGTTAGCTCAGTTTAATGAAGTTCAGCCTTAATAAACTAACTAAAATAGCGAAGAAGAGAGTTCGAGGACTGGTATATGATATACTAGTATATAGTATACCGTCCACAAAGTAATCGTTAATGACAAAATTAGAGTTTGAGGACAGTATATCATATACAATTTCATCACCTAACGATGAGTTCAGGGACCAGTATATGATATACCAGTATATGGTATACTGTCCTCAAATGTGACATTAGATGTATATATATATATATATATATATATATATATATATATATATATATATATATATATTGTATGTTTTCTTGGTATATTGGTTCGTATATATACTGATAATCAAATAAAAATTCTGTTTTGACGTTTCGACAATGTTTATTGCCTTTATCAAAATTGTTAATTGAATTAGTGTTTCCATGTAATTTAGAAAAGAATAGATGATTTCGATTAATGAAATGCGTCTGCAGCCGACTTGTGTTTTAAGATCCAATTAAAACTGCAGAAAACATTGGATCGGTTGTGTGTGAAAGAGTAATGTATGGCTAACTACAATTTGAAATAGATTGAATTTGATTAAATACAAGACATTCCAATATTGTACAATTATAAATATCTATGAATTATTGTATGAATTAGTTATTCTATGATAAGCATTTCAGATCTATCATAACTATTCAAGTTCAAGATAATTCTATGGAATTTAACCTCAAAATTGTTACTCTATAGTGTCATAGTTAAATAATACTTCATCTTTTTTAAGGTTGAATTTTAAATAGACAAATGGAAAGTGGCACTTCAAATTAATAAAATTTTGTTAAGTTTGAATTAGATTATTGTACAGTTTCGAAAGATTGGAATCTATTTTGTCATTTACACAATTGTTCTTTTTAATTTGAATAGATTCTAATATCAAACGTTTGTTGTCGTTTGTTTCAATATTTAAAATTTTTGTATTGTTCTAGTCGAAAGTATGGTTAGTGTCTTTCACATGTTTATTGAGCGCAGTTGATGAATTTTTGGTATATTTGTGGCCATTTAATCTTTTTTCGAGGTATTGTGAAGATTGGCCAATATATACCTTTTCGCAATCTTTGCAAGGGATGGAATAAACAGTATGGGTTATTTTTTTGAAAGGTACGCTGCTTTTTAATTTTGTAAAGAGACTTTTCTGATTTAAATAACTCTTATGACATATATGTAGGTCATAAGGTTTCACTATATTACAAATTTTCTCTGAAAGTCCACCAATATATGGTAGTGATATGTAATGCCTATCATTAGTTTTCTCCTGAACTGAGAACTATATCTATTACAAAAACAAAAGAAACTTTAATAAGAAATGGTTATCCCATTGATTTAGTAAATTCGATAACTAAAGACAAAATTCATAAATTTTATAACTCATTTGGTGAAATCAATACCAATAATGAGAAAACTAATGATAGGCATTACATATCACTACCATATATTGGTGGACTTTCAGAGAAAATTTGTAATATAGTGAAACCTTATGACCTACATATATGTCATAAGAGTTATTTAAATCAGAAAAGTCTCTTTACAAAATTAAAAAGCAGCGTACCTTTCAAAAAAATAACCCATACTGTTTATTCCATCCCTTGCAAAGATTGCGAAAAGGTATATATTGGCCAATCTTCACAATACCTCGAAAAAAGATTAAATGGCCACAAATATACCAAAAATTCATCAACTGCGCTCAATAAACATGTGAAAGACACTAACCATACTTTCGACTAGAACAATACAAAAATTTTAAATATTGAAACAAACGACAACAAACGTTTGATATTAGAATCTATTCAAATTAAAAAGAACAATTGTGTAAATGACAAAATAGATTCCAATCTTTCGAAACTGTACAATAATCTAATTCAAACTTAACAAAATTTTATTAATTTGAAGTGCCACTTTCCATTTGTCTATTTAAAATTCAACCTTAAAAAAGATGAAGTATTATTTAACTATGACACTATAGAGTAACAATTTTGAGGTTAAATTCCATAGAATTATCTTGAACTTGAATAGTTATGATAGATCTGAAATGCTTATCATAGAATAACTAATTCATACAATAATTCATAGATATTTATAATTGTACAATATTGGAATGTCTTGTATTTAATCAAATTCAATCTATTTCAAATTGTAGTTAGCCATACATTACTCTTTCACACACAACCGATCCAATGTTTTCTGCAGTTTTAATTGGATCTTAAAACACAAGTCGGCTGCAGACGCATTTCATTAATCGAAATCATCTATTCTTTTCTAAATTACATGGAAACACTAATTCAATTAACAATTTTGATAAAGGCAATAAACATTGTCGAAACGTCAAAACAGAATTTTTATTTCATTATCAGTATATATACGAACCAATATACCAAGAAAACATACAAATATATATATATATATATATATAAAGTAAGTTGTGGGTTCTCTTAGGTTTTTCAGCAATTTTAAATGAATTATCTCAATGAAACAATCTTTTCATTCGACGCGTTTCGGCTTTCGCCTTCTTCAGGAATTTATTCATTGTTTACATTATGAACTGAAATTTAACAAAATATTTTTATATTAATTAGCTGTATGCACAATCTGTATTTATGACAAAGTTTTTCAGTTTGTTATGAGCATTGACTTTAGTTTCATATTTGAAATTTATGTGTATAATAACATAATAACTAACTTAGTTCGGTGATTATGTACAAAATAAATTAATTTTTCATGAATTATTTGAATTTTGAATATACTTATTACGTGATAGAATACCAACAGATTTCGTTTGCGTATGTTGGGGTTTGAGATCTTTCTGATATTGGTGACTAGTATGTTTAATTTACTTACGTGAGTTGATTTCCGTAAAATCAACTCACGTAAGTAAATTAAACATACTAGTCACCAATATCAGAAAGATCTCAAACCCCAACATACGCAAACGAAATCTGTTGGTATTCTATCACGTAATAAGTATATTCAAAATTCAAATAATTCATGAAAAATTAATTTATTTTGTACATAATCACCGAACTAAGTTAGTTATTATGTTATTATACACATAAATTTCAAATATGAAACTAAAGTCAATGCTCATAACAAACTGAAAAACTTTTTCATAAATACAGATTGTGCATACAGCTAATTAATATAAAAATATTTTGTTAAATTTCAGTTCATAATGTAAACAATGAATAAATTCCTGAAGAAGGCGAAAGCCGAAACGCGTCGAATGAAAAGATTGTTTCATTGAGATAATTCATTTAAAATTGCTGAAAAACCTAAGAGAACCCACAACTTACTTTAGATAAACCAGCAAAAGAAAACCACAGCGAATTTATATATATATATATATATCATACATGTCTTATTAATAACAATAGCTTAATTAGAGTAACTTGAATTCACAAACTAAAGTTGTTATGTCTGTTTACATGGTATTTTACGAATTACTGGCGTCATGTTACTGAGCCTTAACCCGTAGTATCAGTGGTAAGTGGTTACACATAAACAGCAAACACAGTACATAGTGACAGTGTTATGTACATTCGACAGGTGCTTCATATAACGTTGAATTGTGATGCGATATAAACGCAGAACGGCACTGACTGCGGAATGAATGAATGAAAGAGAAAACGTTTATTCGCAGTTTTTAGGGGTTGAGATACATATTGACTTAAATATTTTATTTGTAGGTGGGCGGCTATAAGATCTTGCGATCTACTTCAGCCCTGGATCTTATTATAATTATTCTATTGATTTTGAACATGTTGTGTTGAACAATGAACATTTGGTATTGCGGAGAAAAAAAAAAAGAAAAGAAAAAAGTTATTACGGTGTATTACAATTTGCTTATGTTAGCTAATGAGAAGGGATGGGCGCGTCTGAGGCCGACTTCGGTCTTCGTGCACATGAATCCGGTAAAATCTCAGAAAACTCAGATTCTGAAGACGGGTTTAATGATAAAGAATACAAAGCAAAGGTCTCAATTTTAGTCTTCGATTCTTGAGTCATGGGACTTCGGCTCTTGATTCCAGTGTCTTCGATTCTAGGTGCTTGATTTACGCGATTCACTATTTAGAACTTGCGCGTTTATCTTATTTAGAATGTTACTTTATTTATTCACTCGCGATGGTTTTCGTCGGTCACATGTTATTATGCTGTGCGCTTGAATTATTTAATCACTTCACTTCACTTGGTCTTTCGCGGCACTTTGTTTAGCGGAGGATCAGCGTTGTAGAATCGAGGGCTCCCTGGTATTCTTCCGGGAGGTTATCACCTTGCAGTAAAATAATGCTGATGGGGAATTTGAGTTTCTCTTTGGGGCTTGTAGCTTTCGCCTTTTCATTGGTTCCGTGCAATGTGCGATTGGTATAATGCTTTTGGAGTTTGTGTAGGCGTTGGTCGATGGGGGTAATGTCAGCCCGCTCAACGACTAACCGGTTTGGGTGTCGATAGTAGAGCCTGTGAATCCTGCGCGATATTTTGCGCTCACAAGATTTTAATTGCTCTAGCTTCCTTCCAGGAAGGGTAGAGTATATCAGGACTCGGTAGTCGATGACTGGCCGGCTAACTGCGGTCAGCTACCTCGCTTTTCGAAGCCTCCGGTTGATGACGTCACACTTACAATGAATTGAAGCCTTGTATATAGAGGGGGTAATACAAACTCGGCACATATCTCAGGTATACGAAATAAAAATAATCAACCTCGGCACAGAGATTAAAAGATTCATTTTTATAATGTTCAAACTCGGCACATGAATAATACATGCTTGCAAGAAATAGACTGATAATATTAAAACAAAATTAATCAATTTAAAATATACATAATACATATAGGTACATAGGAAGAACATATTCAAAATTATATTTACACTGTACTATTTTAATTAATTGCATAATAATACGATATTATTTTAACATATTGCAGTTTGGACAACTTACTATTTTTAAATTATATAATTTTAGAATTAACAAAATTATGACGTTTCTTAGTGGCTATAGTTTTAGATTTATGAATTTCGTTAACACTTGCATTTAATATAGATTTCAGTTTGTACTTTAAGAAGTGCGTCTACAAAAATAAATAAAGAATGATGCGTTTGGTACATGGATGCATTAAAATGAGAATGAAACGATTCGCAAGCTTTGGCTGTTTAATTTAATGCAGCAGAGGCATCAGCCTATATGGTGGAAGTTTCGAACTATCTGTCAAATAATTTTCGAGAAGGTAATCAGAAAATTTTTCTTTCTTTCATCTACTGGCTTAACTTCGTAGGGCTCAAAAATCAACCATTTCAGTGTTAGTGAAATTTTGAGCCATAATTTTATAAAATTTTTACGGAAAGCAAAGTAAAAACTGACAGTTTTGAGAATAAATTCTCCAAATGCCAAAATGACATTAGAAAAGCAAAGGCAACTAAGGTATTTTAATCAAGTAAAATAAGTAAGCCAAAATTGCAGAGACTCGAAAATTATTTTTTTCAAGCTAATCCGTTGATTTTATCGAAATTTTCTAAGAGTAAGAAAAGTTTTCAAATTAAATAAGCTATCTACATAAAAAATATAGAGTGAATTACATTGACGACAAAAAAGTTCTGGACACTTATCCCGTTACATCCTCAAGTTTGAGCCATTTCTATGGTCTCTAAGGCTCTATGCTCCACTCTCAAAAACGGCTATTATTGACAGTAACTCACCTGCCAAATATTGTAAAAGTCCTTCATCACGTTCTCAAGTTATACCGAAAAAACAAAATTATTTTTGCAACTTTGAAGCCCTCTACCGGCTAAACAAGACACTTGAGGCAAAAGTAAAAAGGCTCATCAAATTTTTTTCGAATCAAAGAATCTTCGGTTTTATTTTAGCCACGCAGTTCGAGGACACCCTGTATACAGAGTACGGCAAAATATACCCAGCCAAGTTTTTAAGTAAAATAAAATGGAGTAAAAAAATGTTTTTTTCAATGAAAAAACTATTTATTAAAACATGTAAAATCATTAAAGAAAAACTACATCCAGTAAATGACCGCCACGACAAGACAGACAATGACCAACTCTATTTTGAGCGTGTAGCATAACTTTGCACAATATTTCAGCTGGAATGTTCGCAATTTCTTCACGAATATTTACCTTTAAGTGTTCTAACGTTTGTGGGCGATTAATGTAGACCCTACAAGAAAAAAATCTGGTGCCGTCAAATCAGGAGAATGAGGCAGTCACTCAACATCTCCATATTTTGAGAGCAGCCTAGCAGGGAAAGTGTCTCTAAGAAGAGCGACCGATTCACGCGCTTTGTGGCATGTAGCGCCATCCTGCGGGAACCAGAAGTCTTCTAGGCCACGTTTTTTTAACTGTAGTTGCAGAAATTCACGTATCATTGTTCGATACTGTTCTTCATTAACGGTAACTGCAATGTCTTTGGCATCTTCAGAAAAGAAGGGTCCAATGGTTCATTCGGGGCATATTGTGCATCTAACAACGACTTTTTGATCAAACTGCACGTTCTTGTGAATAAAACGAGAGTTTTTTGTTCCCCAAAATAGATGATTTTGTTTGTTAATACGACCCGAAAGGCAAAAATTTGCTTCATAGCTCATTATCAAATTTTGCCAAAAATTGGGTTCAGCTTCCACTAAGTTCGTAACGATTTGTACGTATTGCAAACATCTTTGAATATCAATTGGCTGTAGTATGAACATAGTTTGAATTTTGTATGGATACACAAGTCTAAGTGCAAGATTCTTCTTAAAGTTCGCACATTCAACCCTAATTGCGCCGCGCGTCTTCTTGTGGAAGTTGTTGGTTCTGCCTGAACGTCAGCCCCAACAAGCTCAACATTTTCTTTTGAACGACCAGAACGAGGTCTTCCAGTATACTTTACATCACTTACTGTGACATTCTGTAAAAACACGTTCCCTAAAGGACGAACTCTTTCTCCATGTGGAGCTCTTCGACCGGGATCCGCTCTGCTAAAAGCGCGTTGAGTTAAAATTATAGAAGAAAAGTGTTGGAAATACAATTTAACAATTCATAACAAAATTCTGTATCTTAATACTTTGATATAAAACTAAACTAATTAATGTGTTACAATTTCGATTACTCGTGTTTCTGTTCGTTTCGGCGACTTGTGGGCATTAATTGCAATTGGTGCGATACCGACGCCTTGTGCTAGTAAAATTAGTCTTAAGAAATCGTGTTTTAGACATTGATACATCTTCTGATGACGGTCGCGAGACCGAAACGTGCGTCAAAGTGAAGACCAAAATAATAAGCATATGTGTTAGTGTGGCCTACTTCCCGAGAATTTATATATAATTGATATAAAACTTAACTTTTGACAGTTGTCAAAGAAATATGAAATACCACAATTAAAAAAATATTCCATGGCTGGGTATATTTTGCCGCATCCCATATTTTCACATATTACAACCACCTTTAGTTTGTTCAATTATATTTATCTCTCCTCATATTATCTACCCAAAAATAGTTGGAAACTTCAAATTTGCTTTGATGTAGAATTTCAACTATTATATATTTTCACATTTTACAACGATCCAATAGCCGAAAGGGAACATTTTGAAAAATTAAATTCAAAATGGAGGCTTTTTACGCTACTTCCGCGGGCATACTTTAGACATTCCTTTGTTGCTAACAATCTATTGACCTTTCAGGCATAAAAACACACATTTAAATGTTTTTACACTCTACTTTATTTCACAATATTGTGTAGTTTTGTGATTTTGGCCAGCGGGGTTCTTCAGTAGGCAAAACAGACACCGTGGGTGCGCCACTGTGTACTACATTAATAAGTTCTGGATATCCAGTTTTTGAATTGTACGCTCTGACTATTCATTTAGCTCATTTTAAAAGATGTTACATCACTCAAAAAAACACAAGTAACAGATATACAGGATGTCCTCGAACTGCGTGGCAAAAATAAAACCAAAGATTCTTTGATTCGAAAAAAAGTTGATGAGCCTTTTTACTTTTGCCTCAAGTGTCTTGTTTACCCGGTAGAGGGCTTCAAAATTGCAAAAATAATTTTGTTTTTTCGGTATAACTTGAGAACGTGATGAAGAACTTTTACAATATTTAGCAGGTGAGTTACTGTCAATAATGGCCATTTTGAGAGTGGAGCACAGAGCCTTAGAGACCATAGAAATGGCTCAAACTTGAGGATGTAACGGGAAAAGTGTCCAGAACTTTTTTGTGGTCACTCGATATTTTTTATGTAGATAGCTTATCTAATTTGAAAACTTTTCTCACTCTTAGAACATTTTGACAAAATCAACGGATTAGCTTGAAAAAATTAATTTTCGAGTCTCTGCAATTTTGGCTTACTAATTTTACTTGATTAAAATACCTTAGTTGCCTTTGCTTTTCTAATGTCATTTTGGCATTTGAACAATTTATTCTCAAAACTGTCAGTCTTTACTTTGCTTTCCGTAAAAATTTTATAAAATTATGGCACAAAATTTCACTAACACTGAAATGGTTGATACGTTATTGATTTATGGACTTTGTCGTTGCAATGGCCGGAGAAGGGAAAGATATCCGCATCGCAGAATTCCAAATCGGCAAACCTTCGCGAAACTGGCAAATTTGAAGCAAATCGCAGAGAAACTGGACGCAGACGGACAAGAAGGACGTTAGAGCTCGAAGAAGCGATACTGGAAGCGGTTGAAACTGAACCTGGTATAAGCACACTACGTTTGGGACTTCGTATTGGAGCCTCAAAATCATTAGTTCATAATGTACTGAAAGAAGAACTGTTGTATCCCTATCATATTAAAACAGTTCAAGACTTATTGCCCATGGATCCAGGTCGTCGGCTAGATTTCTGTCGGCTTATTGTCCAAAGACAAAACGCAAACCCCAATTTTTGTAGAAGAATTCTGTTCACGGACGAAGATACTTTCACGAGATGTGGTCTTTTTAACCTCCATAATGAACATTTCTATGCTGATGAAAATCCTCATGAAACGGAAGTTACATATTTTCAGAATCAAACTAAAATCAATGTTTGAGTTGGAATTGTGGATAACTTTATTATTGGCCCTACCGTTATACCCGATCGATTGAACGGGGAGAACTACTTGAACTTTTTGGAACAAAGGCTACTTGCCCTTACACATTCGTCGTGGCCTGGTTTATCCATGATGGTGCACCTCCTCATTTCACATTAGCTGTGAGGCGACATTTGAATGCAGAATATCCAGATCGCTGCATAGGTAGAGGACACGATGCACCAGTGAACTGGCCGGCCCGCTCCCCTGATTTGACGCCCTGCGACTTCTTTCTATGGGGCGCTTTGAAGTCGAAAGCTTATGCAGCTCCAGTAAACACACGAGAGGAATTGTTGCAACGAATTAATCATGAAGCGGATTTATTGAAGAATGATCCTGAAGTACTAGCCAGAGTTCAATCCAATTTCTTGAAACGAATTAATTTGTGTATTCAGGAAAATGGGCAACATTTCGAACAATTGAAGCCTTAGCGATTTCCAAAAAAGTTTTGTTGTTTCTTTTAATTTAGTATTTGTTTTTCCTAAATAATCACATCGGTTCCCCATTTCTATTGTTTTTATTATTCGTGTTTTACCGAGATATTAACCATTTCAGTGTTAGTGAAATTTTGAACCATAATTTTATAAAATTTTCACGGAAAGCAAAGTAAAAACTGACAGTTTTGAGAATAAATTCTCCAAATGCCAAAATGACATTAGAAAAGCAAAGGCAACTAAGGTATTTTAATCAAGTAAAATTAGTAAGCCAAAATTGCAGAGACTCGAAAATTATTTTTTTCAAGCTAATCCGTTTATTTTATCGTAATTCTCTAAGAGTAAGAAAAGTTTTCAAATTAGATAAGCTATCTACATAAAAAATATAGAGTGAATTACGTGGACCACAAAAAAGTTCTGGACACTTTTCCCGTTACATCCTCAAGTTTGAGCCATTTCTATAGTCTCTAAGGCTCTATCTCCGCTCTCAAAAACGGATATTATTGACAGTAACTCACCTGCCAAATATTGTAAAAGTCCTTCATCACGTTCTCAAGTTATACCGAAAAAACAAAATTATGTTTGCAACTTTGAAGCCCTCTACCGGCTAAACAAGACACTTGAGGCAAAAGTAAAAAGGCTCATCAAATTTTTTTCGAATCAAAGAATCTTCGGTTTTATTTTAGCCACGCAGTTCGAGGACACCTGTACATTTTAATTATAAAATAGTAAGACATAAAAACTTAATATTTAGATAGATACATTAATAAGTAGTAAGAAGGCCATGAAAAAGAAGTAAAGAATAGAGATATTGTTCTAATCTTGTCGTTTTAATTTAATCACTTATCAAAATTGACTCAAGTTTCAAATTATTTGCTCCAAAATTAGGAAACCTCATATAGGAAACAAGTAAGAAAATAAGTAGATACAGTGGGCGCGTTCTGGACCAGGAAGTGTGACGTCACTTCCGGTCTGTGCTCCGATGTTTGCTATTATCAGGTCTCCACTTCCGGTCTGCGCTGGCGATGTATGTTATCGGGTAGATAACGTTATCGGCTAGATAGCGTTATCAGTGATTGTGAGTCACCCGGATGGGCATCCAGTGTGTGTAATTAGTGTTATCAGGTAGATAACGTTATCGGCTAGATAGCGTTATCAGTGATTGTGAGTTACTCGGTTTGTGCTGACGATTGGCATTCGGTGTTTGTAATTATTGTTTGAATGTATATACAGGATGTTTGTAAAGAGTGTGTTATGTTGTATATACAGGTTGTTTGTAAGAGAGGTCCTAGACACATGGTGTCATGGCAGCTATCACGTGATCCTTCGGTGTCATGGCGTCTGTCACGTGATCCTTCGGCTATCAACGAGGTGTCATGGCGTCTGTCACGAGGTGCCATGCTATCTGCTGACGATTGGCATTCGGTGTTTGTAATTATTGTTTGAATGTATATACAGGGGTTTGTAAAGAGTATGTTATGTTGTATATACAGGTTGTTTGTAAGAAAGGTCCTACACACGTGGTTTCGAGCAAGGTGTCATGGCAGCTATCACGTGAGGTGGTCAACGAGGTATCATGGCGGTTGTGAATCGATCATAACGTCTACGACGTGTACATCAAATGAAAAAAAAAATGGTATTCTTTGGTGAGAAAGATTGAGAGGGATCCGAACCCACGTCATTTTTATCTGGAAATGTTCATGATTTTATTATTTTGCATGTATACTTACCAGTTCGATCGACCTCTTATCTCTCACCCGCAAGAATACCATTTAGTTTTGATTGTATATTTTAGGTTGAAAAAGTCAATAGCGCAGAGTATGAGGGTGTGTGTGACTGCTTCAACTAAATCGAACTCAGTTCGTGATAATGTCTCCTCGATTATACAACAGTTTTATTCATAGTGTGCTTACCACCGTGTACGATGCGAAGAAATTCGTAATAAGCGCATGTCCGCCGAATATGATGGAAATCCTCGAAGAATTACAATTACCATCCAAAAATTGGATAATCGCTGGAGAATTCATAACTTTCCTGGTGGGGGCCTCGACCGATTGGGCGTATGCTGATATTTTCTATGTCGGAGGAGATTTCGATCCACCTCCAGAAGATTGGAAGATAATCGATATGAATATAGAAGGTCAGTTCAAATATAAACATAGAAGAATGGGAAAAATCATATTGCATCAAATTTCGGGTATCGTTCCGAAACCAGGATCGTATATACTTGATTGTTTTAGAGTGCTACATGATATTGATGATGATTTTTATCGGATCGCACTTCTACCGTACCGATGTGAGATAATGGACATGCGCAGCATCCGAAGAGATACTTCAAATTCTTACACCTTTAAGATGTTTCAACTGTTTTCTGAGATAGGAGGGGAGATCAACTATAGAATAAGTCCACCATCACTACAAATTTTGTGCTTCGACGTACTCTTTCGAAATTTCGATAACATCAAAGAAATATGTTAATGATCTGCGCATGTGCAACTAGATATTTGGATAGTTTATCATTCTAGTTTGAAATGTCGTCTATAGTGGTTGATATTCAAAGTTTACCGATTTCTGCAAACGTATATAAAATCAAGGAACTCTCTTTGTTGGACTGTGATAGGAGGTTGGAGAAATATTTTCTATTCAAACCACCAAAACCGATGGATCAACTATCCGAGAGGCAAATGGAGAAAATATTTCATTGTGAAAAATATCACGGGATTCCATGGACCTCTGGCTATCAGGAATATGATGAATTGTATGAAATTTTGAAGGAAAATATCGATCCGGATGCTACTGTTTATGTATGTGAGAAGATAAAAGCTAAGTTTCTACGGGGGCGTTCCAAGAATTGGGGTTAGATCGAGTAGAAGTGGTGAATTTGAAAGGTAAATGTCCAAAATTAGAGCGAGGAAATTGTGAATTCATCTGTTTACATCACCCCAATAGTGTGAATCCTATGTGTTCTAGTGCGAATAGTTGGAAGTTATTCGAATTTCTTACGAAGGAAGATGTTATGTGGCTCTTAAAATAATGATATAGATATCTAGTAAATCTACAAATATATCATTATGGATATATCTTTTGAAGAATACACACGCAGACTTTGCGAATTCGTGGAAAAAGTTCATAAACTAAGAAGAGACTTGAATTTTTACGCAGATAAAATTGAAGTTATAAGACTGCTGAACAAATTAAGTGTAAACAGTGAGGATGATGGGAGTGGGGGTGTTAAAAACAAATTTTGTGATTCTAACCACAATTCTGAATGGTATTCTATACGCGAACGTTCCCCAACACGTTGAACGCATCTATATTTGTCTGGAGGATGTCGGCAGCGGTGGTGGACAGTGTAACCGTACCGAATGGATTCCGATGAATTTTCAAAAAATCAATGATAACCAATTGGAGGTATTCACATTCGACATCCCACAAGACAATCGTACAACCATACATTATAAACTTAAACTCTTATTCTTCGATCGAAGTGAGGGGGATATGGCTGAATGGCAAATGATCCGACAATCACCATGTTTACCATATCTCGTACAAAAGACATCTACACTCACATCATCTGCAATAGAAGGAGAAATCCCCAAAATTTTCGCAATTTTGTATGTTATTTTATCTTCTTTATCAGTGTTATTATTGAAAATGTTTGTTAAAAATGTGAAGAAAGCTATTTACCATTTAAATAAATAATAATTATTATATAAAGGATGTGTTTTATTGAAACAAACAAAAGATTGATAATAATATTTATTTCAGAATAAAATACATATCATTTAGGTAGTATTACATTCAGAAACCACTGCTGTAATTTATCCACATGGTGAACTGCACACATGTATTTTCCACCGTCATTACGATGATTCAGACAGGTCAAATTGTTTGTTCGCTCGAGTTTCCCCGTTTCACATTGAGTACCATCGAAACTATGAACATCTACGATGTGTGGGTAAACATCCAATTCTATACACTTCCTTCTCAAAAATTCGGCTTTTTGCTGTCCTCGGACATAAATATAGTCGACTGCACACAAGAGAATCGATTTAAGAATATTATTCATTTCTTCATAATCCACATTCCCAGATACATAATCGAGTCCATGATAAGACTTTTGTAAATACCACACGGATTTTCGCTCCTTTGCATTTAGCGATGAATAAGATGTGTGCGGTTTGAATAAGGAATAATGACGTTTGAATCCAATTTGTATACACATTTCTTTTGGATGGAAGGCATCGTCAATGAAGAACCCCTGAATGTCAACTAATGCGATTCTCATGATGATGCGATTCGCTTGAAGTTTCGATTTAGACTGACTGATGTTTAATTGAGACTCTTGACAATTTCGGTGAGGGGGTAGTATTCCATCAAGCAATCGTGAATGATGATGCAATATGCCTTGGTATTGGCTGGAAATCCTTTATCCGCTTCAATCTCCAATCGTATGTCGACTGTTGATGATTTTAACGCCTCCTCTTGTCTAGAACAATCGATGATGTAAAGCGCGCGTTTTTTGAATTCATCATAAGCCAATATGGGATGTTTTGTTGTGGAATTCGTGTAGCTAGGATAGAAATCGGTATAGTTTTGGTGGGCTAGAACGAAATCTTCCTTGGCAAAGTCCAAGTTCATCCGTTCGTTAGGCCAATACTCTCCGTTCAGCGATAAGCGGATACTTGATATATCCACATGATCGAATATTGTAGGATTAGCTTTCACATTGTTACGTTTATTGGTTTGGAAAAATACGATAACATACCGTGGTTTTTCGACGGACGCGCTAGTTTTCACGTGCAACTCGATCTGAAAAGTCGAACATAACCTACAAAATTGAAAAAAAGCGGTTTTTCTTAAATAATTAAAAACTATAGCTCGGATCGGAAAAAGTTAAAGGAGAAAGTTGTAGGTATCTGTGTGTTGGGTACTTCATTCAGAGAGATCTCTCTGGCTTCATTACGGATCACATTTTATACAATTCTCCGTAAATGTTATATCTATATAGTTCAAGCAATACATGCATAAATTAATAACTGAAAAAAAATATGAGCGTATAGCAGATTAAATTTAAAGGTGGTTCATGCAACTCGATCTGAAATGTCGAACATAACCTAGAAAATTGGAAAAAAGCGTTTTTTTTTAAATAATTAAAAAACTATAGCTCGAATCGGAAAAAGTTAAAGGAGAAAGTTGTAGGTATCAAATAGATAATTATCGATATCTTTCTTTTCGAGTTATATTGAAAACCGTTGAAAATTGGGGTACGCTTCCATATGTATTGTTTCCTGTACATGGCAAGCTAAGATAGCACTTTTTTTCTTAATTTGAAATATTGACTATTTTTCAAGATATATCGATTTTTCGAAAAAGACGCTCTCATAAATTGGCTAGATCTTCTCAGCAAATGGTCATTGAGTAACGATTTGGGGCTTATTTTCTTCATAAAGAGTTGTCCTATAACTTTATCGAAGAAACGTAGCGATTTTTTTAATTTTGAGGGTGAAAAAATGACTTCTAAAAAAATTTCCTCTATTTTGATCATGTTTTCAATTTTAATTTTAGAAAAATGTCTTTAACGGAAATCAATTTGTAACATCTTTTCACGAATTACCTCCGGCTGCCGGAGTGTGAGGAAGCACTGCGCGCTCGCACTGAAAACTGATTTTGCGCGTTCAAAGTGGCTTGTGCTTGCAAAATCTTCAATGTTTCAGCTTCTGGATAACATACAAAAATCTTTTCGAACTTAATCTGGGGAAGCTCGATGAGATAAACACGAATATCGTATTTATTTCAGTCTTAGAATCTCGAATATATTTATTTTTTACATTTCCAATTTGTTTTACTTTTTATGTCATATAAATTACGATTTATTAACAAAACAGTATTTTCAATGTAATATCTCAACTTTTTTGCTCAGGGAATCATACAGACGTTATGCTTGCGGATCTCTTTAACAATTATTTAATTATTTCAGTAAATATTTCTTTATGATACAAAATTATTATAACTAACCTTATTTGATCATCATCATCAATTATGATGGAGGTGATAGGAGTAAGTGGGAACTGTCTTTTTTGTTTCTTCCTATTGATATGTTGGAAGAAATCATACCTCTACAAGGATGTATCTAAGAGAAACGTGAAATAATTAATGAATCAAGAAGATTTTTTAAAAAGGGTATTTGAATAAAAACTCAGATGATTTTCATCGTTTTACACGATTGTCAATCATTATTTAAATCAATCTAGGAGAATGGAGATGCTACGGGTGTAGGATCGAAATCAACTTGTGAAGATTTCGTCAAATTTCATCTTCAGAATAACGATGATTCTCAGAGAGATTATTGGTGTGAAGGTTTGCGCGATTGCGATTTTGTTATGTTTGTTCGGCGCAATTTTGCAAAGGATGGTTCAGAGGAATTGTTAGTGTGAAGGTTCGCGCAGGACTCAAACCACATCGAATATCATAGCACCTCCAATGCGAATTCATTGATAGGAATTTTTCATGCATTGCAGACATTTCGAACTCTTCTAAAATCAGATCTAACACTATCTTTGGAGTAAATTTTGTTGCAACCCTTTAATATTTATTCACGCACGCGCAAATCATACAACATTGTATTTTCCGCTCAAACTGAATTGTTCGTAGAGCGCTTCTTTAAACGTTCTAATAATGCGTCCTGCGTTAGAGGCTTTTTCATAGAATAGGTATTGCAATGATTGATTTTATGTTTTTCTATTTACTTGTGATGAAAGTGTTTATAGAAGAATTATTTTCTAGGATCGCCTTGCAGATTCCTAGGTTTACGATGTTATTTCAGGAATATCAAACTAAACGCTTTCCGAACCTCGAAACAAGTAAATTCGAAAATGTAACATATAATTCGATTATATCAATATTTCAACATCCAACTCTGAATACATGGACTAGAATTTTGCGAAAAGGAAATTGATTAAAAATCTGAATATCTCTGTTCACACTATCCATTTCGCTTAACATACTTTATGAAATATGGAATGAATTATTATCGAAACGATTGATTATTCATCGTTTTCCACGATTGTTAATGATTATCCAAATCACCAAAATGAACTAGAATTTTGCGAAAAGGAAATTGATTAAAATTGTGAATATCTTGGTTCATACTATTCATTTCGCTTAACATACTTTTATAAAATATGGAATGAATTATTATCGAAACGATTGATTATTCATCGTTTTCCACGATTGTTAATGATTATTCAAATCACCAAAATGAACTAGAATTTTGCGAAAAGGAAATTGATTAAAATTGTGAACGAAGCTCGGATCGAAAAAAGTTAAAGGAGAAAGTTGTAGGTTGATAAAGATCCACATGCTCACATGTTATATAAAAATCTAATGAATAGTTTAAAATATCAGAATGTTTGAAATATCGATGATTCAGATATTATATTTGATTGAGTATACTGATGTTGTAGCTATATAGCCTTCTATCAATAAGCCGATGAACTATCAGAGTTGAATGTCAATGTCAATGTTAGTGTACCTGCGTCATCACATTCTGTTCATACTGATATGAGAAGGCAAACGCGTGTGAGTGTAAACGTAAGTAGGGTGACGGGGTATTGTAAAGCAGTGTCTGACAAAAAGACATGAGATGGATATTTATGGAAATAAACTAGATTCTTAAAATAATCAAATTTATCGTTCTATAGTAGCATTCGCGGTTAAACGGATGTTTGTGAAACATATCGCTAGCGTATTAAGATTGCAACGATGTGCGTTAGAAGCCGCAAATATTTTGATAATCAACACTTGTTAATATTGACCAGGCTCGGACTGGCCCCCAGACATTTGTTTCTCCACGCTTCAAAAATTCCATGATTGTAGATATATGCTAGGTATTATGTCGATAGAACAACATGTTATTAATCATTCTATGCTTCTTCGGAAACCAAGCGAACGAATATCTAGAGCACAAAGCAACCTATACACTCATGTTATGATGTGATCGAGGTCAGCGATCAGCAAGCGTGACGAAAGCGTGACGAAATCGTGACGAAAACGACTCGAAAAACGATTAAAACGACATGAAAAACGATTTAAACGACTCAAACGACATGAAAAACGATTAAAACGACATGAAAAACGATTAAAACGACTCGAAAAACGACTCAAACGACATGAAAAACGATTAAAACGATATGAAAAACGATTAAAACGACTCGAAAAACGACTCAAACGACATGAAAAGCGATTAAAACGACATGAAAAACGATTAAAACGACTCGAAAAACGATTAAAACGACATGAAAAACGATTAAAACGACTCGAGAAACGATTCAAACGACATGAAAAAACGATTAAAACGACTCGAAAAACGATTCAAGCGACCCACAAACATGACGAAAGCGTGACCAAAACGACTCGATAGCGTGTGGGTCGTACAAGGCGTGGCAGCCCAAGGAAATTCCACGAGTTAGTGTTTGTAACATATAGTTAGAACTCACATAATTCCGTACCTATGTTTTTTACAACACTCATTATTTCGCCGAACTTCAAACTACATTCCGCTCAATACATTCTTTTTAAAGATATAGCTTTTCACTATAGCGATAGGGCTCGAGGCAGACAGAGATTATCTTTATTATTTATGGCGATAACACCTTTGCGTCGGGCACATTCTTCTTCATCGAATGTATTTTAGTTGGCTCCCCGGCCTCTGCCTACAGCCATTCTTATCGATGTTACGCCTAAACAAAAGGTCTCGGTATTAAGACCACAAGAATTAGTGTACCTGCGTCATCACATTCTGTTCATACTGATATGAGAAGGCAAACGCGTGTGAGTGTAAACGTAAGTAGGGTGAGGGGGTATTGTAAAGCAGTGTCTGACAAAAAGACGTGAGATGAATATTTATGGAAATAAACTACATTCTAAAAATAATCAAATTTATCGTTCTATAGTAGCATTCGCGGTTAAACGGATGTTTGTGAAACATATCGCTAGCGTATTAAGATTGCAACGATGTGCGTTAGAAGCCGCAAATATTTTGATAATCAACACTTGTTAATATTGACCAGGCTCGGACTGGCCCCCAGACATTTGTTTCTCCACGCTTCAAAAATTCCACGATTGTAGATATATGCTAAGCATTATGTCTAACCTAATATATGAAAGACTAGTTGTGATTGAAAGAAAATTTATGATGTTTTCATAACTTAGAAATATCATTTCCACTAATTTCAATGAACCAATTTTTCTTTCAGATCAATATTCATTGATTATGAAGTTAACTTTTTCAGATCTCAATATTTTTTGAAATAATTTCGTTTTATTTTTTCTATTAGTTATTGATTAGATATAATTTTTAATTTGATTCAAAGGAATTTTAACGTTTTCAAAACAAAGAAACACATTTTCTCCTAATTTCAATTAGCGAACCAATTTTTCTTTCGATCATTATTCATTGATTATGAAGTTAACTTTTTTAGATCTTAATATTTTTTGAAATAATTTCGTTTTGATTTCTCTATTAGTTATTGATTAGTTATCATTTTTATCAATTTCAATTTGATACAAAGGAATTTAAATATGTTTTCAAAACAAAGAAACACAATTTCTCCTAATTTCAATTGTCGAACCAATTTTTTTTCAGATCAATGTTTTTAACCTAATATATGAAAGACTAGTTGTGATTGAAAGAAAATTTATGATGTTTTCACGACTTAAAAATATCATTTCCACTAATTTCAATGAACCAATTTTTCTTTCAGATCAATATTCATTGATTATGAAGTTAACTTTTTCAGATCTTAATATTTTTTGAAATAATTTCGTTTTGATTTCTCTATTAGTTATTGATTAGATATCATTTTTATCAATTTTAATTTGATTCAGAGGAATTTTAATGTTTTCAAAACAAAGAAACACATTTTCTCCTAATTTCAATTAGCGAACCAATTTTTCTTTCAGATCAATATTCATTGATTATGAAGTTAACTTTTTCAGATCTTAATATTTTTTAAAATAATTTCGTTTTGATTTCTCTATTAGTTATTGATTAGATTTCATTTTTTCAATTTTAATTTGATTCAAAGGAATTTTAATATGTTTTCAAAACAAAGAAACACATTTTCTCATAATTTCAATCAGGGACCTTCCCTCATTAGCAGTTCAAGTTTCTCATTTGATCAGATCTTAATATTTTTTGAAATAATTTCGTTTTGATTTCTCTATTAGTTATTGATTAGATATCATTTTTATCAATTTTAATTTGATTCAAAGGAATTTTAATGTTTTCAAAACAAAGAAACACATTTTCTCCTAATTTCAATTAGCGAACCAATTTTTCTTTCAGATCAATATTCATTGATTATGAAGTTAACTTTTTCAGATCTTAATATTTTTTAAAATAATTTCGTTTTGATTTCTCTATTAGTTATTGATTATATTTCATTTTTTCAATTTTAATTTGATTCAAAGGAATTTTAATATGTTTTCAAAACAAAGAAACATATTTTCTCATAATTTCAATCAGGGACCTTTCCTCATTAGCAGTTCAAGTTTCTCATTTGATAGCTCTGAAAATTCTTTCGTTAAAATTTTGAAATCATCTCTTTTCAGATATGATGTATGATTTGATGGAACAACTAGCTTATGGTAGGCTGGATCCTGAGAAATGAAGTCTTCAGTTTCCTCACACGGCTGTGTAAAAACCATCGTTTTGTTAATTTATGATGAACGGAATCTGTTCGTATATATCAGACAGCCGTTTTATCGCAGCCACAATTTGTCAACTAAACACAATTAACGCAAGCTCCCATAAAGTGAGATAAGGTATAATGATTTATTTGTTTCGTACAACCGTTTTCGATAACAATTTCTGCAGCGTAATATTTTTCATAATGTTCACAAACATACAGGCTGAAACCTCACACTTCTGAAGGTGTCTTTATATTACATATATCTGGAAGAGTAGCAGTTTTGGTTGCAGTGTATTTTGAGGAATATTGGCCGTTCTCGGTTTTACATACAGGCTTTGTACACCATTTATTGCAACTGTATAGAGCGATAAGGTACATTATTTTAATACAGTTTATTTCCCCACTGAAATCTTTCAACTATTTGCTAACTATATTACACAAATATGTTTATATGAGGCTGTGTAAAAACGGTTTTGAATGATTGTTTTTACGGAATCTGTCCGCAGACACCCATTTTATCGCAGCCACAATTTGTCAACTGAACATAATTATTGCAAGTCTCCATAATGTGAGATAAGGTACAATGATTTATTTGTTTCGTACCACGATTCAAAACACATATGATACCGTTTAACCACGAATGTTACGATAAGGTGCATTAATCTTAATACAGTTTATTTTTCCACTCTCAACTATTTGCTTGCCAGCCTTCAGGTCCAAATATGTTTATATGCAGCTGCAATTCTCGCTATACCACACTGGCAGTGGCTTACAGGGGCGTACTCTTGAATTCAAAATTCGTGAGTTACCCCATTCTGGAGAACCTGTGAGCTGGATAAAAGATGCCCTGACAGGTATAATTCAGCGAGGAACAGAAGGTTTGAGACCTACCGATCAGGTGGGCTTCACATTCTGCTCGAAAGACTTCGCTCGTGGCCCGGGCTGGGTTGATTTCAAGGCGGCTAGCGAAGTTACAGTAGACGAAATATGGGCTCGGATTTCTTCAATTTATCAATCTAATTCTTGTGGTCTTAATACCGAGACCTTTTGTTTAGGCGTAACATCGATAAGAATGGCTGTAGGCAGAGGCCGGGGAGCCAACTACAATACATTCGATGAAGAAGAATGTGCCCGACGCAAAGGTGTTATCGCCATAAATAATAAAGATAATCTCTGTCTGCCTCGAGCCCTATCGCTATAGTGAAAAGCTATATCTTTAAAAAGAATGTATTGGGCGGAATGTAGTTTGAAGTTCGGCGAAATAATGAGTGTTGTAAAAAACATAGGTACGGAATTATGTGAGTTCTAACTATATGTTACAAACACTAACTCGTGGAATTTCCTTGGGCTGCCACGCCTTGTACGACCCACACGCTTTCGAGTCGTTTTGGTCAAGCTTTCGTCATGTTTGTGGGTCGCTTGAATCGTTTTTCGAGTCGTTTTAACCGTTTTTTCATGTCGTTTGAATCGTTTTTCGAGTCGTTTTAATCGTTTTTCATGTCGTTTTAATCGTTTTTCGAGTCGTTTTAATCGTTTTTCATGTCGTTTTAATCGCTTTTCATGTCGTTTGAGTCGTTTTTCGAGTCGTTTTAATCGTTTTTCATATCGTTTTAATCGTTTTTCATGTCGTTTGAGTCGTTTTTCGAGTCGTTTTAATCGTTTTTCATGTCGTTTTAATCGTTTTTCATGTCGTTTGAGTCGTTTAAATCGTTTTTCATGTCGTTTTAATCGTTTTTTGAGTCGTTTTCGTCACGATAACATGAGTGTATAGGTTGCTTTGTGCTCTAGATATTCGTTCGCTTGGTTTCCGAAGAAGCATAGAATGATTAATAACATGTTGTTCTATCGACATAATACCTAGCATATATCTACAATCGTGGAATTTTTGAAGCGTGGAGAAACAAATGTCTGGGGGCCAGTCCGAGCCTGGTCAATATTAACAAGTGTTGATTATCAAAATATTTGCGGCTTCTAACGCACATCGTTGCAATCTTAATACGCTAGCGATATGTTTCACAAACATCCGTTTAACCGCGAATGCTACTATAGAACGATAAATTTGATTATTTTAAGAATGTAGTTTATTTCCATAAATATTCATCTCATATCTTTTTGTCAGACACTGCTTTACAATACCCCCTCACCCTACTTACGTTTACACTCACACGCGTTTGCCTTCTCATATCAGTATGAACAGAATGTGATGACGCAGGTACACTAACATTGACATTGACATTCAACTCTGATAGTTCATCAGCTTATTGATAGAAGGCTATATAGCTACAACATCAGTATACTCAATCAAATATAATATCTGAATCATCGATATTTCAAACATTTTGATATTTTAAACTATTCATTAGATTTTTATATAACATGTGAACATGTGGATCTTTATCAACCTACAACTTTCTCCTTTAACTTTTTCCGATCCGAGCTTCGTTCACAATTTTAATCAATTTCCTTTTCGCAAAATTCTAGTTCATTTTGGTGATTTGAATAATCATTAACAATCGTGGAAAACGATGAATAATCAATCGTTTCGATAATAATTCATTCCATATTTTATAAAAGTATGTTAAGCGAAATGAATAGTATGAACCAAGATATTCACAATTTGAATCAATTTCCTTTTCGCAAAATTCTAGTTCATTTTGGTGATTTGGATAATCATTAACAATCGTGGAAAACGATGAATAATCAATCGTTTCGATAATAATTCATTCCATATTTCATAAAGTATGTTAAGCGAAATGGATAGTGTGAACAGAGATATTCAGATTTTTAATCAATTTCCTTTTCGCAAAATTCTAGTCCATGTATTCAGAGTTGGATGTTGAAATATTGATATAATCGAATTATATGTTACATTTTCGAATTTACTTGTTTCGAGGTTCGGAAAGCGTTTAGTTTGATATTCCTGAAATAACATCGTAAACCTAGGAATCTGCAAGGCGATCCTAGAAAATAATTCTTCTATAAACACTTTCATCACAAGTAAATGGAAAAACATAAAATCAATCATTGCAATACCTATTCTATGAAAAAGCCTCTAACGCAGGACGCATTATTAGAACGTTTAAAGAAGCGCTCTACGAACAATTCAGTTTGAGCGGAAAATACAATGTTGTATGATTTGCGCGTGCGTGAATAAATATTAAAGGGTTGCAACAAAATTTACTCCAAAGATAGTGTTAGATCTGATTTTAGAAGAGTTCGAAATGTCTGCAATGCATGAAAAATTCCTATCAATGAATTCGCATTGGAGGTGCTATGATATTCGATGTGGTTTGAGTCCTGCGCGAACCTTCACACTAACAATTCCTCTGAACCATCCTTTGCAAAATTGCGCCGAACAAACATAACAAAATCGCAATCGCGCAAACCTTCACACCAATAATCTCTCTGAGAATCATCGTTATTCTGAAGATGAAATTTGACGAAATCTTCACAAGTTGATTTCGATCCTACACCCGTAGCATCTCCATTCTCCTAGATTGATTTAAATAATGATTGACAATCGTGTAAAACGATGAAAATCATCTGAGTTTTTATTCAAATACCCTTTCTAAAAAATCTTCTTGATTCATTAATTATTTCACGTTTCTCTTAGATACATCCTTGTAGAGGTATGATTTCTTGCAACATATCAATAGGAAGAAACAAAAAAGACAGTTCCCACTTACTCCTATCACCTCCAGTGAGTTATAATAATTTTGTATCATAAAGAAATATTTACTGAAATAATTAAATAATTGTTAAAGAGTTCCGCAAGCATAACGTCTGTATGATTCCCTGAGCAAAAAAGTTGAGATATTACATTGAAAATACTGTTTTGTTAATAAATCGTAATTTATATGACATAAAAAGTAAAACAAATTGGAAATGTAAAAAATAAATATATTCGAGATTCTAAGACTGAAATAAATACGATATTCGTGTTTATCTCATCGAGCTTCCCCAGATTAAGTTCGAAAAGATTTTTGTATGTTATCCAGAAGCTGAAACATTGAAGATTTTGCAAGCACAAGCCACTTTGAACGCGCAAAATCAGTTTTCAGTGCGAGCGCGCAGTGCTTCCTCACACTCCGGCAGCCGGAGGTAATTCGTGAAAAGATGTTACAAATTGATTTCCGTTAAAGACATTTTTCTAGAATTAAAATTGAAAACATGATCAAAATAGAGGAAATTTTTTTTTAAAGTCATTTTTTCACCCTCAAAATTAAAAAAATCGCTACGTTTCTTCGATAAAGTTATAGGACAACTCTTCATGAAGAAAATAAGCCCCAAATCGTTACTCAATGACCATTTGCTGAGAAGATCTAGCCAATTTATGAGAGCGTCTTTTTCGAAAAATCGATATATTTTGAAAAATAGTCAATATTTCAAATTAAGAAAAAAAGTGCTATCTTAGCTTGCCATGTACAGGAAACAATACATATGGAAGCGTACCCCAATTTTCAACGGTTTTCAATATAACTCGAAAAGAAAGATATCGATAATTATCTATTTGATACCTACAACTTTCTCCTTTAACTTTTTCCGATCCGAGCTATAGTTTTTTAATTATTTAAAAAAAACGCTTTTTTCCAATTTTCTAGGTTATGTTCGACATTTCAGATCGAGTTGCATGAACCACCTTTAAATTTAATCTGCTATACGCTCATATTTTTTTCAGTTATTAATTTATGCATGTATTGCTTGAACTATATAGATATTACATTTACGGAGAATTGTATAAAATGTGATCCGTAATGAAGTCAGAGAGATCTCTCTGAATGAAGTACCCAACACACAGATACCTACAACTTTCTCCTTTAACTTTTTCCGATCCGAGCTATAGTTTTCAATTATTTAAGAAAAACCGCTTTTTTCCAATTTTGTAGGTTATGTTCGACATTTCAGATCGAGTTGCATGAACCACCTTTAAATTTAATCTGCTATACGCTCATATTTTTTTCAGTTATTAATTTATGCATGTATTGCTTGAACTATATAGATATTACATTTACGGAGAATTGTATAAAATGTGATCCGTAATGAAGTCAGAGAGATCTCTCTGAATGAAGTACCCAACACACAGATACCTACAACTTTCTCCTTTAACTTTTTCCGATCCGAGCTATAATTTTTAATTATTTAAGAAAAACCGCTTTTTTCCAATTTTGTAGGTTATGTTCGACATTTCAGATCGAGTTGCACGTGAAAACTAGCGCGTCCGTCGAAAAACCACGGTATGTTATCGTATTTTTCCAAACCAATAAACGTAACAATGTGAAAGCTAATCCTACATATTCGATCATGTGGATATATCAAGTATCCGCTTATCGCTGAACGGAGAGTATTGGCCTAACGAACGGATGAACTTGGACTTTGCCAAGGAAGATTTCGTTCTAGCCCACCAAAACTATACCGATTTCTATCCTAGCTACACGAATTCCACAACAAAACATCCCATATTGGCTTATGATGAATTCAAAAAACGCGTGCTTTACATCATCGATTGTTCTAGACAAGAGGAGGCGGTAAAATCATCAACAGTCGACATACGATTGGAGATTGAAGCGGATAAAGGATTTCCAGCCAATACCAAGGCATATTCCATCATCATTCACGATTGCTTGATGGAATACTACCCCCTCACCGGAATTGTCAAGAGTCTCAATTAAACATCAGTCAGTCTAAATCGAAACTTCAAGCGAATCGCATCATCATGAGAATCGAATTAGTTGACATTCAGGGGTTCTTCATTGACGATGCCTTCCATCCAAAAGAAATGTGTATACAAATTGGATTCAAACGTCATTATTCCTTATTCAAACCGCACACATCTTATTCATCGCTAAATGCAAAGGAGCGAAAATCCGTATGGTATTTACAAAAGTCTTATCATGGGCTCGATTATGTATCTGGGAATGTGGATTATGAAGAAATAAATAATATTCTTAAATCGATTCTCTTGTGTGCAGTCGACTATATTTATGTCCGAGGACAGCAAAAAGCCGAATTTTTGAGAAGGAAGTGTATAGAATTGGATATTCACCCACACATCGTAGATGTTCATAGTTTCGATGGTACTCAATGTGAAACGGGGAAATTCGAACGAACAAACAATTTGACCTGTCTGAATCATCGTAATGACGGTGGAAAATACATGTGTGCAGTTCACCATGTGGATAAATTACAGCAGTGGTTTCTGAATGTAATACTACCTAAATGATATATATTTTATTCTGAAATATTATTATTATCAATCTTTTGTTTGTTTTAATAAAACACCTCCTTTATATAATAATTATTATTTATTTAAATGGTAAATAGCTTTCTTCACATTTTTAACAAACATTTCCAATACTAACACTGATAAAGAAGATAAAATAAAATACATCATTGCGAAAATTTTGGGGATTTCTCCTTCTATTGCAGATGATGTGAGTGTAGATGTCTTTTGTACGAGATGTGGTAAACATGATGATTGTCGGATCATTTTGCCAGATGTAGGTGATGGTGTGAATGTTTGCCACTTCATAATATCCCCCTCTGTACCATTTGGAAATAATAGCTTGAGCTTATAATTGAATGTGTTATTGGTGGTGGTGGTGGTGGTGGTCTGCATCGTTTCGAGAACTATGTATGTGATTACCTCTAGTTGATTTTCGTTAATCATTTGATAATTCATTGGTTGCCATTCTGTTCCATTACATTCATTTCTCAGTTCTTTCCTGGGACATATAAATACGTTCCACTCGATTCGGAACGTTTGTATACAGGATTCCATTCAAAATTGAGGTTAGGATTATGAAATTGGGTTCTAACATAACCATCCTCTCCGCCAATACTTAAACTATTCAATTGTCTTATAGCGATATTTTTATCTTCGTAAAATTTTAAATCTCTACTCAAAGCTTTTACTTTCGCACCGAATTCTTCCAATTTACGTGTGTATTTTTCAAGAGACATATTAATTCTTCCAATTTACGTGTGTATTCTTCAAGAGACATATTAATAGTGATGATTTCATCGACTATATACACACGCTAGTATAAACATCATACCTTAGATTTCTTATTACTTGAGCTCCAAAAATTCAAGTTTAAAAGCCGGGTTGCTTTTATTAACATCCTCTTTTCCCCTGTATATCAAAATCAAACAAGGTTTCATGTTGATTTGTTCCAAAATTGGGATAATCTGATTGGTCAGTCGATTGGGTAGGAACATAGAGAATTCATCGAACTCGAGCAATACGAATTCACCAAATTTGGTTCTTACTACTCTCACTTGAAGTATTGTATAATGCTTATTGATTTCGAGTTCTGGAACTCTCCTCAATGGTTTTCTCTCCAAAAGAGCACAACGATTAAGTTTTGTTAGATCCATCATAAATCTGAAACAATATGAATAAAATTGAGGATTTTTAAATTCGTATAATACACACACACAATTGGAACAACAGTCATTTTATAAAAGATAATTAATCAATTTTGTACTTGTTATTTTATGAATGTGAATTGAATAATTTTTTAACTGTTTCAATGCTAATAAGAGGTTTATTCTGAATAATAGACAAAACAAGTATGTTTTTATGGCAGTGAATTAAATAATTGAATTAAACTTACATTTTCCGTTCAATAGAAGACAGCACACACAGGATATGTGAAAACGATGTGTTTTGAACTGTAACAGATTACTGAGGAAACGAGAATTGAATTCGTAGTCAACATAACTCTCAGTTCTAAATCGCTTACTAACAAGTCTAGACTTGTATATCACTTATTGTTATTTGTTGACCTAATGAATGACTCCAATGTATTCACAGCTGCTTACGTAAGTAATGACTAATGAAACGACAATTAAATTCGGTTACTAGCAAGTCTAGACTATAGTATATCACTTATTGTTATTTGTTTAACTAATGAATGACTCCATTGTATTCAATTACACGTGCTAGTATAAACTGACGTCACAAACCCCTGTATATACATTCAAACAATAATTACAAACACCGAATGCCAATCGTCAGCAGATAGCATGACACCTCGTGACAGACGCCATGACACCTCGTTGATAGCCGAAGGATCACGTGACAGACGCCATGACACCGAAGGATCACGTGATAGCTGCCATGACACCACGTGTCTAGGACCTCTCTTACAAACAACCTGTATATACAACATAACACACTCTTTACAAACATCCTGTATATACATTCAAACAATAATTACAAACACCGAATGCCAATCGTCAACAGATAGCATGACACCTCGTGACAGACGCCATGACACCTCGTTGATAGCCGAAGGATCACGTGACAGACGCCATGACACCGAAGGATCACGTGATAGCTGCCATGACACCACGTGTCTAGGACCTCTCTTACAAACAACCTGTATATACAACATAACACACTCTTTACAAACATCCTGTATATACATTCAAACAATAATTACAAACACCGAATGTCAATCGTCAGCACAAACCGAGTAACTCACAATCACTGATAACGCTATCTAGCCGATAACGTTATCTACCTGATAACACTGATTACACACACTGGATGCCCATCCGGGTGACTCACAATCACTGATAACGCTATCTACCCGATAACGTTATCTACCCGATAACATACATCGCCAGCGCATACCGGAAGTGGAGACCTGATAATAGCAAACATCGGAGCACATACCGGAAGTGACGTCACACTTCCTGGTCCAGAACGCGCCCACTGTATATACTAAGATACATTTTCTAATTGATTGAATTATTTGCTATTCCGTATTTTTACAACAAATTATTAATATTGTAATAGGAAAAGAATATTATTCATTATCATTATTATTAATATTATCTAACTAGCAAATAGGTAACTGTGATCCACCAAAGACATTATATTTATCTTCATATAACAATCAAAACTTAGAATAATTGATTTTTTTTAAATCTAAATTGTTGGTGTATTACGGGAAACAATCATTTTCCGATATATAACATTAGAGATTGGCTAAGCGTGCTATCTGTCTACCTTATATCTATACACACATAAGTGTATAGATTTCTTATTATTGTAGATTGTGCCAATATATTTTATATATAACTTAACATAAACTATAAATACGATTTCTGGAATAACAAAACATAACGAGGATTAATAACATAGATTACTTGAAGCCCACTTAATGTAACGGAAAGGTCTAGTATTTTATCCAAACAGTACGGATTTCAAAGTAGACAATTCATAGTATCCACCAGTGATGCAATGTGGTCGTATACATCATATTAAAAAACAATAATTTCAGTATATGTACTTACATACCAATGATAATATTGAAATAAGAGAATTTGGTTAAATTCCATACTCCCTGCAAATTGTTTATTATTATTAATATCCATGATATTAATACATAAGGCGTTTTTCTGTGAATGTTTTTAACTTTAGAACTTCTCTAGATGATAAAGCTAAAAGGTTTCCAATTTACTCCTTTCGAAGTAATTTAGCTGAATTAGTTAATTTATACACTTGGAAATTTTGAATATATACAGCATTGAGTAAGAATATGGAAACACTTGAAAATTTTGAATACGATTTTAGTTCCGGATTTGTTACTTTCATATTATACTTTTTACTGTATATAGAAACATCAAATTGAGAATTAGAAAGTATGGTTTTGTGAATTGTTATTTTTTATTAAAATATCAATCGAAACAGAATATCAATTGTACCTATTTACATTAGCTTCAGTTCAAAATGGAACAATCAGGTAAAATAGAAACTATTTGGAAGTCTTACGGGGTTGATTCAAGGAAAATTTATATTCTTGTGAAGTATTTATATATCGTTTAATAATTCGCTTTCTTATTAATAGCTAATTAAACCCTCTTCAGTTGGTGAAACACATGTATGTTATTCAATGGTGAAACAGAAATAATTTACCTAAAATTGGGCAGCCAAAAGTGACAAGCGCAAATGAGGTTTACTGCGACTTTAGATCACCCTGGTCGAAAAATTTGTTTTATTTAATATAAAAGATTCAATAAAACTACAAAATTTTTTGAAATCTTCAGGTATTTCAATTCTTTTGCCCATCAATGTTTATCCAATTATTTTGATTTCCTCGTATCATTTCGTAATCTCATGTTTGAACTACAGGAAGCAGTTCTATATGTAGAATAAAAATCTAGATTTATCGTAAAGCTGTCTACCTCTATTATCAGGGATGACTCAAAACATATTTAGCTATTAGGGCTACTCCACTTATTCAAATAACTAACTAAGTACTATTTACACAATGAATAGTACACATAACAGAAAATTGAGGAGGAAATTATTATCACAAGCAAAATACTAGATATTACAGTATAAATTAATCACAACGTAATACGTAAGACTAGATTTGGAGACTTAATCAACTGTTAATTTTTTAAAGCTTCCATTGATTCCAATTCCAAGTTCGTCGTTCATTTCGGATATGAGTGAGCTAGTTTTTTCGTCAATTTCGATATACATATCGTCCAGAGCTAATAGATCGTTACGTTTTTCTTTGAGATATACTTTGAATTTTTCCAACATTTTTGTAAGAGGAACCTCACCTCCATACTCCTTTGGTAGAATTTTAGAATCTATTTTCGAGTATAAATCATCTAGAGTTTTATGTATCTGAAAAAAAATTGGTCCGTGTTCATTGAAAAAAATTTCAACGTCAATTATGCTTACAAAAATTCTGCTCCTCAATTTTTCACTCAATACTGAAATTGCGATTTCGATAAATTTGATAGCTGTCGAAGAAATATTTAGAAAATGGTTGCCTTTATGGCGCATTGGAGTTGTGTTCTGCAAAAAAGAAACATACTTTAAGTTAAGGTTGGTCCTTACCAACAGACTTTACTTTTCCTACAGCAATTAATAGTACCTATAATGTCTTTCTCCAATGGTAGATTGCCCAATGGTCAATGTAGGCTAAAGGCTTGAGACTTGCAATATAATTATTTTTTTATTCCACATCATTCTTCAAGCTTTGATTCCAGAATAAGAGTATGGCATTTCGAAATTTAGAACCTTCAAATTAATGTGTCTGAGTAGACAGATCAGAATTCGATTTTTCTACTGTTGGCAGTGAAATAATATCAAATTTATCAATTGACAATCAGGCATGGACGTATGAACCTATGTTCTGGATGTACATTTTGAAAATAAGTAAAATACTGAAACTTGATGATGTGACTTTTATTATACAACAATCAAATTGCATTAATAAACTAAAATGGCCTCATCCATATTTGGAATGTTTGATAGCAGGTTATATTTACCTGAACATATCTTAGAACATTCCTAACATCTGCCAATGACCACAATGAAATATGAGCCATTTGAAATCCTCCTTCGTCGTTCACGTACATATATCCATTAATTTGATTCACTTCATCATCCATAAGAGCTTCCGTTATCAGGCTGTGAATTCTCACCATATGAGCAGAAGTAAATTTATGAGGATCAAAGTTTCCAGCGCAACTGAACAACACCAAGCGTCCCTCGTCTCTGTCGATCAATGGAACTAAATATCCTCCGTCGATGATCTGGGATAATTCTGGATCTTCGCAATCTAATTTCGCGAACCACTGTGGATAGAGCTGACGAAAGGTTAAGTATCGTTCAAGCATTTCACATGCTTGTGGTACACTGAATTTCTTAGTGCGTAGAAATCGCAGCAAAAATGGTGCATCTGAAAAATATATTACATAATGAGTGGCGATGAGTAAATGAATAACATGACTTTAGATTATCGGTTCACAACAAACTTACTTAAAAATATGATAAAACGTTCGCAATATCTCCGACACGAAGACTTTATCTTTATACAGTGCTTGAGTATTACATAAAAAATTGTAATTCGTCAAATTAAAAATATCAAGAATGAACATCTCTACAAGACTCACCAAACTATTATAGTGGGTTAAATTCGTCATCAGTATGAAATTTGTGATGAAGAAACATAGATCTAAGATTTGTGGAAAGCTTAAATATTTAGTTCATTTAACTGCGCGAAGGCATAATCCTTCTAGATAGGGTGCCAACATTGATTAATATATTAATCAATGGTGCCAAATATTCCTCATGAAATCTTACAATCTGAACCCGTGTTTCCCAACGTAGAGACCCCGGGGGCGCTGACAATGAATGTGGAGGGGGTTGGTAGTCCTAGAGACAATTGACAAGCGTTAGGGAGGTAAGCTATGCCTCATTGGGTAATGCGAAAATTTTGAATCTTTGGATAAAAGTAACCTTGGCTTTGGAAACAATATAATAGGAAACAAATTCCAACCTGATTAATTTTTTACTCAAAATTGTTGTAGTTTCTCCAAATGTGACGGTTCATCAAACTACTTTTCAAAAGGGGTTGCTCACCCATAAAAGGTTAGTCGAGGAAATATAGGAAAAAATCTCGAAAAAAAATTCTAGTCAAGGGAATTTAATGAATGAGGCGTTAATCGACGTGGAATTACACAAATTGAAAAAATACCTTTTTTAAAATGCACCTTGCTTGCATTTTTAAGTGCAGCAATGAAAGTGAGCTACACCCACAAACCGTTACTAGTAGACTTTTTTTAGACGTAATTCCACGTCGATTGACGCCTCATTCATTAAATTCCGTTGACTACAATTTTTTTTCGAGATTTTGGCGATTTTTCGTCTATATTTCCTCGACTAGGTTGGGAATCGCTGTGTAAACATTGTTTTACGCTTTTGCAGTTGAGCGCCAGTCAGCCAATTCTGAATTGCAGAATATTCCTATTTTTACAATCCTGTTCCATTAATGAAGCAGTAACGAAGAATTGTACGAAATATCTTTGTCTTACCTAATTAAAGCTACATTATTTATGTTAGTCATTAGTATTCCATCCTAAATATAATCAGTAATAGGTAGCATGAATAAGTCGAATTTTTTTACGAATATTATTTCATCACAATATCAACCGGTTCAAAATATGCTAAAATATTATTATTAATTATAATCTCACCACTTTCAACTTCAGGTATCAAGTACCTCAATATATTTGGCTAATAAGTAAAACATGGAATATATAACTTATATAGCTATACAATATTAATCGGTATGCTAATTCATGTTCAACTGAAAACATGAAATTTCTAATACTTGTAAGAGTAATATTTAATAATTTATGTTTATATTGAGAATGTTCCGTTTTTAAATTACATCAATAAAGATGAACGATATACAATCAATAATAAGGAATACAATTCTGTACAACATTTACCACAGTTTTTAAATATTGATTTCACAGAATATAACTCAATTTTGATTATAAAAGTTTCATAAAAATAGGATAAAAAATTAATGGTAATTTGAAACACGAATGAATAATAAAATGTGAATAAAATACTATAACTTATACTTGCTAATAATCTATCTCTTGTTATTAAAATTGCAACGTAATAATTTTTCGAATCAATTTGAATGAATTTACACGTAAGAAGCGCTAAAATTCTCGAATTGAAACTTTTTTGCTCAAATTATTAATAGTCGTAATATTACTATTAATTGGTCAATTAACATTCAAATTAAATCTAGAAAAATCTCGGTTTCCGGATGGATTTCGTGTTCCAATAGCACGACTTGATTCCGACGTTTCGCCAACAATTACAGGTGGCATTTTCAGGGCAGTCTTGAGGCTTGAACTGGAACTAATTCTACAGGTTTCTGTAGCCGTATTTATTGTAGTAAATAATCCTTCATTACAGACAGTTTACTGCCTTCATTCCGGTGGTTAACTCCGTTCTGGCACCTGACCCTGCCATTGTGTGATCATGTGCGAAGTGAAATGTTCCAAATGTTGGGAAGGTAATATCCTGAGTCACGGTTCAGATTATTTTGATGTTTTATGATTTCTATAGCTACAAGGATTTTTCGCTGATAGAAGTTTGGGACTCGGGCTAGGATGTTAGTATTTTCGAAAAAGATTTAGTGTCAATTTTGTGTTCCGCAAGTGCAGATCTACTGGTGCCACGAAGCCTTGTACAGCGCTCATGTTCTTTTACACGAGTAGCTACTGTACGAGCTGTTTCACCAATGTAGACTTTACCGCAAGAACAGGGAATGCTATAAACACCTTCTGGGGAACAGGAGGAAGGGGATCTTTGATAGGTTTGTAAAACTGAGATAGTTTTGAAAGTGAGGAAAACCGAGTAGAAATATTATGTCTTAAGGATTTTGGAATTCGATCTGTTATATTTTCAATATATGGAAGATAGGCAGTGGATAAAGCAGGCGGGTGGTTTGTGGCTCAGGTTGATTTGAAATTTTAGGCCAATTGTATTTCTTTATGGCTTTTTGAATGTTGTAATGGGAGAAACTATATGATAATAAGACAGATGAAAGATGTTTCAAATCTGATTTTAAGCATTGGAGATGAGATAAGTTAACAGCTCTGTGGACCAAGGAGTTTATGACAGATTGCTTTTGGACAGGGTGGTGGTGGAAAAGAACATTGAGGTATCTATCGGTGTGAGTGGGTGTTCGATGCACAGAATGTTCTAAAGTACAGTGAGTGTGTCGACTAACTGATACCTCTAGGAACGGGAGTGAACCTTCCGATTCAACTTCCATGGTGAAAGGTATATTGGGATATAATAAATTTAAATGATTGAGGAAGGGAACAAGCTTTTCGCGACCATGTAGCCAAATAACAAAAGTATCGTCGACATATCTAAACCAACATTCCGACTTGAGAACATATGAGTCAATAGCATCTTTCCCAAAAGTTTCCATAAAGATATTAGCTATGACCGCTGAAAGTGAGGAACCCAGGGCAGTTAGCGAGAAATGCTCAATTAACGGTAGTAAGTCCATTGGAATGTTTTTGGCAAGTAACTGTTAAGAAATAATGGAAAGGGTGACTGGAATGGGAACATTGGTAAAGAGTGAATCAACGTCGATGCTGACGAGCAAATCGCCTGGGTCAACTTTTAGCGTTCGGAGTTTTTCAGCGAAATGAAAAATTTTTTGGATAAAACTGTTGGAGTTACCTACAAGAGGTTTGAGAATAGATGAAAGATATCGAGAGGGTTTGTAAGTAGGGGATCCGATGGTACTGATAATTGGTCTCAGGGAAACATCAGGAAGCCAAGATTTTGCAAGATTAGCTATCCGCGGAAGTCTACTATTCAAGATATATCAAATCTATTTCCATAAATTTTTGGATATGCGCACATTATTTATTAACTTCAACAGAACTAATACTTCAGAAATACTATCCAATCACATCGTTCGTATTATGAATTTTATCATATAATGTTAAATTTGAAAGCTTTCTGAAATTATTTAGAGAATAGAAATTACAATTTGCTTGGACAAAATAAATTGTATTTTTACACACATCCACAAAATATTATTCTTTAACTTCAGTTAATTCAATGCAAAAAATATGATTCTTACCTGTCCGACATTTCTTTATATTGGGGTGTTTATTGATCCAGTCTCGCATCGTATCAAGCGATTGTTCGCGTATATTATCATCTTCTCTAAGTTCATCTAAAGCTTTTTTCTTTTCGGCCTCTGGCAACTGGCAGATATAGTTTTGAGCAGAGCTGTTACCACCTAGACCCATAGCTTCTGAAAGTATCAAATAACTTAACTCCCACACGTTATATGCTTTGTGATTATTTTGAGGTGAGTATGGCATTGAGCATGATCATTATTATCCACTAATTAGAAATATACAGTACCATTTGTGCAAATTACGTGTTTTGCATATTTACAGAAGATAATAGTTTAATTAAATATAAGTTCAAAACATTTATTCGATGCTGGAGGAAATAAACCGACAATGTACGCCATTGCCCAGTTTATTTGACGTAATAGTTTCAAATATTAGGAAGATGAATGTACATCGAAGTGCCAAGCAATAGCTGCCTGAACGAATGAAAATAGAATTACGTTGTTAAAAATCCCTACGTTTTTTGATTTATTTAATTTTACTACTGTAGTTCGATATTGCAATGGAACAGTTTAATAAGCTAAAATGGTACTTCGGCAATGCCTTGAAACGCCTAGATCCAGAAGATGAGAGAATTGCATGTCATCAATTCACTACTCGGAAGGCATGATTTAGTTACCAAAGTCAAAGTTGCTGACGCGTTTGACAACTTTGCATACTCACGGTAAATGACGTTTTAAGACCATACTTTAAGTTGCTGATGATGACCACTTGCACGCGAAAAGCTAGAAGTGAAAAATCGCGAACAATTGCAAATACACGGCTTCTCTCGAAATAAATCGTTTTTGAGCCTTGGATCGACTGTACACAGGGATAATGAGTCATGGATTGTCGTATTGGGTCAAATTCACGAACCTACAATCTGAATTTTCCAAAAAAATTTCCTCAAACACGAAAAGCTGGGATACGGGGATATTATTGGGAAAACTTAGAATACAATTAGAAAAATTCAATTTTCCAAAAAAAAAAACGAAAAATCTGAAAGCCGATGATTACATTAGATTAGAATTAGATATCAGTTATTCTACTTATTAATCGTCTACATTATCTTCATCTAGTTCGATTTTGAAATACTGGTGTTTGGGTTTCGACATATAACAGTGATGAAATACTTAGGTACTTGTAACTACTAACTAGTGAGACATTTAAGTAACGAAACGGTATTTGTAACAAATACAATGTAACGAGTACTAGTTGTAAAAGTAACGAGTACTCCGAGCTCCGAGTACATGAAAGTAACTGTATCATCACTACTTCTTGGTTATCTTGAATAGTAGACTTTTTACGAGCAGTCCTCAGTAGCTGCCCTGTGTTCCCCACTTTCTCCGATCATAGCTAATATCTTCATGGAAACTTTTGAACAAGACGCTATTGACTCATCTATTCTCAAGCCGAAATGTTGGTTTAGATATGTCGACGACACTTTTGTTATTTGGCAACATGGTCGCGAAAAGCTTGTTCCCTTCCTCAATCATTTAAATTCATTACATCCCAATTTTCTTTCCACCATGGAAGTCGAATCGCAAGGTTTGCTCCCATTCCAAGATGTATTGATTAGTCGACAGACTGACGGTACTTTAGGACATACTGTGTATCGAAAACCCCCTCACACCGACAGATACCTCAATGGTATTTCCCACCACCACCCTGCCCAAAAGTAATCTGTCATAAACTCCTTGGTTCACAGAGCTGTTAACTTATCTCAACCTCAATCCTTAAAATCAGAATTAAAACATCTTCCATCTGTCTTATTATCAAATAGTTTCTCCCATTAAAACATTCAAAGAGCCATGAAGAAATACCCTTCTCCTAAAATTTCAAATCAACCTGAGCCACAAACCCTCCCTGCCTGCTTTATCCACTGCCTATCTTCCATATATTGAAAACACAGCAGATCGATTTTCCAAAATCCTTTAAAAACATAATATTTCTACTCGGTTTTCCACACTTCCAAAATTATCTCAGTTTTACAACCCTATCAAAGGTCCCCTTCCTCCTCTTCACTAAGAAGGTGTTTATAGCATTCCCTGTTCTTGCGGTAAAGTCTACATTGGTTAAACAGGTTGTACAGTAGCTACTCATGTGAAAGAACATAAGCGCTGTACAAGGCTTCGTAACACCAGTGAACTGTGTAGCGTGAAGGATTCTTCCTACAATAAATACGGCTACAGAAACCAGTAGAACCTGTTTCAGTTCAAGCCTCAAGCCTGCCCTGAAGATGCCATTTGTAATGGTTGGCGAAACGTCGGCATCAAGTCGAGCTATTGTGACGCGGAATCCGTCCGGAAGCAAAGATTTTTCAATAGTTCTAGGTTGTTCACACTAGAAAAGGAAGCTGTAGCTTAATGACATCTAGATAAACTTTGTTCGATAAGAAGAAAACTGATTCAAATGATGATTTCATATTAAAAAACTTTGATATTACCGGATAGAAGACACTACCAATATGCATATTTTTTAATAGTAATAATTTATTAATCATTGCCTATGAATGTGGTTAAATCTCAATAGACAAAGTTTTTGGTTCACCAGTTTGAACAGTGACAACACGTTCTATAGTCTGTTTCGCCCTTCTCATTGGGCTCGTCAGTGTGACGAGGCAGACGTGAAGTCGCTGATCAACCAACTCCGAAAGTGATTTTAATAAGTCACCTTCGAAGTGTTCGGCGAACCAGAAGTTCCAACTTGTAACATTTTCTCCTATAAATCGGCTAAGGGTCTGTATACGAAATAGTACCATTCCATTTAACTTTTTTCCAAAAATCACAAAAATGTTTAATTGCTACAGATCACGCCCTCTAGTTTATTTTTTTTTCGACTGAGCTTTTCAAAAGATCAAAAATATTCAAATCGGTTGAATGGTTCAGGAGATATTTGAATGTAAATATATTAAAAAATGCATTCACCTCCCCCTCCCTTATTATGACAGATACGAAAAAATATTGCAGAGCAAAATGATGCGGTATTGCCCAATCTATAAAATGATGTTTTCAAAGTTATAGCTCATCTTCTAACTTTCCGAGATAACGTGAATTGTATGTTTCTTCATAGCAGTTACGCCTCCTAGCGGTTGAATAATTTCCAGCCATTTCTCTTACCCACTTTATTTCCGAGGATTTTTTCCAAACCTCTAGGCCTCACCATTGTCGAGATACAGACACTCCGTACCCTTATCCGGACAGTCTGTATATATACAATATGTCTCACTAAGTTGGACACATATGGAAAACTTGTTTATTATTAATTTTAGGAAATGAAGTTATTCTTCATAAAAAGTTTTGCATGTTCTAAAATCCAAAATACAATCATCAGATATTAAATTTTTTCAGTCGTACCTATACGCGGTTTGTCAAAAAATATGAATCTTACTCAAGAGTAAAGTACCTTTATTCACAATGTGAATTATTATTTGGAAATATTAAATCATAACATCATGAGGAAAGCAACGAATTTATCAGACGAAATAGGAGATAGAGATCCAGACACAAAATTAAACGAAGTTTATTTTAAGCAGTGTATTGACAACATTGCCCAGGGGAGTTTTGAGCCGTACAATCACTATTTTCCATCATAAAACTCAAAATATGTACTTTTTGTAAAATGCAGTTATTTATTATTATTATAAGCTAGACTAAACTTACCGAAACAGAGTTTAGTAAAACAGAAATGCATTAAAACATTTTTTCTAAGCCTTCGAATCCATTTCAATATGTAGATGTTATAAATGTTGATTTGTCTATAAATTTTATTCGTTCACCTGTCGCATGGTATCTGACTGGATACAAAGTAGAGATAATGAATCAATGAGGCGGCCATTCAACATCTCCATTTTTTTAGAGCAGCCTGGCAGGGAAAATGTCTCTAAGAAGAGCGACGGTTCCACGCGCTGTGTGGCATGTAGCGCCATATTGCTGGGACCAGAAGTCTTCTATGCCAAGTTCTTCCAACTGTAGTTGCAAAAATCCACGTATCATTATTCGATATCGTTCTCCATTAACAGTAACTGGATTGTCTCTGGCATCTTCAAAAAAGAACGATCCAATGATTCATTAGGAGCATATTGCGCACCTAACAACGAGTTTTTGAACAAACTGCACGTTCTTGTGGAGCAAAAGAGCGTTTTTTGTTCCCCAATGATGATAATTTTGCTTGTTATCACGACCAGAAAGGAAGAAAATTGCTTCATCGACCATTATCAGATTTTGCCAAAAATTGGAGTCTGGTTCCACTAAGTTCGTAACGATTTGTGCGTATTGCAAACGTCTTTGAATATCAATTGGCCTCAGTTTGAATACAGTTTGAATTTTGTATGTATACATACAAAAGTGCCAAGATTCTTCTTAAAGTTCGCTCATTCAACCCTAATTGCGCCGCGCGTCTTCTTGTGGAAGTTGTTGGTTCTGCCTGAACGTCAGCCTCAACGAGCTCAATATTTTCGATCGAACGACCAGAATAAGGTCTTCCAGTGTACTTTACATCACTTACTGTGACATTCTGTAAGAACGCGTTCGCTAAAGGACGAACTCCTTTTCCTTGTGGAGCTCTTTGACCGGGATCCCCTCAAAAAAAAGCGCGTTGAGTTAAAATTATAGGAGAAAAGTTTTGGAAATACAATTTAACAATTCATAACAAAATTCCCTATCCTACTACTTTGATATAAAACTAAACTAATTAATGCGTTACAATTTCAATTACTCGTGTTTCTGTTGGTATCGGCGACGTGGGCCATTTTTAATAGAAATTGATGCGATAAGGATGCTTTGTGCTGATACAATTAGTTTTAAGAAATCCCGTCTTAGTCGTTGATACGTCTTCTGATGATGGTCGTGAGACCGAAACGTGTGTAAAGATGAAAATAATAAGTATATGTGTTAGTGTGGCCTATTTATCGAGAATTTATATATAATTGATATAAAACGTTACTTTTGACAGTTGTCAATGAGATATGAAATAACGCAATTAAAACAAAATTCCATGGCTTTTGACAGTTGTCAATGAGATATGAAATAACACAATCGAAACAAAATTCCATGGCTGGGTATATTTTGCTGCTCCCCATATTTTCACATATTACAACCACCTTTAGTTTCTTCAATTATATTTATCTCTTCTCATATTATCTGCGCAAAAATAGTTGGAACTTCTTCAAATTTGTTTTGTAGTAAAATTTTAACCATTACATATTTCCACATTTTATAACCATTTTTAATTGGGAATGATCCAATAGCCGAATGGGAAAATTTTGAAAAATTAAATTCAAAATTGTGGCTTTTTACGTTACTTCCGCGAGCATACTTTAGAGACATTTCCTTTGTTGTTAACAGAACAATCTATTCACCTTTCAGGAATAAAAATAACACAATTAAATTTTTGTACACTGTACTTGGTTTTAAAATATTGTGTAGTTTTGTGATTTTGGCGAGGAGGGTGCTTCAGTATACAAAACACACACCGTGGGTTATCTAAGTTATCTAAGTTATCGTCTATTTCTATATTTCTACAATGAATTATAGAAGGTGTATTAGTTGTGATGTCAGATTTGACTCTGCACAGTGTTGACTATTGTCCACCTAAATTCGTGAATTTACCCACTGTGCGCTGCATAGCTTCTCTTACATCCGACGGTAGCGACCCTGCGGCAAGAGTTGTAAGTTCACAGACTTGGGCTACGCTTTTAATATAAGAGACGCATTACCATTCTAAAAGATGTTACATCATGGTATCTTAAAAAAACACAAGTAACAGATATATGTTTTAATTACAAAATAGTAAAATATAAAAACTTAATATTTAGATAGATATATTAATAATAGTAGTAAAAGGGCCATGAAAGAAGAAGTAGAGAATTTCGCTGTAAAGATATTGTTCTAATCTTGACATTTTAATTGTCACTTATCAAAATTGACTCAAGTTTTAAATTATTTGCTCCAAATTAGAAAACATCATATAGGAAACAAGTAAGGAAATGTGCTTTTGCAGACAAGACACATTTTCTAGGTGATTGAATTATTTGCTATTCCGTATTTTGACAATAAATTATTAATATTGTAATAGGAAAAGAACAAGATAACCCCTACTTAATATTATCTAACTAACAAATAGGTAACTGTGATCCACCAAGGACATTATATTTATCTTAATATAACAATCAATACTTAAAATAATTGGTTTTTCCTAAATCTAAATTGTTGGTGTATTACGGGAAACAATCATTTTCCGATAGATGTCAGAGATTGGCTAGGCGTGCTATCTGTCTACGCTCTACGGTATATCCATACCACATATAGTGTATAGGCTCCTTATTATTGTAGATTGTGCCAATGTATTTTATATATATTAACATAAACTATAAATACGATTACTAGGATAACAAAACATAACGAGGATTAATAACATAGACTACTTCAAGCCCACTTAACATGAAGTTGAAACGAAAAGGTCTAGTATTTTAACCAAAAGGAAACGGGTAAAGATTCTGAGAAAATATATACACCTAGACAGTACGGGTTTCAAAGTGGATACTTCATACAAATTCACCTGTGATGCAATGTGGTCGTATACATCATATTAAAAAACAACAATTTCAGTTAACTAACATACCAATGAGAATATTGAAATAAGAGAGTTTGATTAAATTCCATACTCCCTGCAAAATGTGTTATGATTTATCCATGATGTTAATACATAAGGCGGTTTTCTGTCGATGCTTTTAACTTTAGAACTTCTCTACATGATAAAGCTAAACGGTTTTCCAATTTACTCACTTTCTAAGTGGTTTAAGCTAAATTATTTTTTATAATCTTCATCATCTCAGAAGAACCGCGGATGTAAGAATCAGGAAGGAACATATAGTTGAAGACTTGATATTCGCAAACTGTAACACATCCCCTAAAAGACTTCTGTAATGTGTTCTAAAGAGTTCTGTTGGAATATATTTCCAAAATACAGCATTGAGCAAGAATATGGAAACACTTGAAAATTTTGAATACGATTTTAGTTCTGGATTTGTTACTTTCATATTATACTTTTTACTGCATAGAACCATCAAATTGAGAATTAAAAAGTATAGTTTTATGCATTGTTATTTTCTATTAAAATATCAATCGAAACAAAATGTCAATTATACCTATTTACATTAGTTTAGTGTGTTTTCACTAGCTTAAGTTTAAAATGGAACAATCAGGCTAAATAGAAACTATTTGGAAGTCTTACGTTTGATTTTAGGAAAGTTTATATTCCTGTGAAGTATTTATATTCCGTTCAATAATTTGCTTCCTTGTCAATAGCTAATTACGCCCTCTTCAGTTGATGAAAGGAAAATAATTTACCTAAAATTGGACGGCCAAAAATGACTAGCGCAAATAATGTTCTTCAAGATATTACATTTGCTTTGATTGCAGTAAACATTTAACCACAGAACTTATGTGGAAAGTTAAATAGCGTCCACATAAAATGTAAAAGCTATTTAAGGATTATTTTATCAGAGGCTACAGTTTTTGTGGGATTATTAACATTGAATCAAACTACAAAATTTTATGAAAAGCTTAGGTATTCCGATTCTTTTGCCCATCAATGTTTATTCAATTATTTTGATTTCCTCGTATCAATTGCAATTCGTAATCTCATGTTGGAACTACAGGAAGCAGTTCTATATGTAGAATAAAAATCTAGATTCATCGTAAAGCTGTCTTCTACCTCTATTATCAGGGATGACTTAAAATATATTTAGCTATTAGAGCTACTCCTCTTGTTCAAATAACTAACTAAGTGCTATTTACACAATGAATAGTACACATAACAGAAAATTGAGGAGGAAATTATTATCACAAGCAGAATACTAGATATTACAGTATAAATTAATCACAACGTAATATGTAAGACTAGATTTGGAGGCTTAATCAACTGTTAATTTTTTGAAGCTTCCATCGATTCCAATTCCAAGTTCTTCGTTCATTTCGGATACGAGCGAGCAAGTTTTTTCGTCAATTTCGATATACATATCGTCCAGAGCTAATAGATCGTTACGTTTTTCTTTGAGAAATATTTTGAATTTTTCTAACATTTCTTTAAGAGGAACCTCACCCCCATACTCCTTTGGTAAAATTTTAGTATCTATTTTCGAGTAGAAATCATCTAGAGTTTTATGAATCTGTAAAAAAATTGGTCCGTGTTCATTGAAAAACAGTTTAACGTCGGTTATACTTACAAAAATTCTGCTCTTCAATTTTTCACTCAATACTGAAATTGCAATTTCGATAAATTTGATAGCACTCGAAGAAATATTCAGAAAGTGGTTGCCTTTATGACGCATTGGAGTTGTGTTCTGCAAAAAAGGAAACATACTTTGAGTTAAGTTTGATCTTCACCAACAGACTTTACTTTTTTCTTTAGCAGATTGCCCAATGATCAATGTAGGCTAAAGGCTTAACAATTATTATTATGCCATACAAACTTATTGCTTAAAGGTAATTCAATTTTTTTTTACATCATTCTTCAATCTTTTATTTTAGAATTAGAGTCTTGCATTTCAAAATTAAGAACCTTCAAATTGATGTATATGAGTAGACATATCGAAATTCGATTTTTTTACTACTGGCAGTGAAATAATATCAAATTTATCAACTGACAATTAGGTATGGACATATGTACTTATGTTCTGGATGGAAATTTTTAAGACGAGTAAAATGCTCTAAATTCCACTGAAACTTGATGATGTGAGTTTTATTATACAACAATCAAATTGCATTGATAAAGTGAAATGGCCTCATCCATCTTTGGAATGTTTAATAGAAGGTTATATTTACCTGAACACATCTTAGAATATTCCTAATATCTGCCAATGACCACAATGAAATATGAGCCATTTGAAATCCTCCTTCATCGTTCACGTACGTATATCCATTGATTTGATTCACTTCATCATCCATGAGAGCTTCCGTTATCAGGCTGTGGACTCTCACCATATGAGCAGAAGTAAATTTATGAGGATCAAAGTTTGCAGCGCAACTAAACAACACCAAACGTCCCTCGTCTCTGTCGATCAATGGAACTAAATATCCAGCGTCGATGATCTGGGATAATTCTGGATCTTCGCAATCTAATTTCGTGAACCACTGTGGATAGAGCTGACGAATAGTTAAGTATCGTTCAAGCATTTCACATGCTTGTGGTACACTGAATTTCTTAGTGCGTAGAAATCGCAGCAAAAATGGTGCATCTGAAAAATATATAACATGATGAGTGGCGATAAGAAAATGAATAACATGACTTTAGATTATCGGTTCACAACAAACTTACTTCTTGTTATATGATAAAACGTTTGCAATATACCGGACACGAGAAGTTTATGTTAATATCGTGCGTGAGCATTACATAAAAAATTGCAATTAGGTATTCCACAAATCAAAAATTTGGTATCTTTCAGATAATCAAGCCAAATATTCCTCATGAAATCGTACGATCTGAACCCGTGGTTCCCAACGGAGTGAACCCGGGGGCGCTGGTAATATATGTGGAGGGGTTGGTAGTCCTAGAGACAATTGACGGACGTTAGGAAAGTAACCAATGCCTCATTGGGTAATACGAAAATTTTGAATCTTTGGATAAAAGTAACCTTGGCTGGGAAAAATGCAAACCTGATTTATTATTTACTCAAAAGTGTTGTAGTTTCCCAAAATGGGGCGGTTAATTCAAGAACTTTTCATAAAGTTGCTCACCCATAAAAGGTTGGAAGGAGCTGTCTGTGTAAACGTTGTATTACGCATTTGCAGTTGAGCTTGATGATAATCATCGCGCAGGCCGGCGAATTCTGAATTGCAGAATATTCCTATTTTTAACATCCTGTGCCATTAATGACGCATTAACGACCATTTGTACAAAATTTCTTTGTTTACCAAATTAAAATTACATTATTTATATTAGTCATTAATATTTCTTCCTAAATATAATCTGCAATAGGTAGCATGAATAAGTCAAATTTGTTTACGAATATTTCATCACAATATCAACCGGTTCAAAATATGGTAAAAAATTATTATTGATCACAATCTCACCACTTTCAACTTCAGGTAATAGGTACCTCAATATATTTGGCTAATAAGTAAAACATGGAATACATAACATATAAAGGTACATCACATTAATCAGAGTGAATGTTTATTCATGTTCAACTTAAAACATGAAATTCTTAATATTTATAAAAGAAATATTTAATAATTTTTGTTTACACAAAGAATGTTCCACTTTTTAATTACATCAATAAATATGAACGCTATAAATAAATAATAAGGAATAAAATTCTGTACCTATACTCGGAACACAGTTTTGAAAATATTGATTTTCACAGAAGATAATCATAAACTCTATAAAAGTTTCATAAAATTTAGATAAAAAATTAATGGTCATTTGAAACGCGGAGGATTGAATAACAAAATGTAAATAAAATATTAATTTACACTTGTAATAATACATCTAAACGCTGCAATGTAAACATTTTTTTTATATTGTTAATCAATTTGAATGAATTTAGACGTAGTAACCGCCGGAATGCTGGAATTGAAACTTTTCTATTATTAATATTCGTAATATTACTATTAATTGGTCAATTTACATTCATATCAAAACTATTTCCATACATTTCTGGATATGAGCCCATTATTTATTAATGAATATATACTTCAACAGAACTAATACTTCAGAAAGAATATCCAATTATGAACGATGTGCATTATGAATTTTATCATACAATGTTAAATTTGAAAGCATCATGAAAATTATTTAGGGAATCGAAATTACAATTTGTTTGGACAAAATAAATTGTATTTTTACACACATCCACAAAATATTATTCTTTGACTTTAGTTAATTCAAAGCAAAAAATATGATTCTTACCTGTCCGACATTTCTTTATATTGGGGTGTTTATTGATCCAGTCTCGCATCTTATCAAGCGATTGTTCGCGTATGTTATCATCTTCTCTGAGTTCATCTAAAGCTTTTTTCTTTTCGGCCGCTGGCAACTGGCAGATATAGTTTTGTGCAGAGCTGTCACCACCTAGACCCATAGTTTCTGAAAGCATCAAATAACTAATATTGAAACTCCCACACGTTATATGCTTTGTAATTATTTTGAGGTGAGTATGGCATTGAGCATGATCATTATTATGATCCACTAATTCGCTATATATAGTAACATTTGTGCGAGTTACGTGTTTTGCATATTTACTGAAGATAATGGTGTAATTAATTATAGGTTTAAATCATTCGATGTTGGAGGAAATAAGTCGCCAATGTACGGTATTGCCCAGTTCATTTAATAGTTTCAAACATTAGGAAGAGGGAAAATTGCCCGCAAAACACGAAATTCTGGGATACAGGGGGGATTTGTACGCCTTGAATCGGCAATTTCGATGAGCAAAAATGTTATTGGGAAAACTTAGAATACAATAAGAAAAATTCAATTTTCCATAAAAAAATTCTGAAAATGTGCAAAACGATAATTTTTTCTCTCTTTGGTATGCAACTTCAATTATTACATTAGACTTTTAATTAAGTAATTCAAAGTGGCTTGAACGTTTTAGCGAAAGCTGCCATGAGAAAATGCCTAGTACACTTTTGAATACCCTCGGGACAAATTCAATATATTGTTGCCTGTCCTACCATTGTTGATATCTATCTTTTTGAATTCTCTGATTTTCCAGAACATTTTTTAGGGATTTTTGAATTTTGTTGGTATGTATGTAAGTTCCCATTACTAATTTTCCACTACTAGAAAAATATGAGAAAATCATCGCAGTCGGCAGTGGCACTGCCAAACTGTGCGTGGAGGTGTTAGATTGGTTCATGGAGTGATATAGGGAAAGATCGTAGCGATGAGTTAATGGTCAGAGGTTTGCAATGGTGCATGGAGTTTTACATCATAGGGATATGGATTGTTAGTGAAGGATAAGTCGAGCGTATTGGCATAATGATTAGTTGCCAAGTAATGGCGAAAGTCACAGCCTGTCATCCTGCCTCATTCACCTTGTTTGAGAACTTGAGCCAAGTGGAGTTGTGAAAGTTGAAATCCCCCATAATTTCAGCTGCTGGATAGTTCTGCGGAATGAGTTAATCTGATTCATTTTCATGGATTTATAGCTTACTATAACAGTCTATCCACTTCCAAGATAGAGGACACGTAGACATGTGGCGTTCACGTGAACAAAATATTCACATCGCTGTTTGAAATGCTGGCCAGCTTAGAACCACCAACAAATTTAATGAAAATCCTCTAATCGGTTCATTGTTGAATTCTACATAGCGGAATCGAGCTCGTGCAACTAGACAAACTGCAGCGCGCGATCTTTATTGGTTTATGCGAAAAATGGCTTGAACGTACCGGAAGCATAAGCCGATTCCTTTCGTTACACTGGTCCATGGAATGAAAACGTTGATTTTTTAAGACTCTAACTTTGAATTGGGCATAGATTAGAATTTTCCATTTTGAACTCAAATAGTCGAAATGATTATCTTCCGTGCAAGGTTTTTGTCGATTGAGACAAAATTAGGCCCACTAGAGGCTTAAAGGCGTTCTTTGAGATATCTACACTTCTATGCGACCAAAATCGATTTTCTCAGGCTCAAAATACTTCTAATAGAATCTAGAATTTGAATTCTGTGAAAAATTTCTTATCTCAAAAAATTTGGATTTTTCGGTGGTCCAAAATTTTCAAAAAGGCCTCAAAGTTTTGAACCTAAATGCCTGAATTTTGGATATTAGGTGCGAAACATTGAAATTTTTCGAATGAATTTATTTTCGAGTTGATAAATTAAGTATTTCGTATGTAAATCGCAAAATATGAATTCTTCAAAATGGCACATTTTGGCGCCAAAAAATAATATAGAGCAAAATTCTGAAAACCAAACAGAAGAAGACTGAAAGTAATACCTTTCACCGATATCGAAAAATTAAAAACTCTCGATAATATACTCAATTTTGCGTTACAATAAAAAATACACTAATTGAGCCCTATATCGGGTCCATGATCTCCGATAAACTTACAACTTGCGCCAAAATTTGGAAATTAACTTTTCTCACAATTTTTTAAAATATTTTTCCAGAAAATGCATAGTTTTTTCCACAAACGCGAAAAAACTGAAAATTGCCATCTTTAGGTTGAAAAAATAGCTGTCGTTCATAAAGCGGCAAGGTATATCCAAATTTCAACCACACCATCGTGATCAGCGCCCCAAAAAAACATATAGTGTGACTAAATTACTAAATTACCCAAAAAATTCCAAAACATTTCCTAGGGTCACTGGACTACACTCACCCACTCCGTATTACCCGTTCGGGCATACACAGCGTACTGATATATCTCCTAATTTATTTATGTTAAAACGTCAGTTAATAGACCTTTTGAAAAATGTAGATTATGTGTCGCTCGCTAGTTAAGTAGGTTCTATTTGGGGAGGTATCTGCCAATATCAAATGTAAGTGTGAGTCTCAAATAGAGCTTCTGAGGCCATAAAGAATTTCAAATTAACTATAATTTTTATAACAAACTGTGAGGGACAATGTATCAGATCTGATCAGCCACTGTCATACTTATTATATCATTTTGTTGCACCACATCTGATAAAATGAAAATTAGATGGACTTTTAATTCGTTTGATCAGTAATCTATTTATTTATGGTTGGTGGAGTACCAATTGAAAAGAAATTCTCGTTAGTTCATTAACTTACCGCTCATTATAATAACCGATAAAACTTGTATTTTGTACTCATCCTCATACGTAAAATAACATTGAAATGTCGATAGTAATGGACTATAGTCAATATGGTGGGAGTATAACATCAAGATAATTATATTAAAGCACATGATACTTTTGCTACTAATTATTTTATTGTCATTTGCTTGAATATCGATTCTCCAAGGAACAAAATGGACCTGGAAAAAGTATCATGATGATCTTTGAGTTCTTATAAAGTTTGGAACCAACTGAGATTTATTCCTCCCTGGATGTATATCGTATGATGTATGACAGTTGTATCTATTATTTAATGTAATTTGTGATATGAAGTAAACTTTCTGAACCTTTACTTCCTTTGCTGGTATGCTATTTGAATAATAATGATCTAAGTACATGGTTATATTGTGACATATCATAGTTCAAGTACCTGTTAATGTTCTTATGAATATAGAATAGCGAATAGGTCTATATAGGTATATTTATGATATTAAAAACTTCTACTTCCTGATATTAAAGGTCAGAATTACCGATTGGGAAATATTGATGTCTACAAAGCTAGGGAAGTGAAATTAGCGTAGTACAGGGTCCACAATAATCGACCTTCTACTGAATAGATGTTCCTTTCTATCGAGTAATTCCTATAAATCGGTGAACCAATGTCAATTTTTCATTTTACTTTAGTGTAAGAACGTAATGAATGAAAACTTCTAAGTAAAGATAAATAAATAACAAATTTAAAAATCAGGAGAGAAATAAGTTAACGCCAACATAAAACATTTCCGAAATACAAACAAGTGAAAATGAACTGTCTCCCAAGGAAAACAGCGAAAACACAATTCGAATACATGTATCAAAACTGCCAATTCATGAAAACAAAACATTAAAGAATAAAATCTAGTATGTTATTTATTATATTGTTGTACCATGCTGTAGCAACCCACCATTATAAACTGTTAAAGTACTGGACTGGTCTAGTGTATTATCTTCAAGAGTCAGCTTGGGTTCGAATCTAGGATAGTAGTGACGTGACATTCAAGTACAAAACTAACGAGAGCCTTTAGGCCACCCTCTTATCCCCCCACCCGGGTGTACAGCGTGTCCCATTTTGGGTACTTTTGCGGGGTATCTCCTTTATTTTTAAAGATAGAGAGTTGCGGTTTTCGCGACACTGTGCTACTTTTTCGTGAAACTCAAGATGCCGCCAACAGAATTTTCATAGCCCTTTTAGTTTTTAAGATACAGGGCATTTCTGAAAATGTTGCATTTTGTGACCCCCCTCGTATCTCCGTTATCCTTCAACTTATCGAAAAGGTAAAATAACATACTAATAGATTTTTTTTCGTAGAATGCAGTGGTGTAGATAACTTTTGTTACATATTTAGTGTTTTTGAGTTATAAAGCAAACTTATGTTTTTTTAAATGGAAAACCCTGTATATTTATAGACTATAAAATTTGTCTTTTTTTTACCTTTTCAAAAATATATGATAATATAAACTTTTTTTCAGAAACACGCAAATAATTGACAATTTTCAGAAATTAAATACATATTTTAATAGTAGGCCATTGATATTGTTGATGACAAGAAACAGAAATAAACGTCAAATCTCTATCGCATTTAAGCTGTTTATTTTCGTTCTCTTGGTATCATTATTCAATGGATATTTATCAATTTTTTTGAATAATGGCAGTTTACGAAAATTATGAGAAATATGATATGATGGTATGTTTTATACAGAGTAATGAAAATTCTGAAGAAGCTTCGGAATTATATTTCCAAAGGTGAGTAAGCTATTATGGCTATGAAAATCTCTATTATCATTTTAATTTTTGCTTGTTAGATATCCAGAAAGAAAGCAACCGTTTTTTGGGATATTTGCCCGTTCAAAAGCAAATTTAGTTGAGCACGGATCATTTGTTCACCCGCGCCCTAAAACATACAACAAAGAGAACAGGGAAAGAAAAGAGATAGATACTTTAGGATATATAGAAGCAACACCTTCGTCCTCATGTAGAAAAATTGAGAATGAAATTGGTGTGCCAAAAACTAACGCTCAGAGAATCTTGAAGAAATATAAGTATCATCCATACAAATTTAATACACTACAACATTTGCATCCTGGCGATGTTGAGCGCCGGGCACTGTTTTGCCAGTGGTATTTGCAACAAATCGATGATAACGATTTATTTGGCAGACTTGTTATCTGGTCAGACGAATGCTTTATTTCAAGTGCTGGCATTTTCAATCGTCACAATACCAGGAACTGGCATAGTGAAAATCAGCATTTAATGTTTGAAAGGGCACAACAAGGACGCTTTGGAGTTGGGGTTTCATGTTTTATTTTGGGTAGACATATAGTTTATAGGATTTTTGAAGGAGGTATTACAGCACGTAGATACCTAGGAATTTTTGAGGAAGTTGTTCCAGAACTGCTCGAAAACATTCCATTAGCCCAGTATAATGCTGTTTACCTACAGCAAGATGGTGCCTCAAGTCATAACTCTAGGCTCTTGAGGGCCTTTCTTAATAATAACTTTCCTCAAAGATGGATAGGTACCAACGGACCTGTTAGATGGCCTCCACGATCACCAGATCTCTCACTTTTAGATTTTTTTTATGGGGCTATATAAAAAATTAAGTATATAAAACTCGATATGACGGCATTGCAGAACTTCGAGAGGCAATTCATTTAGCTTTTCGAAATCTGCGAATGAGAACAATGGTTCTTTTGAACGCTATTCAAAGAATCTCAAAGATGTGCCAATTTTGCATTAGAGAAAATGGTAGTCAATTTGAACATCACATTAATTTTTTTTAATAATGTTATTTTTTTGTGTTTTTGTTATATTGTCAGTTTACGCCACAAAACTGTTCTTACAAACTTACTGTTAGAAAAAAGATCTATGGGAATTTTTTTTAATAGATACCTATATACAAAGTATCCAATTATTTGTTAGTAATATGTAACTTGCACTTGTTTATTATTGTTATCCATAGCCTACTATTAAAATATGTATTTAATTTCTGAAAATTGTCAATTATTTGCGTGTTTCTGAAAAAAAGTTTATACTATCATATATTTTTGAAAATGTAAAAAAAAGACACATTTTATAGTCTACAAATATACAGGGTGTTCCATTTAAAAAAACATAAGTTTACTTTATAACTAAAAAACAGTAAATATGTAACAAAAGTTTTCTACACCACTGCATTCTACGGAAAAAAATCTATTAGTATGTTATTTTTACCTTTTCGATAAGTTGAAGGATAACGGAGATACGAGGGGGGTCACAAAATGCAACATTTTCAGAAATGCCCTGTATCTTAAAAAATAAAAGGGCTATGAAAATTCTGTTGACGGCATCTTGAGTTTTATGAAAAAGTAGCACAGTGTCGCGAAAACCGCAACTCTCTATCTTTAAAAATAAAGGAGATACCCCGCAAAAGTACCCAAAATGGGACACCCTGTACGTATACTTCATAATGCATGTTTTCGAGGCAAGAAAAATCAATGTTCTGCAAATAATGATCATCAATCAATTACATACACTTTAATAATACATGGGCTTAAGGGGTAAAAAATTTACAACTTGCCGCTTGGAGTTTATAAATCAGGAAACGAAATGCATACCTGGCATCTCAGCCTCCTAGGCCACAACCACCGATGCAGGCTCTACATTGATTTCGGTTAATTCACTCGCCGTATTATATTAACTATATGGGTGGGGGGATAAGAGAGTAGCTTAGAGGCTCTCGTCAAAACTAGGCGTACCATGACCGCCTCGGCCTACCTACCTTCCCAGTGACAGTTACGGCGAGCTAGCAGTCTACTCATAGAGATCAAGAATAGAGTACTCGAGCAGCCAATTTCGTGAGCATCTGTAAGAAAATTATCGGTGCTCTTTCCTTTCCTAACTTATCGGACCTCTCTTCGATATTTTAAAAATAGACAGAGCACCGAAATTTCGACTCGAGTACTCCATTCTTGATCTCTATGGGTCTACCACCAGCCAGGAATGTCAGTGTTGACAGTTGGCGCACCCCGAGCTACGGCGACTTAGCGTTCTACAATTCGCCGTGCCTCTCAGTTGCGCGCTTGTCCCTAATTTTCAATGGCCCAAACGACATAACTTTTCCAATTGTTACACTTTTGGCGCATCTACAGACTAGCCCTATTCGAACGATACCTCAACCACCACCCTACCCTCTACTTTTCTCTCTTCATTTGTTTGTTTGAGTGAAAATTCATAGTTTCTTTCACATCTCGCGTAAATACAAGATTTAAATCTGGTACAATGGTGTTTTCCCGATTACCATGCAATAATAATCAGCCACTGATTGAACTAATTAATTGTATGATCAAAGATTAGAGTTGAAAAAGTAAATAAGCCTTTATTTTTCGATCCAATCGATAAGGGTCGAAAGGACAATGAACATCTTCATTGATCTGTCATAGGCTTTTGCTAGCCAGAGTTCCGAGTCCTTAAGATCGGCCTACGAGAATCATTAAATAGGGGATTGAGGTCATATGTTCATGTGAATTTGTCCAGTACGTTAGTGAAAAGATCGATACTGGTCAAATCAATGTGGGCATCTCATTTGAACTGTCACAAGCTTTTGCTAGCCAGAGTTCCTATTCAATAAGCCAGAGTTCCTATTCAATAAGCCAGAGTTCCTATTCAATAAGATCAGCCTACAAGGGTTATAAAATAGGTGTTACAAACAGGCACATGGTAGATAGAGCCGGAGGAATTTTTCCTATGCGAGTTTGAAACTGAACTGGGAATACTACAGGGCATTATCTTGGACCCTTACTATTTATATTATCATGTTATTGGTCTCCCTGATCATGTAAACTACAAAATATCCACATATGCAGATGCTAGTGCAATCATAGTATCTAATGCCGATATCTGTATTTGCAAGTCTAGATTGATGATGTTGTTCGACAGTTCATCGAATGGTGGAAAGGGAAACATCTGATTATGAACACCAAGAAAACAACAATTGTCGAATTCGAATGTAAGTTCAGGAGAGCATCCTTCCGGGGTAGGAGACTTAGAGATCCTCTAGCCGCCCTGCACCAAATATCTTGGATTGTTGTAAGCAGTGCTGGATGTAGGCATTTGGGGGAGGGGGCACCATGCTGCCTGACGTTGACGAGCAATAATAGGTTTGCAGGATAATAATAATAATACATACGTAAATATATATATTTACATTACTTTCTCCTATTTTCTTTCAGAAAATGAATTGGTGGTTTCTCCATGATTCATTTAATTAGCTTCTTGGCTTTCTATAGGGAGTATTGCAAGATTTTTCAGTCCGACTTGAATCATTGTTGATCTGAGATAATTTTTAATTATCTTCAGTTTACTCCTCTCACAACTGCTGATGTATAGTCGAGTCAAATAGATAAAACTTACGTAAATCGAACGATATGGACCGATTTTGATGAAACAAAGTGCATTCGATTTGGGATGACGTCTAGAAAGAAGCTTACCGGTTAGTTTTTTGTGCAAATTTGTTATGTTTTTAACCGAAAAATACTTTTATTAATTTGCAGCATGAATGCTTTATTAAAGCAATGTCTTATTTATTGAACAATACATATTTGAATTATTAAAAAAATGTTTCTGATAATATTCACTGAACCACAGAACAAAATAATTTGCAAATAAAACGAATGATAAATTTTACTAATCTGAACAACAGCAGCATCCAACAGTAAGTGACGCGTGGTGATCATTTATTATGTATCAACATTACAATAGCAGCGTGATCCATGTATACGTTGCCGCGTCTTTATTTTGGGGGTATGGGAGGGAGGACCGGTTTAGATAAACAGCTGCTCTATGAAGCGGTGGATGCCAAAGAGATCTTATCATATGATAGATGCTGTGTTATAGTATAGTGTAGACTCCATAGTTTAAGAAAAATACCTACCTGCTACTCCCGCCCGGTTTTTATTACGTATATGTCCATAGTATATGTAAAAGATGCTGTGTGGAATATAAAAAGACTGAGTAGAGAAGATAGAAAAAATTTTTGATCAGCGGGAATTTATTTCAAATTAAAAAATTAAAAAATTAGAATTCGATTTTGTTTTTGATTTAAATTAGTAACGATCCCCTTTTAACAAATTTTTAAACATTTAACATAAAAAACCGCCTCCACAACCCCTAACTGGAGATTTCTGGTTAGTTTTGATGAAATTTTGGAAGTTGGTAAATTTTTCGGTTAAAAAAATAATAACAAATTTGCACAAAAAACTAACCGGTATCTTTTTTCTAGACGTCATCCCGAATCGAACGCACTTTGTTTCATCAAAATCGGTCCATATCGTTCGATTTTCGTAATGAAATACCTATTTGACTCGACTAGTAGTTGGGAGCGTTATTATTAACTTATTAACAGTTAAGTTGTGCAACGGATCACGAAGAACTCGGATTTCAGTAAGGAAATCTTCTTCATTATATTTAATGGGTAAATTTGCAGCACAAGTTTTCAATTCCTTATCATTAAATCTTACAAATGAGCAAAGAAAAAGTGTCGTTGAGTGCAGTTATAATTTTCATTTTACTCTAATCCTCTGTTTTACGCTATCTCTTTAGCTGTCCTTATCCAGTCACTTGTTTCATTTTTCAGCCTTCCCATTGTTTTGGTGAGACCTTCCAAAATTTATAGTGTTGGTTCCTCACTATGGTCCAGACCATGTATATTATAGTGTGAATATGTCCTGACAATTGCAGGGGGTGTTTTCATGAAGTAATTTCACGATTATCTAGTAAACAATTATAAAAATACATGTAGAGTGCCATAAAAGTGATTGCAAACCCTCTGAAATATCATGGGAACTGTACGTAGTCAGTAGAAGTACAGGATAGATGGTTGAAGGATCCACCACTTAATTACGGGTGTTTCCAATATTCTACGGTGACTGCCCTTTAATATTGACAGGGATAGGGAGGCCTATTTCCTTCATTTTTATTTTGTATCTGAAAACCTAGGTTTTTAATATTTTCTAAAATAAGTCTTCAATTCAAAACCGCTTTGCTCACTCACACTGCTCGTTTCTCGCGGCTGAGAAACATCCGTGAATCACACCAACAAATTCTCTAAATAATAGGCGCCATTGTTGTTTGGGTCCCAAATATGAGAAAAAACCAAAAGCTACCTCTTCCCCTGGGGCGGAACAGAAGGGAATACCCCTCAAGTTTACGGTTCATGTCATAATAAGACTTTTGTTATTGAGTCTATCGAATTTTTTCTTTTGGAACCTTGTTTTATAATAAAAAGCAAAACCCGCAGTTTACAAAATCTAAATTTCAGCTGCAATTTTTAAAGGGGCATAACTTTTTATGGGAGGCCCAAATCGAAAATTTTAATACTACCTTCAAATGAACTAAGGAGGCCATCGTTTCATTTGTAGTAGGTAGATGCGGAATATCCTGTATAAAATTGTATTTAAATGAAATAAAACCGACACTTCCAACCCCCTTCAAAAATGCATGTAAGGGTGTCCGCTGAGGCTTTGCTCCTTGATCAGTGGTGGCTTTTTATTATAGAACAAGGCTCTAAAAGAATACGTTTTATATATTCAATAACAAAGGTCTCATTATGACATGAAACGTCTTCTAAAACCGCATGCTTAGGGGAGTCCGCTTTTGCCCTGCCGCCAGGGGAAGTGGCAACTTTTGGGTTTCTACCATATTTGGGTCCAAAACAACACAACCTTTACAGAAAAATCTTATTATCACAAAGAAAGTATGGATTATAATTGGTAACTTTGGCCAATTCCCCAGGGCGACCTTCTACAACAAGTGTCCGCTTTTTGGGTGACAATCGTTTTATCCACATATCTCTCGGACTAGTTTATTAGTATCAAGGGGAAATGACTGATTACATTCAGATGGAAGTAAATTTCGACCGTATATAATAAGTTAATTAGAGAAGAACTGTATCCACACAGCCATAATAGAAGCATTTTTTAATCACATACATTTTTAAATCACATTTCATGTGTCGATAGCTTTTGTAAGATTGACTCATCAGCGTTATGTTTGTAAACGAAACATCAATTTAACTAGACACCGATACAAGTTATGCCAATGTTATGATGTGAAAGTAACGCAATAAAAGAAAGTAAAATGCTTTCTTCTTTTCGCTCGATCGAATTATACTTAATTAGTGACCTATTTCTTCTACGAACAACATATGTAAGACAGTAGGACAACAAAGGTGCTATGAAAAAACTGCAGCTAATACAACAAACAGCTATGCGAGTAGAACAATACCGTTATCTGTATCGAAGAATACAAATTTAATTCATTTATTTATTATAATTGATCTTGACCATTTCTCATTCATTCACTTCAACATGTCAATAATAACGTCGTCACTTGTTTTCTAGAGTTGGCATTATTATCAGTCACTTCTCAATTTACAGTGCAAATCTAAAATTAAAAGCTAATATCTGATAAAATTTTGAATACGTTTGATGCAAATATCTTTTCTTAATTCACGCCTTTTCCTATGCCGAAGTTATTGCTGATTTTCGAATTTGAATAATTTTTACTTCCCTCACAATTCATAGTAGATAGGAACATTGATTAAACAATGATAGGAGTAAGGGAAATATTATTAATGAGAAATAATCACCCTTATCCACTTAAAATACTATTAAAGTACTTCCGGCTACCAAGTAGCCATCATCAGAGTAAACTAAATTATAAATCAAAATGTGCCTGTTTAAATACTCTTTGGGGATAATAATGTAAACAATCAGCTGGAAATAAATCGGAATTTAATAAATTGCTTTTTCGCTTATACTTTTCCATCCCTTCTAAATTACCTAGATATTTGTCTGTACTGTGTTTTGAAAGTCATAAGTAAAGGGCGGAATTTATGCACGTCAATTCAGTTAAAATATGCGCATATATATGCATAGTTTTTCTTTGAAATATGCAACAATATGCATTTATTTGTCAAAATATGCAATTATATGCCTTGAGTATAACATGGAAAAATGGAAATAAAGAAACGCTGACTCTTACAAAAATTATTTATTTTAAGTAAAATTAGAAGAAAAATATAATAGGTAAAATGTTTAACCTGAAATAGTATAAAATGCATGTATAACGATATATTTTCAAAATTTTCCAAAAAAAGTGTTTGCCTTCTGTCTGTAAAAATATGTTTGTACAAAGATAAAGATCTTTCAACATCTACCGATGTGATCTGGCAATATTTTAAATTGTGTAGTAAGTTATAAGGCCAAGGTATTACTTCGTTGGATGGTTTAGTATCAAAAATATTTTTGACTTCCTTTAAATACTTAAAGCCTTCATCCTTTCCCACAATAACTTCGAGTTTACTTCTTACTTGATTTCCTACATCACCGGGAACTTTTTTGCATTTGTCGGAAAAAGTTTCAACAATATTAATTGATTCTCTTAAATTCATATTCCTACTTTCTAACGAAGTTATTATATCTGGTATAAAACTAAAATTAACCTTAATAAAAACAAGTCCCATAGCTAAATTTACATTTTTGAATACTGCTTGACTTTGCACTACAAACTGTGAATTGTCTTCTAAATCTAAAACTATGTCTTTAATGGCTTCAAAATGGTCTGCGTAGAATATCGCGGCCTTAATCCATGTTCCCCATCGAGTAATTACGGGCTCTGGAGGTAAACTAACTCCTGGCAATTTCTCTCTATAGATCTGCACTGTTAGAGGTGCTTTCAAAAACACTTTCTTTACATTTGAAATTAATTTGTTCACCAAGGGATACCTTTTAAATTATTTCAATTATCTGCAAGGGTCGCACTTAATCTTTTGATAAAACGAAAAACATAAAAATATGCACAAATTTGATTTTTGCCGAAATATGCAATTTTTTATGAAATTTGTAAAAATATGCAAAATATGCAAATATATGCACTTTGCATATATTCCGCTCTTTAGTCATAAGCTGTATTGAGAAATGGTGTGACCTGTATTCAAAATATGTTCTGCTAATGCTGATTTTTCACCATTATTTTTCTTTATATGGGTATCGTTCCTATTAGTCGTATGTACTTGAAAGTTTGCAGATCGCATTAAAGTGGTGAAAATAGGAACTGTAATGTTTTTAAGGGCAATAGCCCCGTTTCGAGTGGTATTTCTATCATACATCTTGATTTGTTCAAATGAAATTATGGTATTTTATCGAACCATAAGAGCAACCGTGTTTTTCTGGTTATAAATATATATCACACGTATATATTTAACCTGTAGAAGTGTACGGAAATCTCATTTTAAGATTCAAGATTCAAGTGATCAACATCTATTTTATGTTTTCATTCTGTGCAAGAAGTCTAGACTTCTTTATTCTGTGGTACATGTTGATAGTTTTCAGTTTATAAATAATTTCCAACATATATTCTGTTCGTACAATCATTTACATGTGACCCACAGGAGTGTTTGAAAGCTATTTTGCTAACAAAACTGAGACAAGTCATGGGATCCATTGATCACAGCTTTTTTTATCATTGAGGTAGTGTTAATTAAAATTTGCACATGTTGTATAAAGGGCATGATACAAATACCCATCCAATTGCGAAATCTACAATATTACAAACATTTAACCTGACTACTCTTGAAACACTCAAGAATATCTTTTCTATTATCTAATTAATTGTATATTACATACCTGCAATATACATTTTTTTTTTGATAAGTCATTCTACAGCACTGAAGATTTTCTCAACATGGACATGAATGTTTTATCTTCAACAGATGCTGATTTTATTTTTGTTTCTATTAATGTACAATTTTCTTTTTTTATCGCAACTTTTATATATTTCCTAATCTTGATTTAAGCTTCTCTTTTGTATGTATTTCTGATTGTAAAATACTATTACCAAATAAACATTATTATTATTATTATTATTATTATTAATATTATGATATTGATGCTAGTTCATTTTTACTTTATTGAATCTTCATATATCATCTGAAAATGAGCGCAAAAGCTGACTTTTAGAACTCGTCTATTTGAATATCACAAGATCCAAAACATAATTGTTTAATTTCATATTTCATGTTTTAACGGAACAAGAGGAAACTGATAGCATTAAGTTAATTATTAGATTATATCGTATTATTATTATTACCTTATATTGGATTCAATTTTAAATTACGTTTCATGTTTCAGATACTGTAATAAATAAATATATATAAATGACTGATACTCCAACTATAACGAAAACCGAAAAGTTCTCGAAACAGAAAATCTACTGCAAATTAAATGCTCGACATAAAATTAAAATTCCGTCATATGAATTCAGGATACACCGGAGTAGAGGAAAACGAAAAATCAGACGAACTGCCAAAAAAGGGTTTCAAACACCATTTCTTGGACCTGAACCCTTCTGCGGAATAAGCGCCAGCACAATACTGGAAAAGCACTAGAAAGAAATGGAGCATAAAAGATTTCATCACTGGATATAACTACAAGGATTGAGGCAGACAAAGATACTTCTGAGAAACTACAACCAGAAGAGATCTAACCGAAGAAATAATAAACTCAGAATACCAACGGGAATCCTAACTGGGCACTTCCGGTTGGAAAGACACCTAAATAATCTCGGATGAGTAGAGGGGTGCAGATTCTGCGAAGACAAGGATGAAACTTCTACCTACATCCTCGCAGAATGCACTATCCTGATGGCGTCGAGAATAGGCGTTGATAATATATCACGAGGACGGTAACCTGGTGAAGCATGGTGAACACTCGTGAGTGGGAACCGCTCCACTAGGTGACTAATGAACCTCAATGCTCCCCCCACCTTAATAATAATATTAGTAATAATAATGTGAATTCCCTACAGTCCAGTAGCGTGATTTTGAGTATCATTCTGAAACACAAATCTTCTTCCATGTATATTTCCATCATTGATTCACAAAAACCAAGGCGGTGCATATCAACTTAGCTCAATTCATACTACAAGAATCATTCGATGCACGCGTCAAATTTTCTTCTGATTTATCACCATAGTGTGACCTGTGACTGATCACACACTTACTTCTTGTACGCTGAGATATTAATCTTAATATGATTGAGATTTGTTAGACTTCTAGGTCACTTTTACAACGTTTTCTTCTTAAAATTCAGCCTATATTTTGCTCACTGTTGATTGAATGGTTAGATTACTGTCGTGTCGTATTTAATTGAAAAGATTTCTCTATTTGAACAGATTTTGCGGTCAGCTATACACGAATATGTTTGTAGTGCAACCACAGACTTAGATAATGTAAACGAATATTATATCAATACTTTGTAGCAAATCAAGTGTTTTCATTTATGATGATAATAACTTTAAAATGAACAATTTAGAAAAAAGGAAATATGCATTTGTAGAGATAGATAGATATTATTTAGCTCCAACCTAGGAGATGATTGATGATAGATTCATACAGTATACAGTAATATAAATACTGACTTCTTATTGGAAACCTATAACTAACTGACAAAACGTCAAAAAAATTATCCTACTTCCTAAGCTTATTCGATATTCTATTGGCGGTTACAAATATTAGAATATAAGCAAGTATTCAGTTTCAGTACTAAAATAGTACTGGCTCGACAATTTTTTTGAATTATAATAAAGAAAGTTTTCTGACAACTACAGATAATCTATTGAAGAGTAATGGTTCCCAGTATTAACGCTATTTCTATTCTTCTGAGACTAAGAAAGTGCAGATCTAAATTAGCATTTATTTCTAATGGTGCATCCAGACTCGAACATTTTAGCCCGAAAGAAAAGAACAGGGGGAACGAACCGAATTCGCGTAGTGTTAACGTTCCTTCGTGATGAATAGAACGAGCTGGATGTTTTCCGGTAGTTCTTGGTGAAAGTGAATTGCTTAAAGGAGTTTTTATCTGTCGAATCATTCATTTGTGGTGCTACCAGGCTTGAAATTTATTATTCAAACACCTACATACAGGTTCGGAAATTATTTATCTTGGGTATGGTGGCTTCATGAGAGCGTAAAGAATAGCTTGCTATATGATAGAGAGAGCATTACAATTTCAGGCCGGTCAGCTCAGAACGTAGGACGTTAGTATCATACCAGCACTAGTCGGGCGAATGTGTGAGTAGCAGTTAACGCCTCGGGTGGGGTAAGGGGAGGGGCGCATAGCAGTGCGTCTCTCTTGTTTATGTCTATACCCCAGAAGAATTATTTCCGATACTGTATGTAATATACTACACTGAAAATGGAGTTCGATAGGGAAAATTGTCTAAAGTTGATACATATCTATGCTGTCGTTTTTTTTTCTCATTTGTAATCATTTTACAATCAATAAAAAAGCACCAAATAGTACCGTTAGTATCCATGTTTATGTCACATTCCGTATTATGTATTAGTACTTTCTATGGACTTAAGAGGCTTCAAAACTGGTGACTGAACTCCTCACAGGACACTGCCATCTGAACAAACATTCACACTTAATGGCCAACGTTGATGACCCAGGTTGTAGTAGATGCGGAGATGCGAACGAAACCGCCTCTCATATCCTTGTCGAATGTCCAGAACTCACTTTTCTTAGGCTACAACACCTCGGCAGCGCATACATTCCGCCTGAGAACGTAAGAGACATCAGTCCATGCAGAATCCTAACCTTCGGCGCTGTCTTAGGCCTGCTGGACTGAGTCTTGTATGAAGGGGCACACAATAAACCCAAACAAGCGGCCTAAGTGCTCTGGATTTGACCACCCAGGTTCTGATTGATTGAAGCAAGATAGGTAGGTACTTAAAATGTTTATAAGTCTTACTCTAGTAAATATTGTAGTGTTTCCGTTTTCTTTCAATCGATAAGAACAACTTTCAACTAAATTAGACACTACGAACACTTTCAGCAAGTGGAAACATTAATGTCCTGAACGCAACGAGCATTTGTTCGGCCTATTTGTCCTCCTTGTTCTTGTACGCTCCATCCTTTCTGTTCATTCGGACTGAAATGTTCAAGTCTGGACGCACCATAACATGTCTGGCATTTCTATCACGTCTCGTTTCGAATGTATCAATTTTTAAAATATAATTATATAAGTCAATCTGTGTCGATATTCACAGATGGAACTGTTACAATATTCAAATCAACGAATGCTCTCCTACAATCAGCACGGTAGAGTAGTCTTTACATCACACGATCAGTTTTAGATCGAATTTAAAAACATTTTGGCACCTGGGTGCATGACCCCATGCTAAAAGAGCATAATATATTCGAGAATGATTTGGGGCAAAGTATGTAGTCAACAGAATTTCAGTACAAACTGGATCAATTAGGTGTCTAAGAACAAAAAACGTGTTCCGACATAGATAACGCGACCATATTCATATGTGTTAATTGTGATTTTAATATTATAATATTTGTAATAATGAACTGTATTGTGACAAATATCATCCAATAAGTAATTTCGCACTCAAGTCTACTATTTATATAGGAATTCAATGGGTAATACACACGCTTTGGTAATAGCTCTGCTAATCACACCACATTTTGTATTTATGTCAACTACACGTGTGACACCATCTCTACCGAAATGAAGGGCTGCTACTCTTTCTAGCTACAATTGAAATGGGGGAGCAGTTTCTTTCTTGATCAATACCAATGATCGAATCTTCAATAACATGTTGCTGCATACTTGCTTTTATTTGTCTGGTTTGGAGTTCAGATAAATATTCCTGCTGCCAGCGCCTCCAGTAGTGCTGCATCATGAACTGGATCCGTTGATATCTATTCAAGCGATATCTCAGGAAGAACTGATAATGATTTACCAACCAGAAAATGAGCTGGCGTGAGTGGTGTAGTATCATTTGGATCATTGAAGATGGGACAAAGATGACGAGAATTTAGGATTCCCCCAATTTATGCTAGTAAAGTGGCATACTCCTCGGGTGTTAAAACATTCTTCCCAATTACTCTCTTCAAATGATTCTTTTGATGAACCCCCGGGAATAAAATTCTATTTTATATTTTCATTGACTAAAATATTTGCAATTTTATTGGACTCCAATTTCAAAAATTCAAAAATTTTCGAAAGTTCGTTCACAGTTCCTATAAAATTAGAAACATTATCAGAAAACATATTATAAGGCTTACCTCTCCGACTAATAAAGCTATTATACACAGCCATAAAGGTGTTGGTAGTCAATTCTAAAACAAATTCCCGATGTACAGCTTTTGTACTCATGCATATAAAGACATATGTAGCCATTTGTATTTTTTGGCACCTCGGGTTTTTCTATCTTTTACGAGGAAAGGTTCACCGTAATCGACTCCAACATTGACATTGGAAAAATTACCCATAAAATAATTCATATCACTAGGCTTGACCTTAAAACATTACACATTTTTTCACAACACCCTTGCATACGTTTCTACCTGAGATAGGACAGAATTGTTCTCTGATTGAATATAACAAAGGAACAAAGCTTGTATTATTAATTCGGTGAGTATATGACCTTTTGGTAAAATCATCGGATGATTTTTGTCGAACCCAATCTCTGACTTTTCTATTTTATCCCCTACATGCATTACTTCTTCAAAAATGGAGAGATTCAAACTCAATATACTACTTTTATTATTAAGTGGTCTCTTACTTACTAATTTAACGTAACCCCTTTCAAAACGATGAATTTGTACAACATTAATCAAGGATAGTAAGGCGGACTGAAGTTCTGTAGGTGTTAAACTGATACTTTGATACCGTTCACTCAATTTAGACTTACATTTTTTTATAAACCATAAGTCTTATAGTTCGCTGAATACGTTTGAAACAAGAAATTCTATCTATCAACCGTAATACAGTTTCATCATGATCGATAACTACAAAAACTACAGTTTGTTGTTCAGGGACTAATAATAGCTATTTGTAATACTAGGGAGGAAAGTATATGCTTCCCTCCCGCCTATTGTTTAATAATCCAAAGGGAGAGGACTTACAGTTTCCTCCAGTGTAATACATATGATTTTTTTGTGCTACATTCTTAGAAAAAAAATGCTATTTTTTAAATAAAAAGAAATAAAACTAAGTAGGTACCTACTCACTAATTCAATTTTATAAGCTTGCAGAGTTGTACTATATACATATTCATAGTAATTAGCATATCAGTTGTTATCACGGTCGTACATACAGGTCTGGAAACTTGAGGGCTGTTTCCTATGTGTGAAGTGGGACCGCTAAGCGTCGACTGTCGAGTAGTACCAAAAGACGTCACGGGTGACGCAGTAGTCTACGAGTATTTTCTGACAAAAGATGCGAAAATCCGAAAAAAGTGGATGCTTGCGATTCCAGATAGAAATCGTTTTAACGAGGTCTTTCATGAAGTTATTTTTAAGTTTGACAAGAGTAACAGTTCAATTCCTCTCTCAAATCAGAATAGTAAATATTGCGTTAGGAGAAAAATTGGCAGTGTCAACATAGCCGAGGTTTCCGGACCCGTCGAGTGTACAGTACCGGAGGTTTTAGTGTATAATGTATATATTGTAAGCATAATGAAAGACAACATACTAAACTAGTATACATGTATTTTGATTGTAATCCTAATTTAATTTAAAAAATGTTTATATGCGATCGATTATTTTCATACATTTCTTTTTTAAATTACTACCAAAAAAAGCCTTAGATAATAAGTACATACTCCGGAAAGGAATCGTTTTAACGAGGTCTTTTATGTGTGCGAAAATTGGGAAGTTATTTTTAAGGTGAGTAATACATTTTGACAAGAGTAACAGTTCTATTCCTCTCTCAAATCAGAATACTTAGTAACACTGCTTGCGCATCCGGAAAGAAATCGTTTTACCACGTCGATCCAAGCGCTAGCTAGTGGCTGAGCGAGGGACTACGAGTTTGGCGACGCGTAAGAGACCCATGTCAAACATACGAGTCCCCAGACCTGTATGTACGACCGTGGTTGTTACTAATTCATGTTTTTAAGAAAGGCTGTTCATAGGATTATTTTTGCAACTTTTTCAAGAGTGAGGATGGTGGGTACTTTTCTTAGGGATATAAATATATACTTTCCTCCTTGAGGTGGAAAGTATATATTTTCCGAAAGGGTGGAGAGGGCAGAAAACGTCACCTCGAAAAGACGTAGAAAATAGCTATTTGTAAAACTAGGGAGGAAAGTGTTTTGTTTGATAACAGTGTAACACATATGATGTTCCTGCGACGTTTTTATAAAAAAATTTAAAATTTTTAAATAAAAAGTAATAAAAATACGTGCTCACTGATTTAATCCTATAGGCTTATAAAAATGTACTATATACCTATTCATAGTAATTAGAATAATATCAATTGTTACTAATTCATGTTTTTAAGAAAGACTGTTCATCGAAATATTTTTACAAATTTTTCAAGAGTGAGGATACTAGGTATTTTTCATTAGGGGCAGAAACATATACTCTCCTCCTTAGGGTGGAAGGTATATAGTGGAGAGGGCAGAAAACATCACTTCAAAAATACGTAGTAAACAGCTTTTTGTATATCTACGGAGGAAAATGTTTTGTTTGATAATCCAAAAGGAGAGAATGATACAGTTTAATCCAGTGTAATAACATATGATTTTTCTGCGATTTTCTTATAAAAAAAAAAAAAATTTTTTTAATAAAAAGTGATAAAGCTGATTCAATTCTATAAGCTTGTACAAATATACTATATACCTATTCATAGTAATAAGCGTAATATCAATTGTTATTAATTCATATATTTAAGAACGACTTTTTTTTCGCAAATTTTTCAAGAGGAAAGAGAATAGGTACTTTTTACTAGGGAGGGAAATATATACTTTCCGAAAGGGTAGGAGAACATTCAAAAGACGTAGAAAATAGATATTTGTTACTAGGGAGGAAAGTATATCCTTCCCTACAGCGGATTGTTTGATCCCCGGCGCGAAGCGCAGTTATTCCTTTTAATAGAATGTACTTGCACAGAAATATAATTTTAAGACTTGACATAACACATTCTTATATATTACTCTAAGTTTGAGTTACTGCAGTTGGTAGAAAGTTATTTTATGACCGGAAAAGTATAAAATTGCCAAATTAGATATATTTTTGTTTTCATTTGATAAGTAAGTTTGGAAAAAATCAAGAGATCATAAGTTATGATTCTTTCAGTTTCACAATGTAATAACTTCGGAAAATAAAATGTATCAATCATCTTTTTTTATAGTTTCCGCAATAATTAATAAAAGGAATGATATTCAATGGGTATATTTCAAAGTTGTCAAAAAGTATTGAGCTGAAACAATCATCGGTGAATATATGAATAAGCAAAAAAAAAGTTTTCTTGAAATAACAGCAATTAATGAAATCTTACGGATGCGATCAGTTTTGAAAAATGATTTATTCAATTTATTGTAGATTTCTCTCACAAAATTTTAAATATTGTGTCACAATCTTATCATGTAACTTAATTACATATAGCTTCGTGAACACCAGCAAATTATTAGCATCCGCGTCGAAATCTAAAACGGATTTATATTTTGGTCTGCACAACTTTTTAATATCTATAGATACCTGTATTAAAATTTGAATATATTCACAGTATATTATTTTTGTAATTGTAATGTTCACTCCATAACTATTATCATAATCGTTCATATTAATTCAAATGAACATACCTAATGCATTTTATTATTAAAAAAATGTATTGCTGTTGTTATTAGAATGTGCTCCCCATTCTATTGTGGCAATGGTATATGTAAATGTTATAAAAATAATGAATTATTATATTTATAACATTGCATGTGAAAGTATAATTAATTTATTTCTCAATTAATCACACATTTTTTCTACTGCCATTAAGAAAATTTATGATTGCATTAATTTATCTGTTTTTATGATAAATGAAGAAATCAGAAATTGTCAACGTCAAAACATCATACTTTGTTTCCCGTTCAATCATGCATTTTCTCTATTTTCATTCGGGTAATTGATGATTACATTTAACTATTCACGTTTTCTTATGATGAATTATATAAACATTCTCGGGAAATATGCTTATTATTTTCGGCTTTATCTACGTTTCGTTTTCGGTCTCACGACCATCGTCAGAAGACGTATCAATGTCTAAAACGAAATTTCCTGAAACTAATTGTTGTATCAAGCACAAAGCGTCCTTATCACATTAATTTCAATTAAAAATGCCCATGTCCCCGAAACGAACAGAAACACGAGTAATCGAAATTGTAAGACACTAAGGTTTCAACTACATGAATATGTAACAAGAAGCCACTGCAATCTACGTCTAATATTCAAAGTCATTTCACGTAATGTTTGAATAAGACTGAAACCAAACTATAATACGTTCAAGTATCCACTTTCGAACCAGATGTTAAAGATTTATGAGGTAATAGGAAAAGGATGTCAGACCTACCTTGCTATTTCAGCATTACCTAAAATATACTTTTAACATCATAAAGACTCGTGTAGACATTTGCAAGGGTTTCAATAATTAAATTAGCATAAATTTGACTTAATGATTGAACGTCTGTTCCATGATTTACAGACTTGGTCACGTTTTATGTAAATCATCTCCAGGATAGATCTTTTATAATAACCGGTTTCTTTTGATAAAATATTAGCATTTTTGTAATCGAATTGATGTTTATAATCAAAGCAATGTTTGTCAAGGGCGGTGGAATTTTCAAAATTTTTGTTTCTGGTACTACACGTATGACCATACCCTCTTTTTTGTAACTATTGTTTAGAGATTCCTGTATGAGTTCCATCGCAATTTAAACAATTTAACTTACATACTGTGCGGATTTGTTTATATTTAGGTATTAAAGGTTTTAGATTTGAAAGATATTCACCAACACAGTTAGTAGGTTTATGCACAACATTTATATCATACTTTTTCAAACATTTCTTAATTTTCTCTAAGGTATCCGGAATGTATGGTAATGTTATAAAATTATCTATATTACCGTTTATTTTATTTATAAAGACGTACCATTATAGATTTCGTTTATTCTTTCTTTAATGATGGGGTTGAAGAATGTTTTGGGTAGCCATTCCTTTTCAGAGTATTAAAAACAATTTTCAAATTTTTGGAACGGTCCTCTGGGTGGGACAATTTAACAGCGCGATTTCTAAGGCTGTTTATAACTCTATTTTTTTAACTTGTTGGTACAACTAAATTGAAGTGAAGATATCGTTGAAACCAAACTTCTTTAGTAAACCACGATGTTTCTATTTTTCCATCTGAATCATGCCTAATGTTCATTTCTAGGAAACTTATGTTTTTGTTCGCTTCTATTTCACAAGCAAATTGAAGTTTGCAGTGGAAATTGTTAAATTTAAAAATTACGTACTGGATGTTATCATTGGGAACACACATTAGGTAATCATCTACATACCGCATAAAGAATACGGGTTGAAAATATAATGAATTCATTATAGATTCCTCTAGGCATTCCATAACTAGGTTAGCAATAGTACCTGAAATACGAGATCCCATTGATGTGCCGAATATTTGTCTAAACTATTGCTCACTGTATTGAGAATAAAGGGTATTCAAAACAAAATTTTACTGCATTTATGAATTCAAATTGATCTAGAGATGTGTGGTTTTTAATCTCTGCCCAACGTTTTTTGATGCTATTTTCAGCTATGCCTATTTCTGATTTCTGTTTATTCCTTTTATTTGTTACAAATTTTACTTCCTATTTAATTTTTCTTATGATAAATGAAAGAAGTAATCAGTAACGAGGTTAAAATTGATGTAACAACACAAAAAATCAGTCGTTACGCCTATTTTTAAATCAGGAAACAAAGAAAATATATCAAACTACCGTCCAATATCAGTACTATCAAACTTTGCGAAAATTATAGAAAAAGTCATTAAACTGAAACTGATGAACTTTCTTGAAACCAATGACCTATTATCTAAGAATCAATACGGTTTTCGCAAAAATAAAAGTACGGAAAATGCAATACATGAGTTAACTTCTCATATTTATGAATGTCTAGATAAGGGTGAACAGTGCGCGGGAGTCTTTCTAGATCTTGCAAAGGCCTTCGACACAATAAGCCATGACCTCCTATTAGAAAAACTTGATAACCTAGGCATAAGAGGCCTTTGCAATGATCTATTTAAATCCTACCTGTCAAATCGAGAGCAACAAGTAAAACTAAACAATATTCATAGCGCTACCAAAACAGTGAATCATGGAGTACCACAAGGTACTGTATTGGGTCCAATTCTTTTTTTAGTGTATATTAATGATTTCTTATTATTAAATGAAAATTGTATCATAATATCTTATGCGGATGATACAGTAATATTTTTTAAAGGAAGAAATTGGCATGAAATAAAAACCGTGATTTTAAATAAAATGACAGAAATCAACAAATGGCTCAATAAAAATCTACTAACATTAAATCTAGATAAGACTGTATGCGTACCTTTTACATCATATGAGAATAACTTACCAACTTTTGACGAAATAATTTTACATAATAACAATTGTCTAAAAACAGATGATAACTGTGATTGTGATAAATTGAAGATATCTTATAAATGTAAATATCTTGGTCTAAATAGACTCACACCTAAGATGGAATAAACATATTGCAACATTAGTCAATAAAATACCAACATTTTTTTATGTCTTCAAAGAAATAAAGTCATTTCTAAAAATAAATGAACTGAAAAATGTGTACTATTCTCTTACACAATCATTATTACAGTATGGTATAATAGGCTGGGGTGGAGCACTCAAAAACTCACTCCAACCGCTCTTCCGGGTACCAAATAAAATCCTAAAAATTACATTTAACAAAAATCGGAACTATTCTACCAAACTACTCTATGAAGAAACAAAATTTTGCAATATCAGACAGTTATACATTAAATCTGTGTTAATTTTCTCATTTCCCAATATTCATAATTTAAATACAATCTCACATACTTATCATACCACAAAAAAATCAAACTCAGATTTAATAGTTCCCAAAGCACATAAAACCATAGGTCAAAGATCAGCAAATTACTTAGCTCCACGATTTTTCAACGCCCTTCCACAAAATATCCGAATTTCAAGAAATAAAGTTATCTTCAGTAAAAAAATAAATCATTATTTAACAAACAACAATATAGAACATCTCCACAAATACTTTTAAATTTAGAAATATATGTAGATATATATATATATATATATATATATATATATATATATATATATATATATATATATATATATATGTATGTGTATATATATATATATATATATATATATATATATGTATGTATATGTGTGTATGTATGTGTATATGCACACATATAGGCATACCTATCAGGCCTGTTCTTTGCAAAAATTGTCCTTTTCCAATATTTTTTTTGTAATAATTAGATTAAAATCTGTGTTCACTATGTAAACCACAGAACGTACACAGCAATATTTGTACACAAGTTTCACTTATATAAATATTGCTGTGAGCATGAGGTACATCGCAGAATACACTCATAAAATATATATGTATAATATGAAAATACTTGTATCTACTTTTGTCAGATTTGAAAATTAATTCAAATAAACTATCAAACTACTTTTTGATTGAAGAAAAAAATCTCAAACTGTAGTAATAAGGCAACAATTAATATTAATGAAGAGTAAGCTAAGCCTCCTAGAACCTATAATAAAATATACACTAAAGTAACATAATAATTGTATCTAATACATCCATTTTTAGATCTCCTTCCTTCACGATAGAACAAACACAAAAAAGTAGACCGGTACTTGTAAAAATCCTATATCGATGACAAAACATACTTGTACATTTTTGAAAAAGTTACTGTTGGAAGTGAAATTATTCGAAGAATCATAAAAGATTTAAGTTCAATCAAATCTTGATAGTTTGAAAAAGCTAAGAATTGACAGCTGTTTCGACCTACTGGCTACTGACTTTCATCGGAACTATGTGAAAACCTCTGTTAACTTACTTTTGTTTCTTGACATTTACTTAATGAATATTGGTAATATATTTCTCCATTCATGAATGTATAGGCACCTCATAATTCGATATACTTAAATAAGTTAACTCGCGAATTTATAGAAAGATTTAACTAGGTAAAATAATTTTTATTTGTAAAGCTTAAAAATCACTTCAAGTAGTATTACAGTGAATTTTACCTGCGTTAAGTCGGAAATAACATCAGTGTATATAGCACTTGCAACCACTTTGAGGATGAGTTCGAAGGAAGCCATCATAAGAACAGCGACTTAATTTCAAAAGTAGGTACTGGAACTCAATTATTTTATCAACTATAAATCAATTGCACAAAGTGATTCTAGTGGAAGTTGAATTTTAAAATACATTAAAACGACATTGCTTGTTATCGCATTTGTTTTAAAGTAGGTCACGCTCCCACCTTTACAATGTAACGTGCACCTACAATCAGTAGTCTTTATTAAAACATTGAATGACTGTTATTGTTTTAAACATAAATATAAGTGAAATGCACCGGAATTATTTGAACAATGAACACTAGGGCTGAAATAAATGTCCGTCTCGTACAATACAAAGTGAATCCCACGTTCTCTGGAATTTGCAATTGCAATTTACGCTGGTTTCACTTGAAATACAAGTTTTCCTTGTTTTAGATCCTGGTTTGAAGTAATTCGGTGGATTGGGAATTAGTTATTGAATTTGAATTTCAACTCATGAATTCGTACAATATATTTGATTTTTGCCTAAAATTAGAACTCAATTAACTTGAGTGTTTACGTTATCCTTTATAGAAAGAAATAAAACTATTTATAGGCAGCTTCTGAATCTCAGCGAGGCCTATAATATTATCGTTCTCTATTGATACGGCGTTCAGTTGATCTAAATTCATGTTATTTATTATTATGTAGAACAATGTAATGAAACATAAATTTAAATTTATATGAACTGCAAAGTTGCAATTAAATTTCGTTATTGTACACATTTCAAAAAATATTTTCAACATTTTCATCCCCGATCTATAATTTTTACTCAACAATGTGAAAAGTATTTGTTGAATTATCATTACTCAGATACATGCTTAGTTGTGCTCAATATTAGTAGTATACAAATATAATACTCGTATTAATACACATTCGCCAAACATTTTCACGATTAAAAGTAGGACAAGATTCAGATTATCTACAAAGGATTTACTCCATTTTATTTAATCGGTTCACAAAAATATTTAAATGTACTTAAAATTTCAAAAATAACTTGTATGACATATTGAGAAAATCTTTTTACTGAGTACAAGAATTTTACATTCCTAAGAAGGAAAGTTTAGTTTAGTTCTAGCTTAATACTATTATTTATATCAAGCTCGCCCAACCTTTTTAACAGTCGGGCCAAATTGACTATTCAAAAATTACTAGGGAGTCGCTGACCACTGACTGTTCCTATTTTTGTTACTTTTAATACCAATAAGTCTTGTGCAACATTCTGAAATTTAATTGTCATTTATTAAAGTAATAAGATAAATAGCATCCTATGCTAAATAAAGAAACAAAACTGTATGTAACAAAAATCAAAATCTAAGTAATTGGTACAATCAATATGATTTCTCACATTGTTTCTTTCTTAATAATTTAGGCGTCAGATCAGATTTTGGCAGTAACAACAATTCAGAAATATGTTGCTCAGTTAGAGATGTGCAGTATTTATTTTTTACACAATTAACATTCGAAAAAATCTTTTCACAATAGTAGTTTACGTAACAAGTCCCGAAAGTGGTCTTTTACTGGACGAGTGGGCAAATTGCAGGGCGAGCAGCAGGCGAGTCCTGCAAGCCTGCGAGTCCAGTAAAAGCACTTTTGGGACGTATTACGTACAATATTTTTTTTAAAACAGACATTGTTGTACCATAAACTTCATATTATTCAGTTTATATTTTTATAACAAGAACTCTTTATTAATTAACTTTTCAAAAATTTGGTATGTTTGTTCATATCGTATCCGGGACTTCGACGGTAATAAATCAAACGTTGCTTGGGTGGCCGCCTTAACAATTCATCTGGTATAATTTCATCTTCCATTAATTCACAATCATTTTGAATATCCATTTTATAATAAATGTCACGTTTTCAACTAAACGTCAAAATATGTCAAGTTATTTTATAGTTTTAAATAATACAAAACTCGGTTACTATAGAAACCAATTGACCGCTATCTTAGACTAACTATTTTATTATTTTTTTCATTAGGTAGGCCGGAAAGTAAATAAAAATGAGTCCGGTAAAAGCTTTTACAGGACTATCACAATAATTTTCTGGCTCGGTCCGACAAAATGAGATTTTCTGACCTAAAAATAAACCGGAAAGTACTAATTTCTGGCCGGTTTTAAAAAAACTTATGTTGATTGCAGGAAAGTCTTCTTTTGGCACCAATTTTCAGAAATGTCCAATTTTTTCTGAAGAAGTTTGTGACTTTGAAGATAATTTTTCTGCAAAAAGGTTTTTTAGTGTCTTTGAGTATGGGAAAGAGGTCAATGTTTTCGTAGGATAAATCAATTAAAAACAGATTCAATCTAGCTTTAAATCCGCTGAACAAAGTAAAAATAGTCAGAAGTGAACAATCTTTGCCTTGTTTTTTGAGATTTAAAATATTGAGGTAATTGGTAATGTCAACAGGAAATGCAAGATCACACAACCAGTATTTATTCTTCAGTTAATAAATTTCCAAAGGAAATTTTTATTTCCTATAAAAGCCAGATAATTCGCAAATGTTTGAATTTTGAAACTTGCTCGCCCTTGCCATTTTTAATTTGTTTGCGGGCCTGGGGTTGGTGGGCTTGATTTATATGTATAAAAACTATGATTAATGAATAAATATTATCTTATCACATTAAATAGTATCATCAGTATTGAAAAAAATAAGGTCAAACGATTTTCAAACTTTATAAAGCCTAAAACAGAGTTTTATAATGCATAAAATGATTCGACAAAGTAATGATAGGAATTATCTAGGTTTGAGTTAATTTAATATAACGAATAAATGAGATAAATGCGAAAAAGTTGCATTGGTTGCATTATATAACTACTTCAATGAACTACCTTATATACGGACAATTCAAAGATAAAATAAATTGAAATAGTAAAAAGCAAATGGTTGGTTTAGTTTCACATGCTTCCTCGCAAAAGTTTCCAAACAGTCCATAATATTTCGCTTGGTAAATATTATCTTAAATCGAAAGCTACTTTAGCAGCAAATACCAAAATAATTGGTGTCACTTATTTTCCTCTATATTAATTTATTAATTATAAATTAACTACTTGATGTATATGATTGATGGGTAGTACTGTGAACGTTCAGCCGATTTGTTGATATTTTTTCATGATTGAGTTCCACATCTTGAACTTTTTAAATATTTTCATTAATATAATTCATTTCAGTAAAAATGTCAGTGGTCAAATACATAATTGCACTTTTAATTACAACACTCCTTTTATTCTTATACTTATTGTCAAGTGTTAGCCAGAGTGAACTGCTTAATATCATTTTCATTGAAATCATACTAATTTCTGAAGAATATCAGTAAGATACACTGTGTTTTCCAGATCAAATTAAGACCACAACTTATTATAAAGGTAATAAACATTTTTGAAACTGTTCAGACGACAGCTTTGAACAGCTTTTCTAGGAAGAAGTAGATGGTATGTTATAAAATTTTACACCTTTTATCTTGGTTTCTGTTGGACTTTTATTAAAAAAAAATTTCAATTATCGGATAAGTTGTGTATATCAACTTGAAAATTACCAGTTTTGCACACGTTTTAAAAACGAAATAATCTAAGAATGATGATGTCAACAATTACTTCCGAGAGGGAAATTGCTGGCCAAATTTGCACAAAAAAATTCCAAATAACTTCAAAGAAATGACAAATAATTCCAAAAAAATCCATCTATTTCCAAAAAAGCCATCTAATTCCAAAAAATTCCGAAAAATTTCAAAAATTTAAAAAAATACCAATTCAGTGATACTGTAATTTTTATGGAAATTGTTGTACTTGTAATTTTTGCTATAAGATATATTTAATTTCATTGAATCATTAAAACTACTAAGATCAATAGTGTAAATTTTTTCTCCCTCCCATGAATTCAACAAGAAGAAAATTACCTTCTCGACTATCATTCACGTTTTCCTGTTTTTCAATATCACCTCTCATATTAACTTTATCCTCATCCGATCCGTCGGACTTTTCGGCGTATGGAACTGATGAATCCTCGGATGAATCAGATGAGGATTCCAGATCACTTTCCACTTCGGTATCTTCTTCGTCGGACGGATTTTGAATTATCTTGGTTTTCTTTTTTTAATCGGGGGCCTTGGTAATTATTTTACGTTTTTCTATTTTTTCGATGCTTTTTTCATTACGTTTTCTCGTGAAGTTTGATTTTGTTGAAATCTTTTCAATCTATCGGTGCTACCTCTTCCGTTACCTTCATCTAACAGCCAACAAATTATTATTCATAATTGATTTTTCCGTATCTAAAAAAAACCTCGAAGAAAGTGCTTAATCCCCGGCTTCATCATTGCTTGCTTGGGGGTCTGCCCTATTTTCATCGTAAATAGCCACGTCATCTTCAGTATATTTCTCAATATTTTGGTCAAGTTCCCGTGCCAAGAACGGGATGTAAAATCAAGTTTTTGTGAAACTGTTTTAGCAATAGGCATCACATGATCGTCCCATGGGAGGGTGCTGTTGGTGGTAATACTGAATAGTTTTACCTGACATCATCGTATTAGGGGTTGTGGGATCCGCCTTCCTGAAGAAAATACAAGCTTGAGTTTTGGTTGCATTAAACTCTACTAGTTTATCAGATCCTCTTTTCAAAATCGTTGTCAGATCTTCATTAATTGAGTCGACCTGTCTTTGTCTCGCTCCTTTGGCTGTACTCACTGGTATAGGAGCTCTACATGAGAAAGCGGTATGGAATGTAATGTACCATCTGCAAAGCTGAGGACGGACAGGAGGTCACTTCTAACAGTCGTTGATATGGAGCAGAAACAAAGTTGGCAAGACAGGTCCTTGTGGAACATCAGCATTAATAGCCATTATATAGTAGGAGACTCCGTCAAACATCAACTCAGAGAAAGCTCGATAGTAAACGACAAAGTTGAGGCGGCAAATCATATGAGTGAGATAATGCCAATAGCGGTCGGGAAACGCCGCAGCAAAATATGGGCCAATCACCAGTCACTTTTCTTCCGCCGCACGCTTTGATAGGACGTAATAGCTCGTACACGCAGATTTCCAGGGCCTCAGAACGATACCCTCTATATAGAGGGTATTGCTCAGGAGAGATAATTTTGCTTATTCACGTATCCGCATTAGTGGAAATGCCTTCATGATGATTTTTAATGGTCAAGGTCTAGGTGGGCTTGGATTTACGCGCCACACGTCCAGAGAATTGACGACGTGAAGCCAAAACCACCGACCGATTATTGACACACTTATTACGCGTTCTTGAAAAGTATAGCGATCCACGGTTTGCCTACTTCCTCGTGTATTTTGTGCTGCTTCTGTTCACTCAAATGCGAAACTTCAAAGTCGCGATCACATAAGATTCCATTGGCAAAAACAAGAGCATCTTCCATTAGGGATGGCTTTATAAAGCTTCATGGGAAATATAAGATCGGTAGTAACAGTCACAGAACCCAATATGCTGACTTTCTTCCTATATTCCACATTCGTAATTTTATAGTAGTGTCATGATTCTTTTCAATATTCAAAATTTTTATATTGTTGTTGTCAACTGTAAAAGACACAAAACATTCATTTGACAACAATACAAAAATTTTTAATATTGAAAAGAATGATAAACGTTTGATATTTATTAGAAAGTATCCAAATTATGTTAATAATAAAAATGATTCTAATCTTTCAAAACTTTATAAAAATCTGATTCAAACTTAAACAGATTCAGATATTTTGAATTACCACTTTCTATTGTCTATTTAATTCAACCTAAAAATATAATGTATTAGCTGACATTGTTACATTTATGACAGTGACAGTTGGCAGATATGTTCTTCATATGACGTAGGCGCTCGTAAAGAACGGATTTTTCGAAAATCAATTCCAAACGAGTTAAAAGGGATATATTTTGACGTTTTTGACAACTAATATGATTACATACAATTTACATGACAGATCCATAGATTAATGAATCGTTATCAGTTCAGACTGTCTATGCTATGACAGACAACACATAACACATCAAAAAGATGTTTTCAGCTCATTTCAGAAATCTGTCACACTCAGATCCAAAGTTGAGACTTTGGGAACTATAGATGTTTGAAACCACGTAATTTTGACTCTTTTGTTTTTAAAAAGACCTTCTTTCCCCGCTTGAGAGCTACCCTTACAATTATTTCAAATTGATTGAGGGCTCGAGTGATACCTTATGTTGATGAGTATTTACTTATCCAGTCAGCACTATGACATTTTCGAAACTTCCTTTATTCGTTAAAATAAAAAATGATAATCGAGTTTATTCACTAAAGATTATACTAATGTGACAGTACGCAAACGGATAGTGTCTTTTTTATATTACAGAAACAGCAACACTTTTTCCAAATTGTTGATTTTCTTTGTAGAAATGAAACAGTTGGCGTACAAGCATTCAGGTGTTAGGCTTCTGAAATCAGCTCTTCATAAAGATTCCAAATATCGAAAAATGTACAATATTCCGTTTCAGACAAATCATCGATAACGTCATAGCTGTAACGGTCATAAAGTCAGAATCGAAGCGAATATCAGAAAAGATGTGCAATTCAAAATAAAAATCGACCTGTCTCAGGGATTTTCCCAAAAATGGCTAATGAATTTATCCGCGTTAGATTTGGACCGCAGTGTCTTTGGATTAAGTCGATAGATGGAGTACTGTGAAAATTCTTTCCTAATAGCTGGAGACAATTTATTAAATTTGATTTGATATTTATTAGTAAGATCTTCATTTGTTTGTTTGTAGTATATGAAGGAAATTTAAATATTTGCTCCTCAGTTTGTAAGATACATTCGATTCTTTTGTAATAATATGCTAGAATTGATAAAAAGTTGTTCGATTTTCATTGTAGAATAACTTGTCCTAGTGTTCGCAAATGCAAAATTAAATTTTCCCAATTCACCTTCAAATCTGGACCAGTTTTGGAGGCATTAATGCTTGAGAATGTAAATCTTTTTCACGATGAGCCGCATTCAGTTCTAGCATGTTTGATTTTGATATATACAAAGCCTACTTAACAATCAATCGTTCAATGCACATGAAAGTTAAAAATGTTTTTTTATACAATCCAGAGAAAGTTACGGACGCGCCATTATGTGGAACATACTCTAAGAATTCATTGTACCAGATACAACTTTTATAGTCGCTTAAAACCGAAACAAAGAATATGCTACAGAATTTTTCTAATATATCCTGTGGGCAATGTATACCCTATTACGGATCAGGAAATGGATAGTAATAAGACTAATACTTGACATAAGCTTACTTTCCTCAGTACAGAATGTCAAGATCAGATCGCGAAAGATCTAATTAAATTGTAGGCTAAATTACTTCACAATATCATAACGATCATCTATATTTCGTTTTCTATATATGAAGCCACCTTATACACAATAATTTTGAACTAAATAAAAATGTGATAGTTCAATTCAATTAAATAAACGTTTCCTTTTCCCCGATGCATCCAATTCAATTCGAATAATCAAAAACGATAAAAATTACTCATAAGTTTCGAGAAACAAAAGACTTCATTACTATATTATCATTATTAGGCAATACGCAATTTATTGAAAATATTAAATACAGAGAAAGTATATGCCAATCCTTCTATATCTAATGACCTGAGGAATAGAAATTCCGTTAATCTTTTGGATGATAGCTGATCTTGTATAAAAGATTATGCAGTTTTATTATATTTATAGATTTCAAGCGGTAGAAATTTAATCGAAGACAAACGTTGCACTATCGCATAAGAGGTCGGCAAAATCATCAAATTAAATAATCGGAACCATTGCATCGATTTTCCGATACAAGTTTGAAACGATCCAGGGTTGAATCGATTTAAAATCGCCCCATCCCTCGAACGGATCCTTTAGTAGCGCTTCTTTCAAGTTATTATCAAAATGGAGTAATCTATAATATTATTTCAAGGAAGTATATTTATAAATCATAACCAACCTTAAGTTTATAATTTTTGTGGAAACACTACACAGCACAGCTGCCAATGATTAACTAAATCCAATGTGCGGTTTATTGTACAACGTTAACTTTCTCTAACCTACTTACCTACAGAAAGAAATTATAATGAGATTCTGCAAGCAAAACTACACTTGCTAGATATTTGTATGCTTTGGTAAGTGATGCCTTTGATGGGTTCGTAGAAAGTATTATTGCATACGAGCGATTCGAATAATATATTGACATTGTGACCATTTATTGTCATTCAATTTACGTTCTATCCATATAATTTTTAATATTGTCACTTGTTCTAATATGTGAAAAATACGAACGATAATTTTTAGTGCATGACATAACGAGAGATACATTTTAACAATGACTATTCCACCCATGACAGGATATTTGTCAATTTTTTATAATTACAAGGAAATACAATAGAAGTAATTTCTGTGATTTTATTTCCGTCTCTTATTTTATTTTAAAATATTAGTAATAGATTATGATAAGACAGATAATTGTAAGAAAATAAATGTATTACGAGATAGAAAAACTTTTCACTTTTCGAAATAAAATAATTAATTCGACCCTATAACAACTATATAGATCGATCAACACAAATAACAAATAACAAAAAAAAATTGAAATAACCATCAGTACACCCAATACCATTTACGTAAAGTAGATTAAGAAGTCTTATTATTTTTTGGGCATGACGTTGAATTTTCCTGGATTCATATCCATCATATAATATACACTGTGTTCAAGATAAGGATGTCTATCATGGGGATATCGCAAACGGTGATAAATACAGTATTGTTTAAACTTATTTTGAAAAAACATAATTTTCTGATTTCCTATTTTATTTTTTCTTTGAACTTTTCATAATGCAAGTGAATACAAACACTCTCGTATTAGAAGTCAATAGGAATTTTTTTGGTTCTCCAGATTGAACAGTGACAACACGTCTATTAGTGCCAGGCAGCTGTTTCGCTCTTCTCATTGATCAAAACTAGATTACTGAGTTTCCTATGAAAAACATTACAAAATTTCAGAATACGAATTTGAATTTCAGTCAGCGAATCAACCGAAAGTGCCATATCGAGTGTAACTGAACAAATACACAGAGCAATAGATAAAAGCAAAACTTGTCTTTCTATTTTTTTAGACTTGGCGAAAGCCTTTAACTCTATCTCCCACAAAATACTACTAGAGAAACCAGATAATATTGGCATTCGAGGAACACCTTCACAACTGTTTGAAAGCTATTTAAATCACAATTCGTGAAATTAGGAGAAAATTATAGTGATTCAGGTGAAATTCCTTTCGGAGTGCCCCAAGATACTATATATGGCCCCATTTTATTTATTATATATATAAGTAACATTTTTAATATACATACAGAGGGAAAAATCATAATTTTTGCAGATGACACGGCGATATTTTATGAAAGCGATAGCTGGGATGAACTAAAAACATTGGTTGAATCTGATTTTGTACAAATTAAAAACTGGTTTGATAACAATTATTTAACTCCGAACTTCAAAAAAAATATGTAACTTTTACCTTCTATGAGCGTGGACAGCTATCCTTTCAAAAACTAAATTTTAATAATAAGAATGAAATATTTCAAATCGAATCCGCAAATTATGTTAAATATCTAGAAATTTATATTGATCAACATTTAATATGGGAAGTACAAATAAAAAATATAATAAAAAAATAAGATGTTTTAAATGTAAAACAGCTAAAAATGCCCTGAATAAATGACATTATTTGAGACAAGGCATTATAGGATATAAAAATGACTTAGGAAACCTAGATAGATATATTACAAAAAGAATTTACAATAAAAAAATGACTTACCCGTCATTTGAACTTTTTCGTATTGCCAACATCATGGACTATAGACAGTTTTACTTTTATATATGAGGTAATCAAGTATTCACTAGAAAAAAAAGAATTTAAAAGTAATTATCACAACATGAGAAATATAAATATCTTACAGATTCCACGGATGAGAAAGACAATAGGTCAGCGTATTAGCTACTACCTGGGACCTAAAATTTTCAATGAGCCCCCTGAAAATATAAAATCTGCAAGTCTGTTCCTGTTATTAAAAAATTACATGTTGTGTGCTTCTAGAGCTAATGTATATTCCCAAATTGATGTGAAAAATGTAAAAGCTATGCTATTATTATCATTATTATATCAATTCATGGAATATGCGTTACTATGGTAGCAATTGTTAAATATGGTTTGTGTAAAACAAAAATGTTTCGTAGTGTTTTACGTCCAATCCCATAAAAAAGAACGACATATTGAAGCGTGGAATTTTGAGTTTTGAAAAATGTTCAAAATGATGACCCATAACTTTGTGCTTTATTTTTTCTAAATGCTAAGGACAATTAGGTAAAGGACATCAAAAATCTCATTAAATAAAAAATTTGTCTTTCAACTGTTTCCACTTTTTAGTTTTAGTGTTAGAAAACAGCTCATTTTATTGCGATCAAAATTTATGAAAAAATGAAGCAAAAAGTTGTTGATCATACTTCGAATGTCAATTTCAGTTTAGGCCTCTTGACGGTGAGAGATGTATGCCAAATCTGAAACAAGAATACCAAAGAACATCAGTGATTATTTTTTTTAATGTGATGGGAACTTATGACATTGATCCTTCAATTAGAATTACCAGTTTCGTGCTCATTATTTTTCTAAACTTAAATTCTAGGCTTCCGGAGGAACTCCACGTCTCTGTAGCACGACGTTTTGTCAACCAATACAGGCGGCATTTTCAAGGCAGGTTTGAGGCTTGAACTGAAAGTGATTCTTCCAGTGGCGGCTCGTGAACTTTTTAAGAGAGGAGGCTGGACATAAAACGTTCTTGTAAAAATATACTCTATTCAGCCAATAAATTTAACCTTTGCACAGCGACCGTACCAGCTACTTCAGTGACAAAATCAATTGTTGCCAAGCAAGAATCAACGTGGAGGTGTAGAGTTTCTCTTGGCAAAAAATTTTTTTGTTTGTTTTTTTTTCTTTGGATTTTTGATATTTTTTATTTTTTTTTTGAAATTTTTCATATTTTGTTTTTTTTAATTATTTTTATTAACTTTTTTTATATATTAACGGAATTCTAGGGTCCTTAGTTTGCGAAATATGATCAACAATATTATCATAAAATGTATCATTTTGTTTTAAGTGTTTTACTAAATCTTTTTCAATAGATATCAAACTAACATTGTATAAGCGATGTTGGTTCATTGTATTTCGCGTGTAAGTTTTAATTCGTTTGAGAGTAGGAAATGATCTCTCCACCGATGCCGACGTGACAGGAATGGTGACTGTCAAACAAAGTAGTTTATAAAACTGAGGTAAAACTTGTTGCAAATCATTGTCTATCATATATTTTATCATATCGGCGTGAATGTCGTTCTGGTACTGGCCTAAAATATCTTTATCCGAGTAGGTATATAACCCATAATTCATTGTGCAGTGCTATTTTATCAACAAATTTATATTTTAGAACTAAGTTATCTAAAAGAGTATTGGGAAACTCTTTTGAAAAAGATTCGAAAAATCTTCTATTCGTCAAGTCGAAAAACTTCAATTCATGTAAATCGGAAAATCGAATCTCAATTTGACCTTTAATAGTATCTAAAATTTCATAAAAAAAGTTGTTTATAATGTAGTTTCTTGTCTACCAAATTATATGTTTTCCTCCTTTAACAATATTCTGTTTACCGGTTAATTTAAACTTAATACTCGATGTAATATGTTCCTGCGATTTTTCATGTCTATCTATACCACGAGCTAAATTTTTCAAATCATCATAACCCGTGTGCCCCCAACATGAAGTTGTATCAGATGTAAATAGCAAGCAATATAATTTATTGTGTATTTCGATTTTGAAACATACCTGTCATCGTCACCACTAATCCTTTCAAATCCGGTAAAGGCCGTTTATTTTTAACAAAACACTTTTCTAACATATGTTAATCCACTAAATGGATTTTCTAAGAACCCAGCAACTAAGTCACTCATCATTTTAGAGTTAACCGATTAGATCAATTATAACTTAACTACTTAACCTTACTTCGCCTCGCGGAACAAAAACAAGAACTAACGGAACACGACACGTGTCGCATTCTTCTAGCGGAAGGGCGGTAGCGAGTAATCGTATTTCATTCGACCGACGATTCCGTACGAGAAGCTAGCCTCCATATGGTGTTGCCATATTCGCTCTTTTACCCTGTCTAGCAATTGAACTGCTTGGAAAACGGCAACAGTGTTCACCACACGTATTCAGCTTTTGAGATATATAGAGAATCTAGCCTCTGGCCACTGTTGCCAGATTAAAAATAACTACTGAGAACGGGGAATTAATTGTAAAATTTAAAGAATTATCAGAGAAACAGGAAATAAAATGGAGAATGATCATTAAGATAAATTGGTGAGGAGGCTGAGCCTCCTTAGCCTCCTTCGAGAAGCCGCCACTGGTATGCCAAATCTGAAATAAGAATACCAAAGAACATCAGTGATGAGTTTGCCAATTTCGAAGAAAATAGGCACATCAGAAAAAAGCTATGAAATATTGATTCATAATAACCAACTTTGAATCCCGTCATCTCTGTTATCTTTTTTAATGTGATTGGAACTTGTGGAATTAATCCTTCAATTAGAATTACCACTTCAGTTTCGTGCTCATTATTTTTCTAAGCTCAAACATTCTTGGCTTCCGGAGGAATTCCGCGTCACGGTAGAAGGACGTTTTGCCAACCAATACAGGCGGCATTTTCAAGGCAGGTTTGAGGCTTGAACTGAAACTGATTCTTCTGGCTTCGGTAGCGGTATTCATTATGTGAAAATTTTACGCTACTTAATTCACTGCCTTTGTTCCGATGGTTGTTGCCTGGCACTTGACTCCGCCATTGTGTGATCATGTGCGAAATGGAATTTTCAAGGATGGGTTTCCAAATGTTGGAAGATAATACCCTAAATAATCTAAATAGTGACTCAGGTAGAATTGTAAAACATGATAAATACGTCCCATTTCAATTTTAGTTCTTTTTTGATTTGCTTGCATTGCTTCGTTACGAAATTTTATTTATTGTTTTCGTGTAAAATGAACCCAGACTCGCAGTCGCGGATCCAAAAGGGGAGGCGTCGGGAATGGAAATGTACCGGGATATCAAAAATTATCTTGGTCAAGGGTGGTTGTGGAATATAAAACGTGTGTCTTACTTTACGTTTGAAATAATTATGTCATAATTAATTTGAAGTTTCTAAAAGTGCGAAAATTCGCAATTTTATACTAATATTGTAACACTCAGAAGTCTTTAGCGCTTTGGACTCCGGGATTTTCACGTGGCCTATCGAAATTAGAAGGTTCGAATTATCTAAAAACATAGTTGCATGAACGCCAGACGTCCTATGTAATTAGCTACGAACGGAATCATTTTGACATATGCCTCGAGGAGCTCGCTGCGCGTAAGTTAGAGTTTATACATTTTACCTCGGTCTTGTTAATTTGGGACCGTTTCTTGCCCCGTGCGACCGGGGCCAGTTGTAATAAAGTGTTTTTGGCTATGGGCCACTAGCTTTTACCCGCTTCGTGTATATTTTAGTCGCGGGAAAATTCTCTTTGGTACGTCGCACATTAGACGCGCGTAGCTGAGATCTGAGAATAGCTCAAACTGTTTTAATTGAATTTTTCTATTTAATGGACATTTATCGAAAAAAGAAAAGCCGTCGGGCACGGTCCAATACTAAATCTAACTACATGGAGCGAAAACAGCACGCGAAAAGTCGTCGTAAAGCCGTATTAGGTACAACCAGTTTGCACTTTTCTAACTCGCGTTCTACGACTTCTACGGGCTTCTCACGTGAACGTCATTCGATTTACGGAAAATTAACTAGTTCAAAACAGTTTTTGACCTGGATTGTCGCTATCACGACCTCTGAAAAAGTTCAAAGTTCACATAATTATTTCATAATTTGTAGTTTATTATTGTTTTACAACTGAAATAAATAGGTATGAAATTTGTAGGTTATTGATGATTCAGTGTGACAGTGACATAATTATTTTAAACGTAAAGTAAGACATACGATTTAGATTCCACTACCACCCTTGACCAAGATAATTTTTGATATCCCGGTATAAGCGAATAAGCAATTAAAGAATTCCGATTCATCTTCAGCTGAAGGTGATACCTTCTTTGTATTACCAATTCCAAATAGTATTCAAACAGGCACATTTTGTGGTTTTTAACTCCGATGATGACTACTTCATATCTGTGAGGTCCTCAGTACTTTCCCAGTAGGTATTTCTAGTGGATAAGGATAATTATTTCTTTTTAAATGTTATAGTGTACACAAGATGTGAATTCTTTTATAGTTTAATAGGAACTGAGAATATACCTTAAGGAACTATATCCCTCGCTATTACCTCGACGGATATTGAATTACGAAGAATACATTCATTTTTTTTAAATTGGCTAAGCAGGTATATATTGTCCCTCCAACTTAATGAACATCAATTACTTGCTGAATGGAAATCAAAATTGGAATATTCAACCTCACGAACTATGGATCGTTCAAGAGGAAGATCATTAAAACTAAAACGGTGGTGGACAATGAAGAAAAGGAAATTACAGTACTTGGATACTTCGCAGCCTCTCCAGAAACGCCACATGTTCTTGGAAAACCTTATTACATTCGCCATAAATCACGAATAAATTAACGAAATTTTGATTATTATACCCAACACGAGCCATATTGCACCTTTCAAATAATGAATCTGACAGTAAACAACTTTAATTCATTTGTCGGTAAATATGCACAGCTAACTAGAAAAACAGTTAATATGTATAATTAAGTAACATTATGAAATATCTCCAAAATTATGGGTCTTGGGTATAGGACAGTGAATTAGAGCTAGAGCTCATTTTCATAAAAAAATTGAATCATGAGAAGAAAAGATTTTCTATGTGCTCATTCACTTTATGGACCCACATTTTTGCGCAACCTGTAAATTATTCAGTAGATATGATAATGATGACTGATCTGTTCAACCTTCAATATTATTATTGCTTTTCACTAAAAATGGTAATTCACATAAAAATGTATGTTTGGTTGGCTGCATTTGTCACTTTTTCTAGAAAAAATCTTATGATACACAAATTTGAATCAGAATAGTGAGAGGAATCCAAAACCTTAGTGAAACAAGGCTGTCCCATCTAACGGGGAAAAATCAGCGTCAGCCGAACATATTTTAAATACAGGTCACACCATTTCTCAAGAAAGTGTATCACTCTTGAAACATAGTAATGACATATATCTAGGTAATTTAGAAGGGTTGGAAATGTATGAGCGAAAAAGCAATTTAATGAATTCAGATATATGCTACTAATTACAAATAGTATTTAAAAAAACACATTTTGTTTTCTAATTTAATTTACTCTGATGATGGCTATTAAGTAGCTGAAGGGTACTCAGTACTTTAGCAGGATTTTTAGTGGATAAGGGTGATTGTTTCTTATTTATAGTGTTATAGTGCATCCATAGTTTATTAATCGTATCAGAATAAGGATGTGAATGTGTGGCGAAACAATTGTTATTGAAGTGTAAATTACTGTGATATGAAGTAAATGTCGAAATTCAAATTCGACAATATATTAATTGATTAGAATCAATAAAAAAAAATCGGTTGTCTGTAAAGTCGGTTTACTGACGATAGTTGAACGTGACAACGTCATAAGAAAATACTGATGGAATGGTTTCATTTTTCAAAAGAAAATTTTAATTTTATTTGTTTGATAGATATTTTGAATGGATATAGAGAAGGACGTAAATGGAAATCACAATTGAATTGATCAAGTTACATTTATTTGTACGCATAAATACAATTATGTCAATTTTTATTTATTTTTTTTACAAGTGTTCCCTTTGACGGTTGGCTGGTCCAACCTGTCATTTCAGACACGTTGTTATGATATGTGGAAGATTTAACATTTGTTTTAATTTTTTGAAATCATAGCTACGATCGATAATTATTCCGATCGAATAGTAAAGCAATTGATTTTTTACTCATCGTGAAATAGTTCTGTTAACTTATTGTTATAGTTTTGTCAATTATAGCATAACCTACAATCGCAGCACTAGCGGACCAATGCTATTTATTTTAATGATGAAAGCACGAATATTCGACAATATATCACTGAACATATATTTAATATCGAAAGAATCATTACCTTTATCGCCGCAATTATCGTTGCTATAAACAATTGACACCACATTCACTTTTCACTGCACTTCATACTTGACGAAAACATGTAAATGTATTATTGTATAGCAGCTGTCCACGCGGACGCATCGCTCACTCAAGTAGGAGAGAGACAGATGTCGAACGCTGCCGAAGGCGGAGGCCGATTAATGGAAAGCCTCAGAGCGAGGTAACGCCGCATGAGTCATGTTTTTTCGTGCGTGCAGCCGGCTCCATCGAATTATAAGACGTTGTCACGTCAATAAATTAAAAATCAGATTGATATTTTTTATTCCTGTTCTACGTTCCATCCCTAAAAAACCTGCAGGAGGAAACCCTTGCATCAAAATACTTGCAATTCTATTTTTATATAATTATTTAACAGAAAAAAATCGTTCGTCCAATGAGAAAAAAATATTTCATATTTTAGTAATTCCTGTAAATTCTATCTTGAATTGATTTTCAATCCTCTAGGTAGAAAACCTATTTTCTTTGAACTTGTAAAAATTTTAAATAAATTTACTTTTTAATATGTAGGTACCTATGTACCTAATTGACGAATGAACATATTGTGTAAATATGGAAGAAATTAAATTTTTATTGATTTATACAAGAGATAATCAACTTGTCAATTTGAAGCAAATTCATTAAATATAACCTGTTTGGATGAAGTCAATTTTCAATCAAAATCGGTATTACTTTTGTGAACGGAGAGAATTTGGTGGTAGATATAGAATAAATTATGTTTTAAAGTGTTTCTAGGTATATAGTAAGATATCCATTAACCGTCGCTCACGGGACTGGGGCCCTGAGACAAACGATAAGACGGTTAATAGAATTACGTTTTCCGCTTTTTTCATTGTTTATTAGCACTCGCGAGATAAGAAGTTCTTTAACACAGAAGCAAACAGTACGAGTTGCAAAACAATACTGGTGGGAAAGGGTGAACAGCAGGCATGTGCTGCTAAACTGATCTTGGACCCCCGGGTACGGTTGATGGAACGGGACATTTATATATTATATAAATATATTTAAATATTTGTATGTTTTCTTGGTATATTGGTTCGTATATATACTGAAAATGAAATAAAAATTCTGTTTGACGTTTCGACAATGTTTATTGTCTTTATCGAAACGTCAAACAGAATTTTTATTTCATTTTCAGTATATTATATATAAAAATTCTCGGGAAATAGGTCACAATAACACTTTGTTTTAACTATTCGTCTTTACGTACGTGTATAATGTATACATTAATTCTGACGATACAATTCGATTATTCGTGGTTCTGTTCGTTTCGACGGCGTGGGCTCTTTTAATTGAAGTTTAATTGTGCGATTTGGACGCTTGTGCTATAATTAGTTTTAATAAACCCCCTTTTTAGACATAGCGTGTCTTCTGATGATGGTCGTGAGACCGAAACGTACGTAAAGACGAATAGTTAAAACAAAGTGTTATTGTGACCTATTTCCCGAGAATTTTTATATATAATTCATACTGGGTCAAGAATCTTATTAATATTTTCAGTATATATACGAACCAATATACCAAGAAAACATACAAATATTACAAATGGTTCAAGAATATCAATAAAAGAATATATTTAAATATATATTGTTTACATTTGAACTGGAATTACAAAATATTTCTATATTAATTAGCTGTATGCACAATGTGTATTGATGACAAAATTTTTCAGTTTTTTGTGAGCATTGCTTTAAGTTTCATATTTAAAAATTATGCGTATAATAATTAAGTTGGTTCGGTGATTATATACAAAATAAATTAATTTCTTAGGAAACATTTTAATTTTGAATATACTTATTACGTAATTGAATACCAACCGATTTCGTTTGCGTATGTTGGAATTTAGGACTTTTTTTGAAGCAATAGTCCCAAACAATCATAAAAGACGTTTTGTAGCAGGTTTAGCTGATCGAGCAATTATTTTAAGCCATTCCGAATATCGCGATCCTGCGATAAGCAAAGCAAAAGCTATCCTTACCGACCATAATTGTCCAAAAACAATCATAAACAAAATTTTTAAAAACCGAATTCACAAATACTACAACGAAAACAATAAAACCATGAACCACGGAAAATAGAAAATATGTAAGACTCCCCCATACGTACAACATCTATCACAAAAACTCAACGTTATTCTAAAAGAATACAATTTTACAATAGCACCTAAAAATGATCATAATCTAAAACATTTATATTCTAAACTTGAAAGCAAAATTCCCAAAAATAAGATTTCACATTGTATTTACAAAATTCCGGGTACAGACTGTGACAAAATATATATCGCACAAACAAAACAAAACATAGACGAACGAATTAAAGGTAATAAATACCAAAAAAAATCTACATTTAAAAAAAACATGATTCAAATACTAAAAATAAATTCAATTTCGAGCAGTTCGATATAATAGAAAAAGAACATAATGAAAAGAGTCGAATACTTTTAGAAATTGTACACATCGAAAAAAAATCAAAACTGCGTAAATGATAAGACCGATATGAATAATCTTTCGCAAATTAATAATATAATTCTTTAAAGTATCTAAATCTGAAAAGTCCAGTCGAACAGAAACAGAATACAAGAGCCACATGTTCGCAATTAAATTTTACTGCAAACAGGCACTGATTTCTAACAAGAGCAACAAATGGTGAATCAGCAGGGTACCTTACCCTTACATTTAGAACGAAACTCATTCTGCAAACTGATTACAGTTTGAATTTCAAAACAGAAGACGAGTTTGTGCTTCCGTAAAATCAACTCATGTAAGTAAATTGAACATACTAATCACCAATATTGTTTAAATTAAAGTAGTAAAAAACTGATCAGAAAAGTCCTAAATTCTAACATACACAAACGAAATCTGTTGGTATTCAATTACGTAATAAGTATATTCAAAATTCAAATATTTCATGAGTAATTAATTTATTTTGTACATAATCACCGAATTAACTTAGTTATTATACACATAATTTTTAAATATGAAACTTAAAGTCAATGCTTACAAAAAACTGAAAAATTTTGTCATAAATACACATTGTGCAATACAGCCAATTAATATAGAAATATTTTGTAATTTCAGTTCAATAAATAAATTTCTGAAGAAGGCGAAAGCCGAAACGCGTCAAATGAGAAGATTGTTTCATCAAGATACATCGTTTAAATTGCTGAAAACCTGTTGAAGAACTTCTTAGAAATGGATGGATGTTAACAATTTAGCTGCAATACATCAAGCCCTCATTATTAGGCGATGTAGAAGTGTGTAACATGAAAGTGGCACCTATTATAAAATAGTAGAAACGTTATTTTTTGCCATTCCAGTGATTCATGGGTAATTAGATGAAATTCGTAAATCTTTAATTCAGTTGGACTCCGTTCTATAATTGAAGAAAGTGGGTCTCTTAATTAAAACTTATTATTCGGCGAAACCGTATCACTTTGAAAATGAGATGTGGGAATCTCATGCCAAAGATAAGTTGACTGAATAAACAAGAAGAGAATATGTCATAAATATGCCGCTTTGAAGTGAAGAGATACATTGTGTTCAAGATAAGAATGAACAGGATGAGCATCATGAAAACGGTAAGAGATACAGATGGCTCAAATTAGAAAAAAAAGTTGCGCAATTTCTTAAATATTTCTTTTTCGCAATTTTTTCATTTATTCTAAAAGATATTAAAAGACCGAAGGCACTTTTTCATAATTTTTGAGCTCTACAAAATGGCGTTTTCAAAATTTTGACCCGACGTTCCGTCTCTAAGAAATCTTCATCAACTTTATTTTTTATATTACCTCAAACAAAGATGCACCCGGTAATTTTTTTATTGCTAATCAAACAATGTATCTCACATTATGGTTTTGAACCTATATTTTGAGAAAAAAATTAGCATTTAATGTTTTTTTACTCTTTGTAGGCGTTGGGTACTTGAGAGTTGGACGTTGAAAAAGCACAATAAATGTCAACAAGAATGTAGCCATTTTTTTATAGACACAAGTTTTACAAGATCATACATTTCTGGTGAGATTTTATTAACTGATGCTATAACCACTCAAGAGAGAACTACATAGTCCGGATAACTCCGGAAGTAGATTCAGCCAGCAACGTCCTTTGCGCGGGTCCCGAGATAACTAGCCCCTCGGGCGATACTAACAGTTGTCACTGCAAAAGATTCGGTGAACTGTGCACCACATACATTTGACTACTAAAACCGTGACATCGTGCCTTCTTATCCCAGAACTCTGGCCGAAATTGATTCACGGGCTTGGTAGACATATGCGGTAGACTATTTGAACGAAGCCGGGCGGTGACTTGTCAAACGTTCTTGGTAAAACAGGTAACACGTGGAGGTGGAGTTGACTATAGCCCAGAAAGGACAATAACATAGTCTAGTAAGCAAACGCCCGTAGTGAGTCCACCAAAAATAGTCCCCCCGGAGGCGAATAAATATGCTGCCTCTGCGTGAGTAAATGCTGCACCACATGGCTTTACTCCTAAAGTCAGGTGTCTGTGCTTCCTATCCCAGGTCTCTGGGTAATGGATTCGCGGCCAAGGCAATGATATGTGGTAGGTCGATGAGATTAGGCCGACAAGTAGGCAGGAGGAGAGGGGCCCAGATGGTTCAAAAGACCGTCTCCTCTCCAATGAAGGTCAGTTCCAGGCAGTTGGCGTGCTGTTGAAGTAGGAGAGGGCACTACGTGACATGTCTAGAGTCTGCAGCCGGGAAGGCAGGGGGTTTAAAACCCCCATAGTTATTATCTGATGGTATAGCCAATTCTAATAACTGTTCTTCATTTCCAAAACTTTCTTCATACTCATTCTTTTTCAGATATCCCCGCAGGAAAGAAACCAACGGAATGTGAGTTACAATCAATTTTCCAGGAAACCACCGATTAAAATACCCTTGTGCATTTCTTGAATTATGCACTGCAGCACCATCTTTTTGAAAGCAACAGTTGTTAACAATTACTGATGATAATTGATCCAAGGCATTTTACAAATCAGTCTGCAGCATGTTGAGATACGGTTCGGAGTTTAAATTGTTGTGGTAAATAAAAAATCAATGATTCTACTGCTCATTTTTTTTTAAAGAGCATTTTCTTTTGCCCAATAATGTTTGTTAAGCCGGTTGGGAATGCCCCATAAAAAATTATTTATTTCAATTTTTTGAGATTTCTTAATTTTGAGCTTACCCGAAAAATAGCTGTATCCTGACCTGGAATTCGAAAAACATTGTTACTTACAACGTGGCCGTAGCACGTAAAAGGGAGTTTTTTTTCAAATAAAATGTTCCCTTCTCGTAACCACTTTGAAGGTATTCATCTCCCGAAACGAATATCGATGGTTCCACTCCAAATTCTACCGCTAATTCTCACTTTTTTGCGAAAACCCTTATTATTGGAATTGTAGGGAATCAAATTCTGCACGTATTTTGTGCTCATGAATTTTACGAGATATCATTGTTTTAATGAGCTTTGTGTAAAAACGGCTTCAAAGAAGTAGTTGAAGCGCAGTTTTTTTTCTTTCTCTTAATTTTATATTACTATAAGGTGCTACGATTAACCCTTTGCGTCCGAGCACATCGAATGTGACTATGTTTAAGAATGAGAATATTCACGAAAATGTAGATGCAGATACATGCACGATATATCACGTTAGCAAATTGTAATCTACAGTATTGGTAAAATCTTTAGACACGGGCGACGGTAAGTATTAGTAATAATTTTGAGGAATTGAAACAATATGGATGTCACATGGCTTTCTAGCGCTTATCCAAAGGAAATAAGCGCGACTACATCAACATCCATTAAAATAGTAAACTGAGATTTTAACGGAGTTGTTTCCGTTTCATTCTCAGACAAGTTGAATTTTTAAAGTCAAGTTTTTGGCATATTTGGACACTAAACTTACTTGGAATGTCCATGTTGACTATCTGTAGAAAAATATGAGCAAAAATATTCAAATTTTAAGACAATTAAAGTCATTACTATCTATATTTTGTAGTAAAGGAATTAAGGACTGCATATTTTGCGCTTTGTGAATCGTGATTGTTACAGCTGATAAGACCAATAATTGGTTGTTTAAATTATAGAGCGTGTTGTAAGTTTACATTCAGAAACTAAATATCCTTACATTACCTAGTCCTTATATATTTGAATGTCTTATATAAGTAAACATATAAGTACTTCGATTTTGAAACTGGCATATATCCTTTTGTTCGATTGAATAAGTCACAGAATTGGCCAAATTTCTCATTATACAATCTTCTATGCATTTTATTACCAAAATTCAAATCTGTCATCAAAATACTTCTATTAGAATATGCAGCGATCTCTCAAATTTGAATGCGTCCATTAATTTTCATTATTTTTTACATTTTTATATGTTTTTGATGTGTGCACGCACAATAAATTTACTTCACATTACTTTAAATGTTCAATATTTTTTCTGTTGTTTATGTTTTTTGTCTGCATTATGAATCATCTCTAAAATATTCAGAATTTTGTAAAAACCGATCTTAGGGCTTAGATATTTTTTTCAATTTTTCTGAAATTAGGAGAAGTGAACATGTCCCTTTTTTAATAAACTGCACTTTGTTGGATGAGAAATTAGCTTGTTTGTGCCAAGCAATGCCCGGCTACTACGTGTTTACAGGGTTCATTTTGGGCACAAATTAAATGAGTTCAATGTGGAACAATGTTACTTTAGGTATTAGAACATTTGTTCCGAACTACGCCAAGAACAACTGTCACACTTTAAATCTCCTTGTTTGCCTTTTTGCATAAAACTCATAAACATAATAATATCCAGCAAATTTTACAACTTTGATAATGGGGCTTTCGCCATAAAGGTATAGATAACAGAGGTAATGATGCGCGAAGTGATGGTCTTGAAAACGTTGCATTTTGGGGCAGGATTTGATATTTGTATAATTTGGTTGTCCATTCAAGTGGTTGAGTGAGGGTAATAGTTTGTTGAAAAAGAATACTCTTTTACGAGCTGGTAGTTTGAGGGTGTGACACCATTGCATTTTTTGGTATCCCCAAAGTGCCACCCATGCCGTAATACTGTTAGTTTTTGGGTACGTCAAAATTAAGATTTGTAGGAAAAGTGAGCATTAAACATTTTTTTTTCACTTTGACTACACGAGAGGGAAACCTATAATGTTCGAAGTACATCGTATGAGACAGCAGTAGAATGTAGGGAGAGGAGATAGGCATTCGTATTTTTCTTGAAGGTTTGGAGGTTATAGGGAAATACTTCACTAAGTAAAGAGTTCCACAACTGCGCTGTTCGACGTCTCGAATTTGACAGTGATGGGGTGATTATTTTGAGCTCGTCTATTCCGCCTATCTGGAATCTCTCATGGTAGAACAACAGTCGAGATTTCTGATAAACACCGATCATGGAAATATCTATAGAAAAGGGAGAGATCTCCCACCTTTATTGTCTTTTCAGCTAGAATCTGACTGGCACCAATGATTTTTTTGTTGGACCTTTGCACACAAAACTTCTATTTGTTCACACTTTCGAGTGGTTACGCGATGGGTTCAGATATTTTTAGCCGGCTCTCGAACTATTAATTCAGCTCCGTAGTCAGAGTGCTTGCAATATAGAAATCCGATGATTCGAATAACTATCTTAATTCTATGCATATTGAACTACAAACACGTTTCGCGATAGCAGTCAATAGACGAAGTTTTGGTTCATGAGGTTGAACAGTGACAACACGTCTTTTAGTCCCAGACTGTTGTTTCGCTCTTCTCATATGCTCGTAAGTGACACTTGACGGTAATAATTTCAACTGTATCCCCGTCGATTCTTTGACTCGCGAGAATTGTGTTATCAATGCGTAGTATTGTGAATTACATTCTTAGTGGGACATCTGCTTTCCCGCAGATGGTGTTGGAACATCTATATCACTTTCGAAGATAATTGATCAGTGACTTCACGTTTGCCTCGTCCCACTGACGACCTCATGAGGAGAGCGATACAGCTGTCTGGAACTAAAAAATCTTAATTCAATTTGTCGCTGTTTCATTTCTTAAGTATCATATCTACATATTATTCTGGCGTGAGCAAATAAGTTATATTTGAAAAATATTTCAGTGTACAAGGTGTTCCATCTGAGACGAGCCACCCCGTATATTTTTTATCCCATAGTGAGTGTAAAAATCTCCCGAAACACGTCGAATGATTTTGTTTGGGGGACATCTTTTGACGTATATTTGAGGCTTGAACGAGCAACCCTCTAATAGGGGGCGCTTCAACCCCTCAAAATTGAATAGGGGAGAGGGGTTGAGTGATACGTCATTTGAAAGGTCTTGGAAGCCTCTTTACAACGGTGTATGAAAAACGTAAATTTGATGAATCGTTTTCGCCAAAAATTAATTTCGTTGCTCGAATGCGCCACCTAGAATATTTTGGTTGTTTGTACAATGTACAAGCTCATTTTTATTAAGCCTTCTTTACAAACTTAAACAATCTAAAAAAAATAACATTCGTAAAAAAATTGAATTGTGTTGTCATGCTTACAATGAAAAAAATTAAATCTGCGTGTTTAAATCAAATGTTCAAATTGTCCTCCATTGACTTCCATACAATAATACATTCTCTCAAACTAATAAATAAAAAAACAGCCAAACATTTCCTTATGTTGCCTTCATTTTTGTTCTTAGAAGATGTTTATCTGGTTTTAACGTTTCTTCGATCATTTCATGATTTTAATCAATTTGTTGAGTTACTACTTTGCTGATCTGTTTAAAATTTCAAAAAATATGGTGTACACATTGCAAGAACGTGTTGAGCTGGTTAGCCTTTATTACCAAAATCAAAATTATGCCCGAGCGGCTGCAAGGATATTTAACGAAAACCATCCTGAACGTAGCCATAAGTACGTAATGGAATTGATTTCAAAATTTGTGGAGACTGGTTCAGTAATGGATAAAAAAAGGGCACCCATTGGAATTGTTAATGATGAAGGAGCAGCTGTGGCGGTATTGGGACATGTCTAAGTTATGCCAAACACGCAATCTGTACGACAACTTTCTGCAGCTTCCGGTATTAGCCAATCTCACGTTTTCAGAATTTTACGTAAGCACAAATTCCATCCGTACAAAATTAAATTATTAAATTAATTCAGGAATTCAATGATGATGATTGGGATCGAAGGCAAGAGTTTTGCGAAATTATGGTCGAGCGTATCAACAATAACCCAAACTTCTTGTATAACGTTTGCTTTTCTGACGAATGCACTTGTTTACTTAATGGAGAGGTTAACCGGCATAACTGTAGAATTTGGAGCGATACAAAACCCCATGTATTTCGAGAAGCTCACACTCAACATCGGGAAAAGCTAAACGTTTGGGTAGGAATTTTGGGAGACCACCTAATTGGACCTCTGTTTATTCCTGGTAATTTAAATGGCGAAATTTATCTTGAAATGTTGGAAGATGCGATTGATCCGTTAATAACTGAACAATTAGAAAACGATCCTCTACTACTTGAACAACGATTGCATTTCCAACAAGACGGAGCTCCTCCTCACTACGCCGCACCAGTTCGCATAAACCTCAATTTGCAATACCCCGGTCGTTGGATTGGAAGAAGAGGTCCTATGGAGTGGCCTGCCCGATCTCCTGACCTGAACTTTCTGGACTTCTTCTTATGGGGACATCTTGAGTCCAAGATTTTTGTGACTCAGCCTGAAAATTTGGACGAACTACGCCAACCAATTGTAAATGAGTGTCGTCGAATAACTCCAATTATGCTGAACCATGTTAGAGACGGTTTTCAGTCAAGATTGTATTATTGTATGGAAGTCAATGGAGGACAATTTGAACATTTGATTTAAACACGCAGATTTAATTTTTTTCATTGTAAGCATGACAACACAATTCAATTTCTTTAAGAATGTGATTTTTTGAAGATTGTTTAAGTTTGTAAAAAAGGTTTAATAAAAATGAGCTTGTACATTGTACAAATAACCTATTCAAGGTGGCGAACTCGAGCAACAAAATTAATTTTTGGCGAAGATGGTTCATCAAATTTACGTTTTTCATACACCGTTGTAAATAGGCTTCCAAGACCTTTCAAATGACGTATCACTCAACCCCTCTCCCCTACTCAATTTTGAGGGGTTGAAGCGCCCCCTATTAGGGGGTTGCTCGTTCAAGCCTCAAATATACGTCAAAAGATGTCCCCCAAACAAAATCATTCGACGTGTTTCGGGAGATTTTTCCACTCACTATGGGTTAAGAAATATACGGGGTGGCTCGTCTGAGATGGAACATCCTGTATTTCTATTAATGATGCACACTGTTGTCAACAGGATCGACTTGAGTAATATATCTGGAGATCATACACCGTAAAAATCGACCCAGAAATGACTCATTATGAACATTCAACATGGCTTAAATAAATGTGGATCACTATTGTTGCAACTGTTTCACGTAGCCACACACTAACAATTGAATTATTTATTACAAAAGTCTTACGAATTCGCAACGTTGCATTAGCGAAGTTCAAGCCATTGCTCAGTACAGCTTTATAGTAATTATATAGAATTATCAGAGTATGTAGAATTGAGGAGAAATTAAATTTCTATGATTGCACGTTGTGTTTTGCTGAAATTTTGATAGCACATGACATTTAGGAAGACTATAATTATTTTTTTTATTCAAACAGTTCGTTTCATTCACTTAAAATAAATTATACATTTGGAAAGGAATAATTGGTTCATTTTGATTTGGATTGTTTTGAGAAGTCAAACTAATCAATCGAGTTCTACAATGCCTTATGAAACTACAACCGCTCAAAAGTTGATCTTGCTATTTGTTTTTCGTTTCGCTGGAGGAAGTTATCGAGCAAACCCCATTGGTTAAATTTTTATATTGGTCATAATATTATTTATTGTACTTTGGTAATCCAGTCACAGGTTATAATTCGAGCTTTCCGGAGAGGTTCTTCCGAGGTTGCCGGTTGTGACCATGACCTTCAATAGTCACCTGGTGGTCAGGATACTCTGATGACCTAGGTCATCTCCATGGATTATTTTTTAATATGCTCTGAAATGAAACCAAATTTGTCTCTCCTGGGTTTTTCGGATAGCTGATAACTTTTCCGGACCAATCACCGAAGCATCTGGGGAACAGATCTGTGATATCGACAACAAAGAATTCAAAAAATACCGTTTGCTCTACAATGAAACTTTACTGAATTTTTCTAATGCGAAAAAAGTAATACTGAAGTATTTTCTATTTTAATGTCAAAAATGTTATTATTGCAGATCGAATCTAGCCCCGGAATCGCATTCATCGGTGCCGAAAACCCCGCAAGATACGAATTTGATTGCATTTCAGAGCATATTGAAAATCAATCCATGAAGATGACCTAGGTCATCAGGGTATCCTGAGCACCAGGTGACTATTGAGTATCATGATCATGACCCGTATGCTCAAGAGAAACTCCCTAACAGGTTTCATTCCTTTGCAGAAGGTATTTCTGCTAACTCCCTGGAAACGACGATAGTACCAGGAAGACCTAAACCCCAGGTGCGTCGTAGTTCAAATCTTACACCAGAATCGTGTTCAGCGGACCTAAAAACCTCCGAGTGAAAATTGTTGGCTATATTTGGACATTTTTTCAACATTTTCAATATTATCTCCTGGAAGTGCATTCAAAGAGATGCATTTTCCTCTGTAGAAATACTAGAATGCACATTAGAAGAAAAAAAATGGTAACATTTTTCTAAATGACTTCCGTAATCGATAAAAAAAAGATTATCAAAACACATCACGTAGATAATCATACTATGTAATATTACGCAATATGCTATTCAGTATAGATAATCTAACATTGATGTATGACGCCAAAATTTTAAATTTTCTCGTATAGACATATTATTGTCATCCTTGACCCCTCATATCTCAAGCGACAAAATCAATTTCAAAATTTGAGCTTGCTCACGACCTGTAGTAGATCGAGTTCTAATTACGAAAAAAATTTCAAGTGGGTCGGTTAAAAGACGGCCGAAAAAAGCCGGATGTAGCATTGTTCAAGTTGAGAGGATGCCAAACCGCTTTGCTCAGCGTAGGCTCGTTTCCTAAACAGAACCTCTCAAACAATGATATTTATTGACACGGATTCAACGAATGGACTTACAAGTTTGCAAATGATTTCTAAGTTGATTTTGATGTAAACGATTCACTTCGCAGTTCACTTTAATTAATTTTCAGCCTTTGATTGTTTGCTTAGTTTAGCGAATATTCGGTAAAACCTAAAAAAAGTCCGAATATTTTGAGGTTTTTTCAAGATGGCAGCTCCAGTGGCAAAAAATTTTTCTTTATTTATTCTTCTAAGTAAGTCAAGTTTCCATATCGAACACGTTAACAATTCATTTCATTGAAAGTAACACCTTCATAACATCTGATATATTGACGATACATTTCAAATCAACAGAAGCTTCAGTTATGACAGCAATTTTTCGTATAGAAAGAGACCGATAAGTCGTGACTCTTATAATTACTATATTACTTACTTGGAATATAATGCTGCAATATAACCACTGACTTAAATACATATATGCACCTTATAGTACTACTACAAATGAATGCTAATAATCAAGACTAGATATAACAATAAAAATAATTTTCGAATCAATGAGTGCAATTCACGTAAAGCTCATTTTAAAAGTCTCATTATGTTAACGAATCGCCAGATAAACCTACTAGTAGAGGAAATGAATGAATGTAAGAACCTCTTATTTTTTTGTAATGGGATGAATTTGAATGAAACCTTTTGCATTCGCTTCATTTTTGAACCAATAAACTTTGTTAACCTTTAGATTTTGGCGGTCGCACCCCCTTTTTTTGCTAGAGGGGTTGTTAGCAACCCCATTTTCTATCTCGCCGAGTTCTCAACCGAATTCCTTAAAATTTACATACAGGAGTTTTGAGGGGTCAGCGATTATGAATCCGACGAGAAAATTTGAAAATTCAGAATGTCTGCTACGGAATGGCGGGTTAAAATATAAAAATGCATTTTGTAGCCTAACTGATGATTTTAGAGAAAAATACTAAAGAGTCTAAAAGTGTTTAGAATTCAATTTTGCATAAGAATACCTTATTTTTATTACTCATTATATCATCACTCATCAACCACCTCTTCGCCGACCTCTTAGTTATCCCCACGTTGCAAATCTAAAATTGCCATTTGTAGCCATGATTTTGATTTTAGAGAAAAATTTCAGGATACAAAACATGTTCTAAATTCAGGTTTTTGTAGGAATTCGCCATTTTTAATGTCATTTACATTTTTGGACTCTTGGTATTTTTCTCTAAAATCATCAGTTAGGCTACAAAATGCATTTTTATATTTTAACACACCATTTTGTAGCCGCCATTTTGAATTTTCAAATTTTCTCGTCGGATTCGTAATCTCTGACCCCTCAAAACCCCTGTATGTAAATTTGAAAGAATTCGGTCAAGAACTCGGCGAGATAGAAAATGGGATAGCTAACAACCCCTCTAGCAAAAAGAGGGGGTGCGACCGCCAAAATCGAAAGGTTAACAAAGTTTATTGGTTCAAAAATGAAGCGAATGCAAAAGGTTTCATTCAAATCCATCCCATTACAAAAAAATAAGAGATGAGGGTCTTTCTATGCATTCATTTCCTCTACTATACCTAGTTATCCTGCTTGCAATTTGAAATAATTATGAAGCTTTAGAATGTTGAACCGGACACCATATATTGTAATCAAGAATACTCGTATTGTATCTATATAGTAACTTGTGAGTCTTCTTATATTTGGTGATATTAATAAATTCACGATTATTTTAGTTTATAGAGGGTGTTTATATATTCGACCGACAACGCTCAACCTCAGAGAGCTCTCTTTAATTGATGAATTTGTTCTAGGAACGTAACTTAAACCCTTAAAGGGCTTAGTTTCTAAGAGTTGGTGACTTTTAATCCCCCATTTTTACGCCACTGAATTAAATATTTTTTACTTTTCCAAATTCTCTGTTCTCTGTTTTTATGAAGCTAGAATTAACCGTGCTTTAGATATTTGCATCTGAACAGAAGTCTGCAAGTAGTTATACTCGCATTTTGGTTTGTATCTGTCGGCATTTCGCTAAACAAGTATGTACTTGCTTTAATCGATACTATTAATTTAATTTGGAAAAATGTACAAGCCTGAATAGTTAATAATGATTTTCGACACAGATATGAATTATATGTAAATTATCAATAGGTCACACTAACATATATGCTTACTATTTCCGTTGTTACGTATGTTTCGGTCTCACGACCATCATCAGAAGACGTATCAATGTCTAAAACGTGATTTCTTAAAACTAATTGTATCAAGCACAAAGCGCCCTTATCGTATTAATTTCAATTAAAAATTCCAACTTCGCCGAAATGAACAGAAACACGAGTAATCGAAATTGTAGCACATTGATGTTTTAAGTATATGAATATGTATCAAGAAGCAACAGCATAGCAATCTACTTCTAATATTCGAAGTCATCTCATGCAATGTCTGAACAAGAAAGAAACCAAACTATAATATGCTCAAGTATCCACTTTCGAACAATATGTTAAAGATTTATGAGGTAATAGGAAAAAGTTATCAGACCTCACTAGAAATATTATTTCAGCATTCTACATAAAATATAGTTTTAAAATTATAAAGACGCATGTAGGAATTTACAAGGGTTTTAATTAATTAAATTAGTAAGAATTTGACTTAATGGTAGAACTTCTGTTCTAAGATGAGCCTGAATAGTTCAAAATAGTTTTTGCAATCTGATAAATAATAAAATAGCATGAAAGCTTTCAAAATTATATTGAAACAAATGTATTACAATATAAATAACAAAATTATAATTAATAGTTGCTCTAACTGTTGGCCATTCACTTGCAAGTACAGGCTACAACGGTTTCTTATCTGTCTCCGCAGCATCAATTCTCGGTATTAGATCTTCTTCAGTTTCGTACACTAACGACTTCATGTAATCAGATAAAAAAATTGATAGGGTTTGAATCGGGTGACCTTGGAGATCAAATTCGGGGTCCACCCAGACAAATTCACTTTTCCCAAAAACGTCCGTTTAATAAATCTCTAGCCGCTGTGGCAAAACGTACGCCGCATCGTGCTGGAACTACATATTTAACGGTACAATTCTGTAACTTCTTCCAGAAACCCTGTATAAATAGCTCCTCTTAATTTGTTAGGTGAAAGACAAAATCCACTTAAACAATCTTCAACCATACCCACCCAGCACTAAATCAATCAATCAATCAATCGCACTCACTGTAAATTAAAACTGAAATCCTCTTTCATGAATATAGTGCGGATTTTCTTCATCCTAAACGTGACTGCATCTGGAATTAAAAATTCCTTCCCTAGTAAATTTAGCCTTGTCGGTTTACCCTATATATTGCGGGAAATTTGGATTTTCTCAACACTTTTGAATGTACCAGTTTGAAAGTTCCATACGTACCGAGACATATTATTTAAACAGGCACATTTTATTTCTTAGTTAGTTGATGATGGCTACTTGGTAGCTGAAAGGTTCTCAGTACTTTAACAGTATTTTTAATGGATTAGCGTGACTGTTTTTTATTTATAGTGTTATTTCTTTCAAGTAACAAGTTTCCTGTTTCTTTCAGCCTTCTTTTAATACATACTTGCAAATATAGATTGATGTGGAATTCGATTGGGGAATCTTTGTTAGTCTGTTAGCATAAACGAGCTACCATTCTACTATTTTTTCGAGTTTACCAATAGGTAAGTAATATATCGGTCATTTCCACAGAAGAAAAATTCTTTTCAATTAATTTAAAAATGAATTGTTTCATACGCGTTTTACTATGATGAAGATTCCGATTGTGTAATATAGATGATAGGTTTGTATGTATAATCAGCTTTTTCCTAGATCCCATTGGTTAGAATTCATCAACTTAGCCTTTCACAAACTAATATGGCCTATGTATTAACTAGTATTAGATGATAAAAAGTATCATCCAGTCATTTGCAATAAATAATTTCCAAAAAATTGACATTGCCTAAATAACAAAACGTTTTGTTGTCGTTTAAAATTCAACGAAGAAGAATAAACAAATTTTTAATTGTATTTCAAGACATGCTTTGCTGGCATTTTGAATTGACAAGCATCATTGTTCTCTTGTCCTAACATCTGTCCGTTTTTTGTGCCGGAAATATAAAAACGTCAGCAAAGCCTAATATAAGTTATTTAAACAATAACAAACATTTTAAACAGCCAAATTCTCAAGTTTTTCGTCAAATGCGGATTTTGGCTACAGATCTAATGTCAGTAAAAAGTGATTTTTCACTATTACACATATCAATGAATAATTATACATAATTTTTAATCTTTAGATAGGTACTCATGGAGTGAAATGCAATTTTTACAAGGTCAGTCAACTGAATTTTTAGTTTTTGGGGACCAAACTTTCGTGGATTGGAGAAGGAATGGTTATTATAAAAACAGCTGTGATCAACTGATCACGTGACTTCCCTCACTTTTGTAAGCAAAATATCTTTCGAACACTCCTGCGGACGAAATGTAATTTATTGGGGAAACAGAAAATATATTGAAAATGATTTGGATACCGCTAATGAAAGACGTTAAATTATACTTTGTTACATTAAAATTTTATCCAAATGATCTACATAACACAACTGTTTCATACTGACACTTGCTATCACATGAAAAATTTGCACAGAAACGCATAAAACGGAATTCCCATCTATGATGTAACTTGAATCTTAAAATGAGAATTTCGGACCCTTGTGCAGGTTAAATATATACTTGACACATAGTTATAACACGGTAGTCATTATGGTTAAATAAAATACTATGATTCCATTTAAATAACTGAAGATGTCAAGAATAACATCCAAATAATCTAAACCGTGACTCAGGATATTACCTTCCCTAAATTTGGTAACGCATCCTTGAGAATTATACTTCGCACATGATCCCACAACGGCTGGGGCAGGTGCTAGAACGGAGTTAAAGCAGTGAACAGTGTAGCGTGAAGGTTTTTTCCTACAATAAATACCGCTACAGAAACCAGAAGCCTCAAGCCTGCCCTGAAGATGTCACCTGTACTGGTTGGCGAAACGTCAGCATCAAGTCTACGAAACGTCGGCATCAAGACGTGCTATAGTGACGCGGAATCCATCCGGAAGTCAACAATTTTCAAGATTAGCTATCCGCGGAAGTTTAAGAAACTTCGGCATCATCGCGTGCCATTGTGATGCAGAATCCATTCGGAAGCGAAGTATTTGCAAGATTAACTAACTATCCGCGGAAGTCTACTAATTACTAATTTTTTCAAATAAGTCGAAAAATCTGTTTTTAGTTCTTATTAATTTTTTTAGCCACGCGTTTGTACCTGCAAATTACAGCTTTTTATGGAAGAAATTACAAGGTGTTTAAAAACTTGGTCACAATTAATTATCCACCAATATTTTTTGTAACCCCCTTTATAATCACTACCAATTTTGTTTCTGGATAGTTACTTTTATTTAGCACTATTTACTCGCTTACAAAATTTTAGTCGGGTAAACGGTTTGGCTACAAAAATTTGAGAAACAAAGTGTGAATTGATTGAAAAAATGTTAAGACTCTTCTTTGCCGAATATTTTCGAAAAAGCAAGTAGGTAGCTGCAACTTTGTGCAAAAGAAGTTTTATTCAAACATATTAAATTTCTGCTAATGACGACTAAGCAACATCAATACATTGTATTTTTCCACCTTTAGTATCAATGCAGGATTAAATATGGCATGACATGCTTCCCACTAGTGTACGATGTAATTATGGTATATCGAGTCCCATCTGAGTTCTTCCAATGCTCAAAGGGATTGAGGTCGGTGGAGTTGAAATGTGGTGATATTTTAGTGCACTCTTGATTCAGCTAGGTGAAGTCTATTCTGTTGATTCGTGTTCCAAATTCGAATTCGGCGATTATTTCTCACAGAACTACTAATACCAATCAAATCTCAGTTTGACAGTAGTGTCAGGAAATGCGCAATATTCAGCTTTTGCGTTTTCCTTGGCATTACTGCAAACCAGGCAAACAATACAAATCCATAATCTGTACTTTCAAAGTTGAAAATTTCAAAAACGTCCGATATAGATATGTTTAAGCAACCGGAAAATAGCTTTCTAACATCATTATAATATACATAGTGATCCATTTGAAAATGTTGAGTAATTTTTACATACGAATTTTTAAGATTGAGCTGTCTTTACTTGCCGGAAATTCATAATGTAACAAATTAGTACAGGCATTTAAGGAGGAAAATCGACGACTTTTGTCCGAATTTAGGCGAGGTCTATTCTTATTTATTTTGACGTGCTGAATACGATGGTGTAGTTAAATTTGGATTAACCCTGTGCTCGAAAAACTATGGCCACCTGAAGGCTTTTAATCGTTTTGTGTGAATGTGTGAGTGTATGCAGACGTGTAAACGTATATAGTATATACGTATCATCGATACGTCGTGCACTTCAGATTGTGCTGATATCGAAATTACAGAAATTCCTGGTAAAAAAAGGTTGAGAAAAATGTAAATGTATTTATTATAGATATTTATCTATAATGTAAATTTGTACACTTGCAATTATTGTCATTTTATTTTTCTCGATAAGCAATGTTATGTATGTTATGATATATATTATAAGTTATTAGATTAAACTATATTATATCATATTATGTTGTGAATAATGGAAAACATATAAAACTTAAGTTATTTGTGAATAATTAGACATAGATAATTTTTTTATAAATATGAAATTTAAAAAAAATATATATAAATGTGAAAAAAAACAAAATTATTCATTTATCTAATTTTTTTAATTCAAATATTGAAATTTGTTATGTAACACCCTATAAAAACGTTATGTCACGGTCACATATATACACGTTCACACGTCTACATACACACAAAACCATTATAAGCCTTCAGGTGCATTTTAAAATATTAAAAAAACTTTTCGCCTGCGGAATCTATTTACCGGCGCTCGCTTATTGCCGCGCTAGAAAAATTGTATTTTTCGGTATTCCAAAATTTTCAAAATGGCGCCAAAGTTATGTCTTTGCACCAAAAAACATACGTTGCAGTGTAGTCCCAGTTATTTTTAAAATTAATCCTCGAAGAAGAGGTAGACGACCCGGGTGTAGCGCGCACCAGTAGCACCGTAGCATTTTTTGGACATCGAATTTGTGTTCAGCGACCCCAAATACCCCCGCGTAACGAAATTAAAAGCAATTCGTGCATTTTTAAGATTAATCCCCGAAGATGAGATAGGCGACCCGATGTCGCGCACCAGGTGCACTGTCGCATTTTTTGGACATCGAATTCGTGTTAAGCGACTTCAAAAAACCCCCGAGAAGAGAAATTGGGGTGATTTTATTGATTATTGTTCTAGTTTTCACAAATTGAAAAAGAAATTTATCTTTTTAAGGCATTTTTGAGTGCAGCAATGCAAGTGAGCTACACCCCCAAACGGTTACTAGTAGACTTTTTTTTTAGACATAATTCCACGTCAATTGATGCCTCATTCATTAAATTCCAATGACTACAATTTTTGATAAGAGTTTTTTACTATATTTTCTCGACTAATCCTAAAAATCTCAAGATTGGACTGTAACATATATAAATGTAGCAAAAAATACAACAATATAAATCCCATTTATTGCTGAAAGTGACAAAAACTGTACAACAACGTAATTACAATCTATTGACATTCAATCTTCTCCGTCTATTAGTGTCAATACTGGCGTTAACGTTACTTTTACAATCATATCCACCAACCTCTATGTTAGAGCAATTAGATGATTTAGATGATGAATATGAATCACTATAATTACAATTAGGTACTTCGTTATTTACTTCCGAAAGACTTTTAGACGTTTCCATTGGAGTTTCCTCTTGTAAGTCTCTATCACTATCAAAATCCCGATCATTAATTTCCATCGGCTCTCCATGGCAATAGATATTCTTATCTAGCATTCCAGACTCGCACTTTTTCAAATTTGGTATCGTGAACCCATACATATCATCATTCTCCTCTTCTAATTTATCTTCAACTTCCGTGAATTGTGAAGTTTCCTGTCTTATTCGTATTTCTGGGCCGCCGCCATAAATGTTATAAAAGAAATTCCAAATTTCTTCCGGGACATCGACACACTCGTTTATATCAATTTGATTGATATTGATTTTCGAATTGTCTATGGGACCAGGAGGTTCATGAGTTCGTTTATATACGAAATTATGCCACTGATTATACCATGATGTCGACATTAAATGTGTAGGTGTTGCTTCTTGATGTTGAGCTAATTGAATGAATGTTTCCATTTCCAGCATGAGTCTTTTTTGGAAAGCTTGACACGCAGGACAAATGTGAATGCAAGTGACAGGTGGGCAACCTCCGTATATTTTGTATAAATAATCGTAGACAGTCATCGGAACAATTATGGTTAGTTGACTCAAAAGCAGTTCCCTTTCTGGATTTATTGAACCGTGTTGACATAAAAAGTCCGAATTATCTATCGGTCCAGGTTCCGCACACGTAAGAAATCTACTGATCCACTGTTTCGAAACGTAAGCTACCTCCCTTTCGATGTCATTACACATTTCCGACATACTGATAGCTTGATTACGGACCTCGTCCGCTACATTTAACGATTTTCTGTAGAATAATACGTAAGCCTCACAAGATTCCACTTTTTCTGCTGGTACACGTGTGACATACTGGTCGTCGAATTCATACCATTGCCCACCGTTCAACGCGAAACTGATGTAATGACCACCGCCTGCTGTACCATGATGACATATAACCGAAAACAGTTCGTAAGATGTTACTTTGGAAACGCAATCGTTATGGAGGTAAGGTTTCATCTCTAAACCTCTTAACGGAAAACTCACGGCAAATGAAATTTTGCTACTAAACATTAATTCGTGCCTAAATCTTTTTAAATGTATGCACAGGACTTCCGGGAGCTGCAATACCTGCAAAATAAATTCAGCATTATTTTTCGAGTACCGACACATTCCTTCCACTTTAATATGTATGTCCACATACGGGCTTGCTTGTGGTACATGAGAACATCAACAATAGACAATAACGATTTCAGCAATATTTCAGATTTGACCAACATTAACTCATCATTTTTAAATATTGTATCGATAAGTCAATCAGAAATTGTAACTGCTATTAAAAACCTTAAGAATAAATACACCTTTGGACATGATCAAATACCAAGCTTCTTAATCAAAGATTGCGCTTCTGTGTTTGTTGTCCCACTACAGATTTGTTCAATCTCAGTTTGAAATCTAATAAATTTCCTAGTGTTTGGCAAAATCAAAGATTATTCCCGTTCACAAATCTGGTGATGTTGGAAATATACTCAATTATCGTCAAATTGCGATATTGTCTAACTTATCTAAGGTTTGTATCAACGCATTTATAGTACCGGGATATCAAAAATTATCTTGGTCAACGGTGGTTGTGGAATCTAAAACGTGTGTCTTACTTTACGTTTGAAATAATTATGTCATAATTAATTTGAAGTTTCTAAAAGTGAGAAATTTCGCAATTTTATACGAATAATGTAACACTCAGAAGTCTTTAGCGCTTTGGACTCCAGGATTTTCACGTGGCCTATCGAAATTAGAAAGTTCGAATTATCTAAAAACATAATTGCATGAACGCCAGACGTCCTATGTAATCAGCAACGAACGAAATCATTTTGACATATGCCTCGAGGAGCTCGCTGGCGTTTAGAGTTTATACATTTTACCTCGGTCTTGTTAATTTGGAGCCGTTTCTTGCCCCGTGCGACCGGCGCCAGTTGTAATAAAGTGTTTTTGGCTATGGGCCGGTAGCTTTTAGCCGCTTCGTGTATATTTTAGTAGCGAGAAAATTCCCTTTGGTACGTAGCACGTTAGATGCGCGTAGCTGAGATCTGAGAATAGCACAAACTGTTTTAATTAAATTTTCCTATTTAATGGACATTTATCGATAAAAGAAGAACCGTCGGGCACGGTCCGATACTAAATGCAACTACATGGAGCGAAAACAGCACGCGAAAAGTCGTCGTAAAGCCGTATTAGGTACAACCAGTTTGCATTTTTCTAACTCGCGTGCTACGGGCTTCTCACGTGAACGTCATTCGATTTACGGAAAATTAACTATTTCAAAACAGTTTTTGACCCGGATTGTGGCTATCACGACCTCTGAAAAGGTTCAAAATTCACATAATTATTTCATAATTTGTAGTTCATTATTGTTTTACAACTAAAATAAATAGGTATGAAATTTGTAGGTTATTGATGATGTCAGTGTGACAGTGACATAATTATTTCAAACGTAAAGCAAGACACACGTTTTAGATTCCACAACCATCCTTCACCAAGATAATTTCTGATATCCTGGTACTTTCTCACATATTATATCACCATACCAACATGGATTTGTTCAAAAGAGATCCACGGTTACGAATTTTACTTGTTTGAACACGTATATTGCTGCTGTTCTTGACAACCAAGGACAGACAGACGTATTATATACAGATTTTTCGAAAGTCTTTGGTAAACTTGATCACACTATACTTCTAGGCTCAAATCCATTGGATTTAGTACCTCCTTAGTAGCGTTTTTTGGTCATACCTCATCAATAGATTGCAGTTCGTGCAGAATTACGGCCAAAGATCAAATTCATTTATCGCCAAATCCGGTGTGCCTCAAGGCTCAAACCTTGGTCCTCTACTGTTCCTGTTATTTATTAATGATTTGGCTGAAACCATAATCGGCTTGAAACTAATTTTTGCTGATGACTTGAAAATATTTTTAGAAATAAAGACCATAGATGACTGATATGCACTACAAAATGATCTGGACAATATTTTTTAATGGTGCGCCAACAATAAATTGAGTATAAATATTGGTAAATGTTGTGTTGTTAGCTTCAGTCGTAAAGTCCATCCTATTTCCTTCAATTATCTTTTAGATTCAGTAATCATTTCTCGTTGTACTACAGTCAAAGACTTAGTTCTATATGTTCTATACGATCATCAGTTCACTTTTAATCTACATATAAGTGATATGTGTGCTAAAGCTAACAGAACTTGTTTGTACTTAGGCATTTCAAATATTTCAACAATTTAGAGGTACTGCAACACTATTCAATTCATTGGTTAGCGTTAGAACAAAACTGGAATATGCTTCACTCATCTGGAACCCTCAGTATAAATCCCAGATTACACTAATTGAAAGCATTCAACGTAAATATTTGAAATATCTCAGGTTTAGAACTTTCAATATCTTTCCTCGAAGAGGTTTTAACCATCAATTATTATTATCTACTTTTGATTGTTTTGACACTTGAACTGAGGAAGAATAAGGAATATTCCTCCATAATTTGTTAAATAATAATATTGATTGCAGTTACTTATTAGGCAAATTAAATTTTGTTGTACCTAGATTATCTTCTCGCTGTCCTTTAACTTTTTATAATGTTAGGTCTAAAACAAATGTATCATCTAGATGTCCGATATTTGTCATGACACAAACTTTAATGTTATTTGTCCACAATGCGACTTATTTTTCAATAGTATTCAGTATCTTATTAGTTTGGTCAGGTGAGGTTATTTATCACCAAGTAATTTGAAATTTAAGCCAGTTTATTTTCATTATTCCCATTAGATATTATTTTTGTTATATATTTCTTGTTATTCTTTATATTATGTTACTCTGTACTGTTTGTCCTATAATTGTGTTAACCTGTTGGGCATATATAAACTAAATACTAAATAAATAAATATTACTGCGGTTAATTCATCTGCCCAATTAAAAACTACCAGCACCGTGACTTGGAGCTGGTAATCTCGCAAACACACAGAAATAGATCGGAGATCTAGATCGAATAGAAAAGGAAATTCACGAATTGTTACTTTTAAAATAAATAATTTACCAAACAAGTGGATAATAAAATTTGAATATGATAAAAATTTCCTGGTTGCATACTTTTCCGATTTATCTACGAAGTTGAAGGCATCTACGTTATGGTCAAATTCCTCCATGCCGAGAGCTACACTTAGTACAAAAGAAGATATTCATATTACAATTTTTTTTAAATTACGTGCTTTCCTGAAACGTCAAAGTGACAACTATAAACCAGAGAAGTCAAAAGTTTTGTCAGATGTACAAATTGAAACGTTTATTACTCAAGCACTAGATTATATATACTTAATGAAAAAGGTACGTTTAGAATATAAGAATTTTAAAATTACCGTAGTGTTCACTTTTTAGGTTGCCTTAATATTTGGTGTTGCCGGTGCATGTCGCCGTGATGAACTATATTAATTAAGTTTGAATGACATAGAAGATTTTGGATCTAAGCTTTTGATTAAAATTCAGATAATAAAATTAACAAACCAAGATCATTTGTGATAAACGAGACTTATAATTGTATAGAAAATATGTTGCAAGTCGTCCAGAAAATTTTGAAAGTTGCCGCTTATTCTTTAAATATTCAAATGGGAAAGGTTGCAGTCAAGTAGTGGGAATAAGTTTGGCAAAATGCCACAAACTACCACAAAATTTTTTAATTTGCCATATGCACATGAATTCACAGGACATTGTTTCCTTCGGTCCTCTAAGACAATTTTGGTTAATGCTGAGGCAGATTTAATTATTGCTTCAAAGATGCATGGTGGATGGAAATCCTCAACCATTGCCGAAGGATATATAGAGGAATCTTTTATAAATAAATTAGACATAGCAGATAAAATATTTAGAGGGGAAATGACAAAGAGAAATTTGCTAATACTATTAGCATTATTGCCAAAGAAAACAGCAATAACGTCACTGACTATTCAGGTAACATAGCAGATACATTTAGAGGGGAAGTGACAAAGAAAATAACTTTTCAGGTAGAATTCAGCCTATGTTTAATAATTGTACAAACTGCAACATAACTATGAATATACAAAAATAGTTATATGTTTAATAATATATTCAATAAATGTTCTCAATGTGAGTTGGTTGTTTACGTGTTTTTATTTACTGTCTAAAATGTATATAAAAACCGGTAGTGACCGATTTTGACGGCCTAGGTCGGCAAAAAGGGAATCCCCGATTAAGACGGTCAAAATGCCCCCCTCCGCGAAATCTAAAATCGGAGTTATTACCTGTTTTGAACTGTCAAATAAACATGTTTCCTGGGGTGGTATGGTCGATACCCCCACAGACCCACTGTGGAGGAGAAAAACCTTTTTTTTTCATTGTCATGAAGATGCAAAATTTTATCCCTCGTGCAAAAGTACCTGTGATATATAAACATTTTGATATTTAGTTTGCTTTTCTACTTGCAAAATTCACTAAAATATTGGATTTCTAACCAACCAGTACGTGACATTACCGTTAAGAAACATATTTTACCTTCAATTCATTATATGAATCATCTTTTTCAATATAAGCAGAATATTTATTGGCAATAATTGATAATTGGTTTCTCTCTGAATTGAAAGTTGCCATCTTGAAATTTCTATGCTTCGATAAAAAATATAGATTTTTTTCCAATTTTTCTTCATCGCTCTCGAGATAACTTATTCAAAAAGAAATAATTCTTTTTCTTTCTATTTAAAACGACAGGAATATTTTGTTCGTAATGGTGTTGAGATTTTTTTTTAAATAAGTTATTCTGAAAGCGGTGAAGAAAAATTGTAAAAAAATAAAAATTTATATTTTTTTTATCAAAGCATAGAAATTTCAAGATGGCAACTTTCAATTCAGAGAGAAATCAATTATCAATTATTGCCAATAAATACTCTGCTTATATTGAAAAAGATGATTCATATAATGAATTGAGTTAAGATACGTTTCTTAACGGTAATGTCACCTACTGGTTGGTTAGAAATCCAATAAATTAGTGAATTTTGCAAGTAAAAAAGCAAACAAAAAATCAAAATGTTTATATATCAGAGGTGCATCATCCCTGGCTAATATAAGTAATAATTTTGGATTCATATATACCTTTATTTACATAAAAAGAGTAAAAAACCTTAAAAAACATAAAAAATCGCTTTTTGCATGTGAACCACCACTCCTATCTAAATCATGTACATAGTTTTTTGTAGGTTTTTCACTCAGGAATACGATGGTGAATCGAACTTTGCTGTACCACTTGGTTTAGTGCTATAAAAATCGATTTTAAAGTTTTAAACACGTTTTTGGAGGAGCCTTAGATGGACCTAGATGGGTGTTAAAAAATTTGTGCTGAAAATGATCATTGATACCCATACTTTTGCACGAGGGATAACACTTTGCATATACGTGACGATGAAAAAAAAAAGGTTTTTCTCCTCCACGGGGGTCTGTGGTATCGACAATACCACCCCAGGAAACATGTTTATTTGACAGTTCAAAGCAGGTAATAACTCCGATTTTAGATTTCGCGGAGGGAGGCATTTTGACCATTTTAATCGGGGATACCGTTTCCCTGGACCGTTGTCGGTTCGAGAAAGTTCGTTGCTTAGCAACGGACTAAAATACTAGATTAGCGTATTTTGGATTCTGAAATTTCTTCGAGAAAGTAGGCATTCTTGAGCGATTTCAGAAAAATTCTGTTTTATGCACTTTCAGAAACAAAAGAGTAATAGCAGTTTTAGAGCGGCGCCGCTTTGAAAAACGTGTATTTTTGGCAGATTTGCATTAAAACCATCATAACCTTTATAAATCAGTAGACCTTTTTTGTTTCCTGTTGTTTCCAAAAATTTAGATAGTTTCGAGTTATTTAACAACAAAGATTTTTTAGGTTTTCCGACCATTTTCGAATTTTCCAAGGTCGCTCCCGTGCAGAAATTTTTTTCCCTCACTTCAGTATTAATGCCATCCCAAAATCTCTAGCAACTGGACTATGTCATTGACCATTATTATGAATAAAAATCAATGTAACAATGGTTACCAATTACAAAATATAAAAGTCACTATCAAATAAAGTAAACATTCACCCAGTGAGAATATAGTCCAGTCAAATTAGACATTGGTGACAGAAATGTTGGGGATAGCGGCCAAACCTATTTCATTTGGTCGGGGGGGTATGTAGGAACATTTTTGCATAATATACCCCCCTTTTTTGTGGGGCTGTTTGCCAAAAATGCAATTGTTTGCATTTTTTGGCCGATTTTCGCTGTTTTTGAAGTGTAATTTGGTTAGTTTACGTCTGAGATGATAATTTTATGAGCTACAAAACCCTGCTAAGAAAAAATTTTGAGCCATTAATAATTTTCCGCTGTTGATGGAAAATTATAAACAGAATTGTAAGCGAAATCTTAGAAGTCCAGATATTAAATAATGCCAATTTATAGAAAAAAATTAGCTGAAAATTTTTGGTCATTAATAATTTTTCGCGAAATATCTGAACTTCTAAGATTTTGTTTACAATTTTCCATCAATAGCGGAAAATTATTAATGGCTCAAAATTTTTTCTTGGCAGGGTTTTGTAACTTACTTACCAAACTACACTTCAAACAGCGAAAATCGGCCAAAAATGTAAACAGCCTCACAAAAAAAGGGGGCATACTGTGCAAAAATATTCTTACTAACCCCCCTCCCCCGACCAAACGAAATAGGTTTGGCGGCTGCTAGCCCCATCATTTCTGAAATCAAGTGATTTTTTGTTTAATTTGACTGGACTAATAATTTACATGAAATACGACACATTTTCATTCAATCGTTTTTTCGAAACAAATTATGTTGCTTTTGCAGGCAACATAATTTGTTTTTAAATATACATGTTGTGTTACGATCGATAATGATAATTACCTTGCTGAATTTAACTCCATTTCTTAATTTATTGCATTTTTCACAACTGTACATATTATCTCCTTTCAATTCGTCCGTACTGAAAAATGCTGCCAGGCAGTCATGTAATGTGACGGTAGGGCCGTAGAACCAGGACTTGAACCAGTTGAATATCCAAGCAATCCAACCATCTTGAACTGGTATAACGTATAACGCATCGGAACATGTTGTACCAGGTCCCGCGCCCCTACCATGAAGAACTACTAAGTGGTCCCTAGATGGAATTGGCAATGAAAGGTCTTGGAATGTTTCCACGCGACTAGATACTCTGTTACACGTTAAACACTGAACTGAAGACAATAGTTTACCATCAAAAATGTCTGAAATGATCGACCTGAATTTTATTGGTTTCTTCGTTGAAACCGTTGGAATTGAAGAGCTTGTACTTGGTTGACAATCTGCAACAAATCAAGAGAACAGTTATATTCAGCAGTTGGCTGCAATTTTCGTCTAATTTTACAATCCTAACGGGGCAATATCTATTACATTTTCGTCATAAATTAACAAAACATTTCCTTCGGGTTTCAACTGCTGATAAGTCAAAACCGCTGGATGGTGAGAAATAATTACTCGTTATTGATTTCACCAGGATTCGAACATGATACTTCCACAACAAAATGGTATTATTCACTTGCATTTTATTGAGTAAAGGGGAATCACCTAGGCATAACCGAATTCACAGGAATTGAATCATCTTAAATCCACGGAATCGGAAATCGTGGAAAATCAGCGAAAACCATTATTATAAAATGACTGGAGATCATGGGAAATGTGAAGTTGTTAGATAAAATGGCTAATGGATTGGCTTTTCATGTTCCATGTTGAGTAGTACATGGAGTATAGAGCTATAAAATCCATACAGTTGCTTGATAAAATACTCAATTCGTGGATCGCCATCTCCTTCTTTAAGTTGAAATCATTTGGAGATTTTTCTACAAGCTTGGGACAAGAACAAAGCGATGAAGAAAATAAACTACCTAGATAACCCGATGAATAAATACAACAAAACAATTCGGAAGTTGGAGAATATAACTCAAATTTTACAGAAAACTTTTAACATTTAATTAAAAAACAGAATAAAAACGTCGCCTTTAAAACAACAAATAACCTATGCTCGTATATTAATAATTCGAAATCTAAAAAAGACAAATTAAAGAAATCTGGAGTTTACAGACTGAGATGTGATGATTGTAGTGCTTTGTACATAGGACAAACTGGACGCAGTTTCAGCGTAAGGTTCAGCGAACATTTGAGAAGTTACAGGCTCAAAAAAGAGGACTCTAATAACGCAAATCACCTGTTAGAACATAACCAAAATTTCACCCTTAATCCCGATATTCTACATATTCAGGAAAAAGGACATAAACTTAATATACTAGAATCCATAGAAATATTGAAACACTCAAAAAACAATAATATTGTAATCTTAAATGATCAAATCGATACATATAATTCACCGCTTGTTAACAATTTTGTAAACACACTCCCACCATTATCCACCCCCATCCCTCAATTTGTACCACATTCTGATCCCTGATATTTAAGGACATACTTTTAGATTTAGCTTTAGTTGATAACTCCTTGCTTTGAACATGCCATAGTGGTGAAACATTTTGTTAGCATTTTTAAATTAAATGTTAAAAGTTTTGTGTAAAATTTGAGTTTTATTCTCCAACTTCCAAACATAGGTTTTTCTCTCGTGTGCCGAGAGAACTCTAACATAGAAAAAAATCTTCTGAATTGACGAGATACCTTTAAACTGGGCGAAATGTCATTTAAATGGATAAAATACTGGTAATTGGAAAGGATGAAATACTGTAGCATTTTGGTGATAAACACCTCGGGCTTTACGCTGTTGAAGTCGAGTTGAAAATCAAAACATTGACGATAAAGTGAATAAATATCTACCTTATTAGTCCAAGCAATAGACGACGGCCTAATGTTAAATTTGCAGAAATTAATACCTGGAAAAAAATATGAACGTATAGAAATTAAATTTAAAGGTGAGCTTCTGTTTCATGCATCTCGATCCGAAATGGCGAACATAACCTAAAAAGTTGAAAAAAGCGGTTTTTCTTAAATAAGTAAAAAACTATAGCTCGGAACGAAAAAAGTTGACGAAGAAAGTTGTAGGTATCAAATACATCTATCGACTTGCTTCATGATAATTATCGATATCTTTCATATTTTTCGAGTTATATTGAAAAAACCGTTAAAAATCGGGGTATCGAGAAATCGTTAACTATTACGTTTCCATACTTCCTATTTGCTGTACGTACATATAGTCCATGGCAAGTTTTAAAAGTGATTTTTTTTTAATTATAAATATTGATAGTAATCTGTAAGACTGTACAATCTGTAATCTGTAAATAAACATTTTACAGAAGTGTACGTTATGGATGTTAATCTTAAATACCAACATTTTCAATAAAAAAGTACTATGTATGTTTTATTGATTTATAGTATTAGAAACTGAGTGACAAAATGAAGCGTACGCGGCTGCCGGAGCGTGCGGCGGAGTGGAGAAAACTGATTTCGTGCGTTCAAAGTGGCTTGTGCTTGCAAAATCCTTTTGTACTTAATCTGGGGTAGCTCGACGAAATAAACAAGAATATCGTATTTATTTTCGCCTTATAAGCAACATAGACTCGAAAATATTTTTTTTTCATTTCTAATTTGTTTTACTTTTACGTCATTTAAATTATTATTTATTACCAAAACAGTATTTTCCTTGCAATACCTCAAATGTTTTGCTTAGTGAATCATACTGACGTTATGCTTGCGGATCTCTTTAACAATTATTTAATTATTTCAGTAAATAATTTTTTATGATACAAAATTAAATAAATGCAACATATTAAGATAAGTTTGAAATTTCATTTATTTACAAAATTATCAAAAAATAAAATCCTTACAATCAAAGTAGCGGTATACAGCAGTCTTATATTAGTTTTCACAAGTGTCGCACAACAAGCCTAACGTCAGAATGATTCACGAAGCAAAAAACGATATTCCCCAGATTAAGTAAAAAAGGATTTTTGTATGTGATCCAAACGCCGAGATATTGAAGATTTTGCAAACACAAGCCACTTTGAACGTACGAAATCAGTTTCCCCCACTCGGCCGCACGCTCCGGCAGTCGCGTACGCTTCACTTTGTTACTCAATTTCTAATACTATAAATCAATAAAACATATCCTACTATTGTTTATTGAAAGTGTAGGTATTTAACATTGACATCCATAACGTACACTTCTGTAAAATGTTTATTGCGTCTTACAGATTTTTTTGAAATAAAAAAATTATCTCTGGTCCAGATAGTCGTAGTTATAACATTTTTTTGGTAATTCGTGAAAAAATGTCAGGAATCGATTTCCGTCAAAGACATTCCCCTAAATAAAAATTGTAAGACTTATCTGGAAAAAACATGTTAAGGAGCAATTTTTTCAAAGTCATATTTTACGCTTAAAATTCGAAAAAAAGCTATATTTCATTAATAACATTATAGCACAACTATTCAAGCCCGTAGTCGTTACTCTAGGACGATCCGCTGAGAAGATCTAGCCAAATTATAAGCGACTTTTTTTCGAAAAATCGATATAAGTATTTCGAAAAATTATTGATATTTAAAATTAAAAAAACACTTTTTAAGCTTGCCGTGGGCTGTACGTACAGCAAATAACAAGTATGGAAACGTAATAGCTAACGACTTCTCGATACCCCGATTTTTACGGTTTTTTCAATATAACTCGAAAAGTATGGAAGATATCGATAATTATCATAGAAGCAAATCGATAGATCTATTTCATACCTATAATTTTTTTACTCAACTTTTTTCGATCCGAGCTATAGTTTTTTAGTTATTTAAGAAAAACCGCTTTTTGCAAGTTTGCCAATTTTTTAGATCGAGTTGCATGAAACAGAAACTCACCTTTAAATTTAATTTCCTATACACTCATATTTTTTTCCAGGTATTAATTCTGTCTATTGCTTGAACTATATACCCAGCATGCGATGCCCCTACTTTTATTTAGCCATAACCAATAATGCCATTGCTTTTTAATCGCCATGACTAAGATAATTAGGTCAGAATTATTGATAAAATATATGTGAATAAATACCTATAACACTGCCAGTATGAAGCCTAGATTTCAATCTCCGCCCCGGACTCGTAGATCTACTCAATCTCCGTTTGGTACTATTTCTAGCTGGTCTCTCCGTATCATCACTTAAACTAGAACGTTCACTAACTCCCGAATCACATGTCTCGTATTCACCTTCACTAGAATCATAGTTCGAACTAACTGCCGGTTCGTCCATTGCCATCGCGAATGTGTCGGAATCGGAAGAAGACGAATCAGGGGGACACTGTTGTTTCAATTCCTCGTGCAATTGATCCATGAAGTTACGGAGGAACTCTTGTGTGTCATGTTGATGATATCCTCGAAACATCGGATGAACACTTCGGATTCCGTACAAAATACCTGAAATTGATAAAATATTGTATCTGATTATTAGTATAAACCTGTAGATAATATTAAAATGTGAGCCAAATTCTAATATTCCTATAGAAACCCAAATATCTATGAAACTGCTAGGGGTGGTGCAAAATTATGAGAACTGTACAATCATGTGACCAGTACAATTCAATTTTCCAAATATCAGTCGAATCGTCTATAATTCCAAGGGCTTCCAAAATTGAATACTATTTCATTTTCTACCTTTGAGTAACTAGAAGAAAACCTGATAGTTTTCCTGAAAAAGGCAGCATATCAGAAATTGTAATAATTCAATTTCAGCTATTGAACCTAATTTTATGAAAATGTGTATGGTTTAGTTCGGGTCTCGAAGAGAATCGGGTGTAGAATCGCATAACCAAAACTTGTCATTGAGATATATTGAGTTAATTAAATTGAAAACTTCTAAGGTATTATATCTAGAATACGGATAGGATATGGGTTGAGAAGTTTGTTAAAGTAACTCAATCTCCGGTTCTCCATCTTTGAAACGCCTCCTAGAGTTTATTATCATAAGTAATATCACAAGATAGTGAGAATAAATTGAAAATAATTCAGATCCTCGAGTGGCTATTGCCGAATGGCATCAAGTTTAAGAAAATATCTGGAGAATTATTTTTGAAAATATCGAACTCTCGTGTGGTATTCTGTAGATTATTATATTCAAATCTGACGTTGTCGATCAATTAATACAAAATACCAACGGCAATTTTCTAAGCAGAAAATTTTATGTTTTGATAGGACAAAACGTACATAAATGACGGAAGTTGAAAGTTTCTAATGGATTTTAGAAACGTTAAATAAAAAATAACCCTAGAAATATTGGTTATTTTAAGGTCGGACTACAACATTTTCGCTCACGTGAAATATGCATTCCAACGTGTTAGTACACTATATTTTCTCTAACAAGCTTTTATTAATTAATAATAATAGTTTTGTCAAAGTTACTGTTACAGTGCAAACTGTCACTTGAAACGATGAACGTAATAAACGCGAGGGGCTTGAATATCTATATGTAACCATAGCAACCGGTACAAAGGTAGTCATATGAACGCTGTATTCAACGACAAGGCGTGTATCGAGATAATTAATTGCTTCAAGAAAGTAGCTAAGCTGTTTTCGATTGGTCGGAAACTGATACAGAATACATATATATTCCGATGCAGTTCTGTTAGAAAGATGTAAGTTACAAACTAGTTTTTAATCATAGAATAGATACTCTGAAAGTGTGTTATTTATTTCAGTATCTTTTCACAACTAAATAATATTCAAATCAATAACGTCTTTGATAAATTTACTGGTTCTGGGAATCGAACCAGACTCTACGGAGCGGGAGCCAGGTATCCCATCCCCTAGGCCACAGCGTCTTCTGTTATAACCTTGTTAATGTACGATGTTGTTTCTAAGTTCACTTCAATAATTGTTTTTGTTGTTGCATTTGTTGGAAATGTGGGTAAAAGCAGCTTTAAATTAACTTAAATTTACTGTGAAACCTTTGAATCGATTCAATTATACTTTGGGAGGTACGATTTTTAAAAATTTTCAATGTTATAAAATAAAATTATGACGCATTTCTCAAAGATGTGACTTTATCAAACACTACTAGTAAAGTCACATTGACGAAAATTGTTTTATAATATAGTGAAATTTTTTATTTGTTTTACTTTGAAATTTGAAGTGAATTTCCATCATTTCAAATATCGCTATGTTTATTAATCCATTTGATTGAAATTTCGAGGTTTTAAATGTATGTATTTATTTTCATTTGTTTATGAACGGAAAATGGGTTATTTCATCAAACATTCTCTAGTAATGTTCTATTAATAGATAATAAAATTAATCCGAGTAATTATCAATACATATTAGCTAAAAATGTATCATAATTTATCAGTGTGAAGTTTCATGGAATATTACCAGGTTCTTTCTCGTTGGAGATTTATATTGATAGACGATATGAAAATAAAAATAACTGGATATGAAGACTTTCCTCCTATCCATGCGTCCTTTTTCGCAAATAATCATCCAGTTAGTACAATATGTAGGGATTTTAAGTTTAATATAAAAAACAATTCAATGACTTTTAGTTTTCTATCTTGTTGGGGTGGGAGAAAAAGGAAAAACAAGCCAGTATTGAAAGAATTAATAATTAAAAAAAAAAGATTATAGATGTTGCATTTTGGATTTTCACCGATTTAGGCTTTTAAAAAGAATAGTGTAATACCAACTTTAAAAAAGTGGTGTGGTCAAAAGCTTATGACCTAACGAAAGAACTGTTATTAGTACGTTTGAATAGATGTAGTGATGTTCAACAATGTAATTGTATTTTCATTTGCTTAAAAACTAGCCATTGGAATTGAAAGGATGAATAATTTTGAAAAAACATTAAATAATTTTTTAATAAGCGAAATAAGCGATTTAGGCTTTCACAAAAATCGTGTAAAATACACTTTAGATTCTTAAATGTGATACGAATTCCATCTTCTTTGACAATTGGAAGATTGAGAAACAGGTACGTATTTTTTGGTCAATGTTGAAGTGTTAGTGTTTCTTCAACGCAATGTCTGTTGTTGTTTTTGTGTAAGAAGATACCTTCATAAGGAACTACACTGTTCAATAATTAACACTTTGACAGGGTCAGTAAAGTTGAAGGTTTACATTACATACACCTCATAACCTCTTCCATTCGCATGATATTGAGTGTTACATGTTTTTGTAAGCAATAGTTATTATAGTTTCTTTTCTCTGTTCTGATCGGCAATTAAGGTTATCAGAATCGTCAAAAGATGCTAAGTTACCTTCATACGGAAATGAGCTGCGCTGTGCGATGGCAACTGACACTACTCTAATAGAACTCTAATATGATAGATGAAAATGCTTGAGTAGCACAAATTGAAATAATAATTCACATATTACATTGACTTTCAGCAGTCAGTTGTGGCTTCATGAAACAAATGTGGCACCGCAACAAACAGCTTTACAAATGATGGACGAATTTTGAGTCGACCAAAGTAATATTCACATTCAGTAAAGTCCTTTTTAATAGGCAACCATTGACCATTGGTAAGCAAACGTGAATCTTCGCGCCTTCTCATCTATACGACAGATACGCGCTTGTCAAGAACGTACATCTCGAATATGACACAAAAGGAACCCCCCATTGAACAACTGAAATTAAAAAGATTAAAATGTTCGAAAAAAAATGTTACACCCGCCTGACTAGTGAAAATTTGTTAATTGTATTTTTTAATGAATTTTTGAAATTAGCTAAAAAATTAATTTATTTTTCAGAACACCTGCTTCAAATTCACACAATTTATAGTAAATATGTATAATTATTATGGATAACCAGCAATTTATCTGAATATGAAGATAATTATATTAATCGTTTATAAATGAGGTTTTTGTTAATTGTCCATTTATTCAAACTATTTTATCCTAATGAATTCCTAAAAGGAGTTAATTCAATTATAGAATGAGCGATTTGAAGCATACTTGAAGGATCTATGCAGTATTATGTAGTATGTTCACGCTAATCGAAGACGTACAAATTTCTGAAACCATATAATCAAATCAACGTTGCAATGGATAACTCAAAGTTATAAAAATAATAAAATCAATTTGAATAAATATTGAGTGTGTTCTTTCATCTAAAGTCCCTTCACCCCATATGAGTACTATCAATTATGTTGAAATTAAGAAGATTATGTATTTTGTGTTATGCTTCTAATATAATTTGAATATAGAATTCGAATTATGAATAAAGCAGGATGTTTTGCAGAAGTATAGCTGAACAAAGAACTTAATTTTTTCAGATGATAACTTTGGCAACTTAATCTACCTTGTTCCAGTCCTTTAAATAAATAATGAGTGACGATGATAATCCTAAGTTTAAGAAAAATTAAAGAAATGAATATAGAACAATTTCTGAAAATCCATATTATTTTCTAGAATATATTGATTTTTCACGTAATGCTGCATCGGCAAACATCGAACTGGCAGACATTTTTCCTTTGGAAATTATGTAATTCTTTTTTCAGAAGATTCTAACAAATTGTATAAAAACTAAATTTATTTCAGTATCAACATGGAAAATTATTTGTTGGAAAATAACGTCCCTCTCGTTTGTCAATTTCTTTAAACAATTAGATATTCCAACAAATTCCCAAGTCTATGAATTTAATATTATAAGTTATTATAAGTGGTCGTCCATATTTCGACGTCTGTACATGCATCAAGTAATAGCGTTATTTGCGTTTTTACGGATTAGTTAAAAGAAAATTGCTAAAAAAAATTCGCTATTCCAAAAAAATGATAAATCCTATTTTGGTCATTCGATTCTACCACCTTAACGAATGTTTTGACGTGTTTTCCGGAGAACGTGAAGTTGGCACCAAGTGGGCAAACAATAAAATTCATGAGCATCGATGGTCAATCGCGAAAAATAATTAGATTCTCATAATTTCACGAATGAGTGTTGCCAGCGTGAAGTAGGAAGTTTAAAAGAAAATTTTTCAACTGATGGTCAAACGAAACTGTTGACGGGTATTAATGATGATCAATCGAATACCGCTTTAAAATTGCGGTACTAACTTCACTTACGTTTATCAGGCAATGCCTTTAAAGAGTAGAATTGTGATGTCACCCGCGTTTCATCTCCCAGTCATTTTGACGGAAATATTTAAAATAGTATCATTTTCAATTATTTATTACAACGCTTAAACGTAACATTGTAATAAATTACTCATGAAACCATGCTTCCAACAATTGCAATATGTAAACAAAAAAAATTGCGATCGGTAAAATATTTCAGAACCAAATTACACCAGATCTATACTTATGTTCCACATTGAAAATGATATGATACGTAAAATTTTGGTTCTCCAGGTTGAACAGTGAGAACACGGCTTTCAGTTCCGGACAGCTGTTTCACTCTCTCATCAGATCTTCAGCGGAACGAGTCAGAGGATAAAGTCACCGTTCAACTATCTCCGATAGTCTATCGAAATGATTTTAACTCGAAATGTGTTTATATTCACTATGCATTGCAGTCGCCTGGCGATTGTATTACCAACTGTTTCCTCATCGATTTTTTGAATCACAAAACCTGTTTTATCAATGCTTGGCATTGTGAATAAAAACATCTACATTTCCTGTAGATGGTCTGGTTCTCGAAACATTTCTTAACGAGATATTCATATCTTTACCGGAGATGGTTGAACAGTGTTTTCATCGTCTGACTCCTCACTTAATTCGCTGAAAAGATCATGAGAGAGCGAAACAGCTGCCCAGAACTGAAAGACTGTTGTCAAGGTTTAAATTAGAGAATGAAAGCTTTGTCTATCGAATGATTTCAGCAGGAAATCTGTTTGTATACACTATGCATTAAACCGTAAAACGATGTTATTTATGTACAAAATGTTTAATAAATGAGTTCCTCAACATCTTTAAAATAATTGTATGTTGGTTATGAATAGGTTTCAGTCAGAATATAATATTTTATAAGGGATTAAATCGATACAGTGAATTACTTAGTACTATATCTTTTTTGTAACTTGAAATATTGTATAATGTAATCTTGTTAGTCTAGTGCTAAATAAATAGATTATTAATAATTGATGAAAAAATCATTTCTGAGAAACTAGAAACCTTCTAAACTCTTTGAAAAAATCAGGTTAAGTAGATAATCAAAAACAGGTACTGAAACAATTTGAGATGGTGGTTTTCGAATTCGTACCTTCTCTAGTAACATGGTTCCTTCCGTACTCGTACCTCCACTCTTAAGCACCATTTAAAGCGCGTTCATTATTTGCGCTCTCGTCCGTTGCAAAACGCATTGGGTACATTTATCTAAGATTATCTTCAAACTTACTAATTGCAAGAATGCCCACCCCTCCACCCTCTCTTGTAGCATTTATTAATAATCACCACAAAGTTGTCAGTTCACTATTTATTGAATCCGAAAGGGGTAAGCCTATTGCAATTTTAAATAAATTTGAAAATAAGCAAAAATAAAAGTAAGAGGTGGTTGTATACTAATAGAAGTGTAGTAGATTTATAACAGACGAAACATTATTCTGATTCATCAAAAGTACAAATGTGTGGTTGATGTAGCAAAAGTGGAAATTGACAAAGCACAATATCAATATAAAAAAGGGCGCGTGAATAATTAATGCCTCAAATTTCCCAAAAAGGGTTTGTAAAGTATATCTATATTATCGGCGTTTAGGTAGTGTAAAATCATTATAACTTTCGGAAGTTGGAGAATTATACTAAGATTTACACTAAATTTGTAACATTTAGTTTAGAAAATAATGCTAACAAATTGTTTCATCGCACAGTGGCATTATCAAGGTTTGTATAGTGTATGGGCATGGGACTTAAATTTGTAACGGAAGTCGCAGTTTACGTGGATAAAATCCTCACTGTACTATGCAAGATGTAAGGTACAAAACATTAGGCGTTTCTAGTTTCCCCAAGAATAGAGGGGACATCCAGCTGGGGTAAGTCCTATCAAGGATTTTCTAATGATCGATGACGGTCAATCAGAAAACAGTAGTACTGCTTTACCCCACGGTTAACTATTAGGAGACTTTTTTGCTGATTGCACTTTTGACAGCTGCCCTATTCTATTTGATCAATCATATACCACTCCATATGTACATCGGAAGTTCCCACGACACCAGTGCTGTTATTCCTGTAGCATTTATTTTATTACTAAATAGAAAAGAAGATACATATATAAGATTGTTTGGCCTGATCAAAGGAAAAATACTGGGCTTCTTCTCCCTTAAAGTGTAATTTTGAATTACCGGCAATTAAGGCTATTCGACGCAGTCTTTCTCTTTGGAGACAAGTTCAAAATCTGGGGTTAGAGCAGTTATAAACGTGCTTTAGCTGTACACACATTTGGATATCTGCAGCATTAGCTCATTTACCTGTGCAAAATGTAGACCGACAGTTGGATATACATTATGAAAAGTTGTCCTGTTGCAGAAACAGATGCGTTTAACGACTATTTTGTAAAGCAGTGCCTAGAAAGCAGATATTTGTTGAATTGAAACCAGTGAAGATAAACCACCAAGATAAACACAGAAAGAAATTCGCATGTACCTAATTCAGTGCATTATTTCATTCCGCACGTCAGGGGCATTCAATGCTAACGCTCAAAACTATGTTCCGACGAACGTTCTGTAGTGTACCTATTTCAAGAATGATTCGGCTGACTACGGTTAACTTCGCCATACGCGCTTATACCGTCGGTTTGGGACACAAAGCGCCGTATCTCCAGTAAAGGTCCTGGCTATTATAGTGTACAGTATGTGAATTCAATTCGAAGACGTGAAGTCTGAAGTTACGTTACGAGGCCATGATGAGACATTGACGTCGAATAATACAGGTATTTATGTAGGCTTAATCAACTTTGCAGCTGATTTAGACGCTGTGCTTACAATACATATGAAAGGTTCTGGTTCACAAGTGTTCATTAAAGGCGTCTCAAAACCTATTTTGAACGAATTGCTAGATGCAATGTTGCAAATTTCATTGCTTGGAGGCCGATAAAACTACAGACAACCTCTAATCATCAGCAAATGATTGTTATTCGATACGTGTTTAATGGACAAATTTTTGAAAGCTTTTGGTCTTTTTTTAAGCCGGGTGGACATAATGCTGATGTATTAGCACAAACATTGCTGAATGAATTGCAAACTTCTCCGTCTGGATCTGATAACAATAAGCTAATCGATGGGGCGTCCGTGATAAGTGGTAAGACAAATGGTGCCCAAGCCATTCTCGATCATCAAAACGAAAGGTAATTCTTGATGAAATAGTCAAACGTAGATTACCACGAGCTGGATTTTCAAAAGTCGAACTGTGAACCAATTATTCGAACACCAGGATTCTTTCAAAGGATGTTTGGACAAAATTATTGACGAAGATGGGATGGATTCAGTTACTATTGGTGAAGCAAGTAAGTGGTTTATTGAAACATTTGAATTGTCCGGAATTTCTCTACTGGCTGAAAATATTTCATTTCATCATGCCACATATTATTATTATGAAATATTATTTAATCAGACTTAAATGCGCGGGATTGACAGTGCTCAACTGCAAAAGGCAATTGAACAATTCCAACAGCAAATTAGTCGAATTAGAAATTCTATTGACAATCAGAATCAAGAACGCAATAATATAGAACCTGCTAGAAAAGGACAAAAACGACAGCTGGAGATAACAGAGCTGTTATTGCAAAAGAAGTCTGTCACTATTTTAAGCTAAATTAGCGACCGATTTGATTTAAGGAATCATTCTTGGCCGTTGCATCTTTCAACTCTAGTTTGCTTCGCAAAATAGACACACGATATTGTATGAGGGAAAAATGAAATGATGCATAATCTGCTATTAATAATCGTGTAATAAATTCGTATAAAGCTTTTAGATAATTAGAAATCAAACATATCCTAAAATCACAATAATTTACGTATTACGGTCATCTTCAGTAGTTCTGGAATTAAAACAAAAGACTACGTAGTATTTTCATTGTTTCCTCCATGAAGTTCTGGTTTTTTGAATAAAAATTAATCAATAAAAAAAACAAATAAGTGCAGCAAAATTATTTGATTCTCAAAATTTTTAAAACTTATAGACATGCATTTCCACAAAAACATTTTGATGAAACTGTGAAATCGTATCCTATGTTGGAAAGTGTAAAATTAAAAAGTGAACTTTCAGCAATTTATGAGCGCGATGACATGTGTGACGTAGATGGTATTCTGCCACTTTGTGTTCATTACAGACAACAACAAAGGTTTTGACGAAAACATACAAACTGTTGGATATTATTTGTACAAGGCCCATGTCGACAGCAGAATGTGAACGATCTTTTTCCATCCTCAAATGCATTAAAACTTTTCTGAGAAGCACAATGTCAGAAGATCGACTGAGCGCATTGACGGTCCTATCAACAGAAAAAAGTTCGTCCAGTCTATCCTGGATTTTGACAACAAAGTCATAGACGTTTTTTCCAGCATACAAAGTAGGAGAATGGATGTTATGTTCTTGTGAGCACCCTCTGTCATAACTCCCGAGTCGCCATGATTATAACGGACTACGAATGGATGCAGAAAGATGACATAGTTGCTTAAATAAACATCCAAATGTATTTGAAATTGTAGATTTAAACCAATGGAGCAATGTATTTTCAATTTTGTGCGCAACAAAATAGATGTTTCTATTAATCCACGAAAACGTACCAAAATATATATTCAATCAGATAAGAATAAAAAACACTGAATAACTTGTATGGTGGTTAATCGGATGTTGGCGAAACCTGGAGTGAATTATATAGTAAAACTAGATTTTAGTAAGTGTACCTCTTATATGTATGTTAGGCTGTGCCAAAAAAATCGATATTTTTTTATTTCGCTCTTCTTCGAGTATATCATTCCCCGTTCAAATTCATTCAGGTCCCCCAAATTTGAAACAAATCGGTTAATATTTAGAGGTGCATCAAGCCGAAAACGTGTTTTTCAGGTTTCATATTTTCAGGTTCGTGATGCGTCATATACTTTTTTAACGTAGTCTAGTATCACGTAACATTAATTGAATTGATAATTTCAGAGAAAATCGCCCATCAATTATGATAATCTACACTCGAGTGGAAAAACGCACCACTTGAAAATGCATCAAAAATTCAGAGTGCCTTAACTCGGTTGCATTTAGTCGTCGAAAATGGATGAATCTTTGAGTTCTGAAAAGGCTAGATAGAGCCTCCCCTTTGATGTGATGCTAGTTAATATGATACCAAATTCATTCCACCTCCTCCCACCCCACTAAGAAAAATATGTTCCTGGTGTCAAAAAATGTCCCACTTTGACAGCTCGTAGGCCGAGCCGAAAAAATCATGAACTCAATCAGACAACAGGTTAATAAATTTCAATCATTTTTCTTTCAGTTCCCCAAAAATTCGAGTTTCTACGATGATTTTGCGGGAAGTTTTGAATTTTTCAAAAAAAAGCACATTTTGCGTTTTTTTGGGCCACAACTTTGCCAATTTTGTACCTCAACAATGAATCTTTATAAAATTAATCGACGAGTCATGAAGTTAATAGAATGTGTTGAGTACAGAGTATATTCTAGTGTTTACAATCAAATATTTTTAACAATCATTTAATAATTTATAATCATACATTTACCCAATGATTTGTAATCATACATCACATCAACGCTTTTCTCGCAACGCTTGGAATTTGCCGCCTGTGCTCCTTCACAACTTTCAACAGGTACTGCCTTTGCTCTTCGTTCTTCGTCAATTCAGAATTATATTTTGTAATTAACGCTATACCTTTTTTTGCGGTGTCATTCGTAACGCGCAATAATGACGATTTTTCTTTCGCTTCTATGTAAGACTCGTTGCTTTTCCACGCAGATGGATCTTTAGTTAAAAAGTCGCAATTCACGTCAAATCTTTTCAACAAATTACGTGTATGTTGAGAGAATAGTTCATCGATACAATGCGTTCTCCACATCTCTAATTCGGTGTCAGAATTTGGATTTAATAATAACCTTTTAACCGGCTACGAGCTGTCAAAGTGGGACATTTTTTGACACCAGGTACATATTTTTCTTAGCGGGGCGGGAGGGGGTGGAATGGATTTGGTATCACATTAAAGGAAAGATTCTAACCTTTTTAGAACTCAAAGATTCATCTATTTTCGACTAAACGCAACCGAGTTATGGTACTCGGTATTTTTGCCATTTTTGGTGCATTTTCAAGAGGTGCGTTTTTTCACTCGAGTGTAGATTATCATAACTGATGAGCGATTCTCTCAGAAATTATCAATTCAATCAATGCTACGTGCTACTAGACTACGTTAAAAGAGCATATGACGCATCACGAACCTAAAAATATGAAGTTATTCAAGTTGAAAGTTGAAATTACAGTTTTAGGCCTTAAAAAAATGGTTCTTTTCGCCAATATATCTGTGGGAAAGTGGATGTGGAGGATGAAATGCATTGAATACTTCGTGTTTGCATGTAATAATGGTTCCCAAGTGTCAAACATGCCGTTATGGTAGAGCAGTGTTGGGTTTGATGCACCTCTAAATATTAACAATTTGTTTCAAATTTGGGAAACCTGGATGAATTTGAACGGGGAATGATATACTCGAAGAAGAGCATAATAAAAAAATATCGGTTGTTTTTGGCACAGCCTAAGGTATGTTATGTATGTTTTGTGTAAATAGAGTACATAACGGCTAAAGAAATGTTTGTGCAACCTTGAGGAAATGAATGCATGTATTGTATATAATGGAAGAGTTTTGTTTTAAATTTATTCTCATTACTTCCCAGCATTTACTCATTTCAGAAAAAATTATTGTTCACTGACCATAAATAGCTGAAACTAAATGTTATTATATTAGTGATAAAGTGTTAACCTGTTCCTAAGCACATGTACTGCACACCAAGGTACGAGTTCGGGATATTTGACCACGTAGTTTTTTCGAGGTGAGTTCGAGGTACGAATGCAGAAATTTTAATTGAAGTCTGCGACTCTGGAAGGTACGAATCCGAACAAAACCGTATAAATACCTACATACACTTTTGGATGACTCATTCCTGAATATTACCTGAAGGGGTGACATATCCACCATTCTTCTTAAGCCAAATATCTCGCATTAGAATCTGAAACGTTCGACTTAAACCCGGTTTTTTTCCTTCTGATAAAATTTGTACAACAACAGGGCAATCCAAGAAGAACCTGGTCAAAGGGGTAGCATTGCTTAATGCTTGCAGAGCGGCATTCATGTAACACGTATTTCCGATATTCTGTAACCCCACCAATCCTGCAGGTCTGTCTAGATTAATATCAACGCCATCTTCACTATCACTGTAATCTGATGAATCTCCACTCATTCCTACATTAAGTCCGACATTCTTATCAAACCCGTACACGCTTTCTTTCGCAGGAGAATTTGGCGGTAAATTTCCATAGCTGCCATGTCCAGAGTCCAAGGATTTTGTTGTGGATGTATGATTTTCTTGATCTTGTTCTTTGTTACAGACAACCTGCGATTCCATGAAGACTTCCGTTTTACATTTGTAACACCATATCCTTTTGTTGGATAAGTTCATATGCACACAATGGCTAGGATATGCCTGAAACAAATAAGGAAAACTTCTCATTTCCAAGGGATTGATTTTACAAGATAAACAAATGAAATACTTAGATCAGATTTTCCCAGGAAAAAGATCTGGTCTTCTTATTCTTCAGTATAGCTATAATTTTGATGGCCACATACTGTTGGAAGTTATAATGCCCCATCCCGGAAACTATTAAAATGTAACAGACACTCAAACCAAATCTGGTGTCATTAACCCTCAGCATAACTACAATTTTTATTGCCACATTTTCATTTTTTGTATGTATTTTGACTACACGAAAGGAAACCCTATAATGTGTAAGCTAGCGATGGGAATATAGGATATAGGCATTGCGAGTTGTTTTGAACGTTTGGAGGTTGTACGTAAGGAAAGACCTCACAAGCCAGAGTTCCACAACTTCAACGTTCGATAGAAAAATGAAGTATTGTAGGAAGAAGGTCAGCAGGTCTGGAGCTTGACAAATGAATATATTATAATGCCACATCCTGTTAATGTTATAATGTAACTGACAGTCAAACCAATTTCACCCAATTATATTGAAACAGCATTTTCGAATTGAATGCCAATGACTTCCAATTTCACTAGGATTGCCATTTAGTTATTTTCAAGATACATTTATAACTATAAGTATGGTATTAAATTATCTTATCACTTTTCAGGCAAAGCGCGATGTATCGAAATTGAGGATTAATATTATTTTCAAGGTTTTTACTTTGTTTCAGAAAACGAATGCATCCCAACAAACTCAAATTCGTCATCCAGTTAACCTTTTTCGTTTCCTTCCTATCCATCAGTATGAAACATATCGAATTGATGATATTCAAAGTATTCAATATGGTCACTGGTGATGGAATAATATTTATTTGAATGATCATAACTTTGGTGGGTCCTAGTCCTACCATAAAGTCTCATTGTCTCGGCCTGGGATAAACAGTTTTAAATATGGAAGTGGCGTTTTGAGGTATCTGCGCATGAGCAATAAGAACTGCCAGTTATGAAGTAATCGTGCGTTTTAGTTTTTATGTGTGTAGGAATCAACGCTTCCTGGAAAATTCCACTTACTTATTTGATTACAAAGGCACTAAATAACAAAGAGAGAGGCCAATTGTTGGATATCTGTCTACAATATTTGTAAATGAATTTGATGTATACTACATTCAATGACAATCAGTAGAATCAGGGTAAAGGTTATTATGAAATGAAAATTTTTAAATGAATGTTTTTATTTATCATACAAGTTTCCTTGGGGATGTGATGTTTTTGGATAGAAAAGTATTCCAGAAATGATTCAAGGTGTATAATTTATCTAGAATACTCGATTTACAAGCTTCTCTTGATATTAGAAAAGTATAATGATCATTTTTACTGAGGCTTAAAAGTATCATTTTTCCATCTAAAATATTTATTTCATGTTGTTCATATTATATAATCAATAATTACTGATATTGAGTATTACCGTTGTATTTTAAAATTATAAATGAAAAATTGTTTCATTTTCGTTTCAAAACATTGCTCCATTTGCTTCTTTGACAAAGAACCAATGATTATAGTCTAGTCTATTGATGGTCTGAACATTAACCTGATGGCACTATGGTTTATCGTTAGAGGACGGTTCAATGACCAATTCATCCCACAGATCGAATTTTCCGCGGCTGCTAGATCTCGAGATACAGCATCCGCATTTTTTTTTGACTGGAGGATAACCCTTTTCGAGTTGCGGTTACTTCAAAAGCATGCCCTTCTTATATAATTCCACCGAGTGCCATCATTTTTTATCGTGCCCGTTTATCGGGCCGACCAGTTAAAATTGGACCGAAAATGGACTGCTAGTTAACCCTCCCAAACCTGGTGAAAATGTTCATTGGTGTTGGCAATTAGAGTATTAACATACTCTATGCCATCAAAAGTTATCGGTCCATTTCCGAGTAATTGGTCATTATTTGAACCAAATATGTTTCTTTTTTTCATTTTGTGGCTAAAACTTGCGGGTTACAAGATAACATGATGGCACTATGTTGAATAACTTTATTGGAGGTCAAATGAAGATTTAAAATTATTGACATCACTCCTTGCCTATTCAAACCCCCCAAAACAAAACAAAAACACTGACGTTTCGATTTAAAACCCAGCCAGAATCTCAAAAATTTACTAATTTATAATAAAATTAGTGCTATTTTTTTTTAAATAAAATTTGCTGTCATATTATCCATATTATTCATATTTTTTGGGTGTGGTTTTAGGGGATATTGGGGGGTTTAAATAGGCAAGGAGGAGTGATGGCAAATTTTAAATCTTTATTTGACCTCCAATAAAGTTATTCAATATGATGCCATCATGTTATCTTGTAACCTGCAAGTTTTAGTCACAAAATGAAAAAAAGAAACATTTTTGGTCCAAATAATGGCCAATTACTCGGAAATGGACCGTTAACTTTTGATGGCATAGGGTATGTTAACAATTGCCAACACGAATGAACATTTTCCACCAGGTTTAGGACGGTTAACTAGCAGTCCATGTTCGGTCCAATTTTAACTGGTCGGCCTGATAAACAGGCACGATAAAAAATGATGGCACATGGTGGAAGTGTATAAGAATGGCATGATTTTCAAGTAACCGCAACTTGTATCTCTCTGTATCTCGAGATCTAGCAACGATAAACCATAGTGCCATCGGGTTAGTGTTCAGACCATCAATATCGCTCTGGCTCCTAGACTATTAATATAATATAAAATTAAATATTTATATAACTTCTGAGATGTTAACGGTTTATTGCACATTCTTAGAATTTAAACTTGCAATGTCGCAGCAATAACTTCATCTTTTTGACGAATAGCAAACTGCGTAGCGGACATGCGTATTACGCCGAAAACTTCACAATTAGGATATCTATCTCTCTTTCATCTGGACTATTTGTAGGAAGGGATAGGACATTACCCATATAGTTTTATTAGATAATATATGCCTCAGAAAATTCCCCCATATTCTAGCACCCAGTGGATCGATTCTGGTTACCCAGGTGTAAGGTTTGTTGCAGACATCTCCAAGCCTATCTGAAGTTGAAGTAAAGACTTGGCTGTCGTCCCTGCTATTCTGTACACTTGTTAATTTGAGATAAATCTTTGTCTGGAATCATGTTGATTCATAAAGAAAAATCATACCATACAATCACAATCAAACAAACAAAAGCTTATATTCCTTAATTCATTCATTCAATTCAGTAAAAATGATGAAAATAAATGAATGTTGAAAGCCTTTGGGCACTATGACTGAAAACTCAACATACTTGCTTCTTGGATAGATACGAACTACAGATATTGGCTAATTTTCTGACAGTATTATCAAACAAAATTGTAAGCTGACAGATTTAAAAGAATAGAATATAACGTTATAGAATGATCTATTTGAAAAAAGTTGAAATCAATTACGATTAAATAAAAGTACTCACTAGTCTCTGGAGATTATATGAATTTCAATTTTTTTTTCAATTTCTATGCTCAAAAAGGTACTGAGAGAATGGAATAGAACATGTGGCATACTTCAGACCTTTAAAGTATTACCCTGCTATAAATGGTAAGTATACCCTCAACTTGCAATTTAATATTTGCCCTGATAATCTAAATTTGTTCATTGTAAATAGGTATTATTGGTAGGTTTAATTACATCTTTCATACTGAACTTTTATTTGTTTCTAAGATAATATAATTATTCAGAATGTAACTTGTACTTACAATGAAAATTTTAGTAAGACACTGATTAAATTTCTTGTTATGTTGTCATTATAAAACAGTTTATCTAGAAATGACTAGATGTCAACATGACATCTTGTGATTACTAAAAGGACTTCAGTTTTCTATGAACTAAGATGACAAAGGTTGAACCATAGTATAAAGTCATATACTTATGTATATGCAAATGTAAGTTATTGTCATAGTTTACAGCCCTGAGTAAGACAGCTTAAATAAAATAACTATTAAAAGTTTTCACTAATTTATTATATAAATTATATAACTGTAACTATAGTTAAAGTACTATCTTTTGTAATATATGTTTGAAGAAGCTAGTGTTAGCGAAACTATACTTTCATTTATTTATTAAATCAGTGAAAATCAAACTTTCAATAGTTATTTTATTCAAGTTTAGAATGGATTTTCATCATGCCATTAAATTCAAGATCATTTTCTTAAAATTAATGAACCCACTTGGGCTGTGAATCAGCATAAAATTAATAATTATCTTGCAAGTTTAGATCTTATTCCAACTTCTTGAGACCTACGGTTATATAACAAATATATTTTTTCTAACAGACGAACAGGAATCTTCATACATGGAAAACGTAATCAATATTTGGTTTTCCCTTCATACATTTGTACTGTGATGTTCCAAAATAAATGTATGAAAACTTACTGCATAGTGGAGTTTCCGATGATCATTAAACTGATCTAAGCATCCTATTCTAAAGCAATCCTGATGTAAACACACCCATAATTTGGGACCAGGACAATCACAATCGGCACATACTTTTTCCTATGAAAAAAATGGTGTGAAATATGTTACTTAAAATCTGCTGTCTCTATCTATACGTACCTCATCAGAACTAAAAATACTGGAGAAGGGAATGTTTGTAGCAACACTTAGATGACTGCAAGAATACTTATAATTCATTTTTCTGAAACAAAATAAATACCAAGTCATTTATATGCATGTTACATCTTAAAATATCTCAGTAAAATAGGAAACTGAAAACATAAGATATTAGGATATTTTCAGATATGGTGATAACATTGATCAACAAAGGTACTATTATCACCATTGCCTGTATAATTTTATCTCATTATATTCAAATTAAGATGAGGTATGATTTTCGGATTTATTGTTAGAGAATCCAGAAACATTTCAAGGACTTTTGTGAAAACAAAGAACTAGTCATTACACATCATATTATAATGGGAAGTTCAAAAGGGTAATAAATGGAAGATAATTGATGGGCTGGAGAATTTTTACGAGGTTCTAGTAACGAGGTTATGTATGCATATTTCGAATTATCACTATTTTCTAGATGAAATATAAAACAAATATTTAGTTTCTTCGAGACTGACTCAGTTTTGAAAGTATCATTCAGTTACATTCAATAAATTTAAATTTATAATCATAATACTCTGTGTAGGTACTTACTTTTAGTGTCCTTAAAATCTATTTACACATAAAGACAATACTGGTAAAACTTTTGAAAATCATATTTAAAAATGTACAGAACGATTACAACTTCACATTATTACAATTAATTAATAAGTCTATTTACATTTTTTCCTTTTTATCATTTCATGTTTTTTGACATGTAAGTGACAATCATTTTGTAAACGTCAGTTAACAGCGCCATCTTTTCTATTACTTCTTCAATCTACAAATACAAAAAGACGCGGTAAACAAAATATGTTACCATGACAATAATCCATGTGTGATCAGTTTTAATCAAATTTTTGACGTATATTTATATTACCGTAAATATTTGGATGTGAAAGTTTATGTTGAATATACAAATATATGGTAATGGCAGCTTCCGGAAAGTTACATTCCAAAGTAAAAATGAAAAAAAATTTAGGGGATCATGAGTGAGTGTAGCTTTAAACTCTATCCTGTTATATTTTCTTCGATCCTGTTTGTTGTTGACTTATCCTTATACTTCATGAAAAAGTAGGTGGTAGTACGATAACCTCGACTATAACTGGTATCTATATCATATAATTATCACAGGAAGTACTTACATCATGTAGTAATTTATTGAGTACTTACGTAAATATAAAAGATTCTTGGAATTGTTACTCAAAAAATAAAAGAACCATCAAAACCCGTTTCTCATAGTTCCCAGTTATTCCTGTTTCTGAGTGAAAATTCCTGAAATGGATATTTTTCCTAGAGAGAACCAGAATTTGAAGCGGTATACGATATATTCGGGACTATGCATTAACATAAGTGTCCATAAGACACACCTGTTCAAATGCCGTTAAAATAAATTCATGGTATGCAAACATTAATATTTCGAATAGGAAATAATATCGATTTATGGATATTATGAAACTTGGTCAACGTGTTCCTTGAAGAACTTATAGCTCAAATTATTTTCTATACCTGCGCTTTCATAGGTTTCAAATTAATACTCACCCCTCCCCCCCTCCTCCCTAAATACTCATGTAACGTCCCTCAAAAATTGAGCCAGAAATAAGAGAAGGTGTAGTCTAAAATGAGGCGACTTGCTGATTCAAACTGACCATGTCTGCCAGACTGATGTCTATCCGTTAGGGATTACGTGTCGTCTAAATAAGTTAATTTCAGATAACTATCAAGATCTACTATTACTTCAACTTTTGTTATTCTCCTTTCGAAAGGCATGTTATACTATTCAAAAGTTATATATCTTTTTCAAAGAAATTATACTTTTAATGCAAGTCATTAGAAGTATCTCACAATTTTTATTATGTTTTCTAAAGTAAAGTAAAGTATAAATTGAATCTTATAACTATCACGGTAATAAGTAATATTCTGCAACTAAACTTAGTGAAAAAAAAAGAAAATTTAGTAATTATTTCATAATTACTTTCTATGTTAGTTTTGTTGTAGGTACCAGTTTTTTCTCGCGATTGTACTTTCCGATAAACGCTGGTGGTAGTAGATCTTTATAGTTTATCTGTTGAGCATCTCCGAGGAATAGCCAATAGCTGTACTTATTATTATTATTCATATTCGAATGAATTGAGTCCCATCTGGGGGCACCATCAAGAGGTATTTCGGTCGACCGGGTCAGGTTACTTAGACTTTAAAGTTGATTTTGATCCCGGTTTCCATTTAACCCTTAGCTCCACTCCACCTATTCCATATTCTGGTCTCTGGGTCCAAGGTTACTGTTCAAACGCAGCTCCACCTTAAGCTGGTTATAGAGCCTCAAAGTTCATTAGAATATGGGCAGAGTTTTCATCCCTGTTCTCGCATAGCCTGCATGTTGGCCTATTTACGCTAGGAGGTATCTCAAGCCTCCATGTCCAGTATAAATACTGGGCTCCCGCCTACTAAGTTTCAGAATTTCGTTGGCTCTTGTTTCGTTAAGTATTTGATCCAACTGAACTATTGCCTGCTTACATACATCCCTTCACATCAATTCAGTCTTTGCGATGGTCACTCTGGATTGCTTTGTGGATACACTCCCTCCCATGCGAATGAGTTATGTACAGCCTCCCCGACACCGAGCTACTTCTTAGTTGCCCCTAATGCCGAAATGACAGGGACACTTGATTGTCCTCTGCTAATTCTTTCAAAGCTGTACGACAGATGGATCTTTTTTTGTAGCTGTTTTGCAACCTTTGCGCTTTCCAGGATGGCCTTTTCCTCTGCCTGGGGTATTGATCTTTACCTGGGTATGCCTTATTGAATCTTCTTTCCAGAGTTTCAAGGCTTTCAATCGCCATCGCAAGGCATGGGGGTCTAATTTGACCCCCATAGCATTTTGAACATGAGTCATAATAGATTTTGTAAATCCCGAATTTGTCGGAATCTTATCAACATGTTCTTACATCTATAAATGGATTGTAATGCAAATTTATAAAACAAATTATTAAATGTATTAATTATTGATGGATGATAAGTGAAGTTTTGAATTGTATTGAATTATTTGGAGGTAATTGCTCTAATTTGGTTAATTGGTTCCGTTCCATTTCCCTTTTTTATATAGAAATTATCTTATTGATCAAAGATTTGTTTTTATTTATAATGTGTTGTGATAGACACTGCGTCGATATCCCTTTATATCAAAATTATGATGAGAATCTGCTTTCAAATAACAGGAAAATCAGGATTTCTTGATATATACGAATCGTATAAGCAGTATTTTTTAATAATCGAATAATTTTATATCCCTAGAATGAGTAATTCATGTAGCTATCTATTGCAGCCCTGAACAATGCAATCATCGTTTGAATGCAGTGTATATTCATGAAAAGAAGACCAGGGCAGTCGATGGAAAAAATAAAATACAAATTGTTAATAACGATATCATTAGGGAAGCTATAGTTCCGAACAGAGAACCACTTGACCTACCAGGAATCTGGCAAAGGTCAGAATTTAAAAGACTGCAAGATCAAGCACACGTAAGTATGGTTTCTTGATCTTAAGGATTTGTCGATCAAGCGAACGGTGATTTATTTTTCAACACATTTTCACGGTTTAATGTGTTTTGATTTATTTTATGATATCAAAAACTCAACTGAATTCTTGACATATGTTATACCAAAATATCACACAATATTATAATGAAGTAGTGTAGGTACCTAATCAAAAGAAACATAAGTCAATATTAAATTATTGCTGTATGGAGATCGATTATTTAAGAAGATGACCAAAACATGACTACTAGAAGAAATCTAGAGTGCGAAAATTCCAGACCTGACATAGATCTAGGTCGCGCAGCGGTTCAAAATGTTGATAACACACAAATATATATTTTAGCTATGACATGAGCGTCATGCTAAGTCTGTGAATCATAGAATCGATGTGCAATCATTGAGTAAAAATATATACAAATTTAATTGATTAAATACACTTGAAAAATTGAATGCACTCCTTTATAATGTTTAAAATTGTGCATATGTAGAAAGCTGATTCAATAAATCAGTAATATTGGTACAGCAAAGACACCTTTTCTATGTAGTCATAAAATTCTAAACACATCTGTTTAACATTTTACCTACTTGACGCAAAGGGATTTTGTTGTCGAGATATGACGTTTTCAACTATAAAAACAGTACTGTGTAGTGGTTTTCTAATAGATATTCATATATTTTACACATTATTGTGATACAATTTCAATTACCCATTCGTGTTTCGTTCGTTATTGCGACGTAGAGATTTTTAATTGATATCAATGAGATAAAGACGTTCAGTGCTTAGTACAATTAGTTTAAAAAATCCCGAGTTTTAGTTGATGTGAATTAGTTTTATAATGTCTTCTGAAACATACGTAAAGACGAAAATATAGTGGACTTACGTGTTAATGTGACCTATTTTCCAAGAATTTACATATTATAACACACAAGTTTTTATTCTCATAGCATTAACGATTGCCTAGATGAGGTGTACGGGGACTAAACAGTCTTATTCGGTGGTAAAAGATTGGTTTAGAATGGGGCAGGAATGCTTGGAAGATGACGCTAGGAGGATATATATATTACTAAGAAAATCTGAAATTTTAGCAGTCCATGGACCAATATATGTGTTACTAACATAAAACTAATTTTGTTTTATTGTAGGAAACACTGAATTGATAGCTAACTTGTATTGTTTCTCAGATAGGATCTGATCTACGAGGGCAAGGTAAAAAGCCCCTAAAAATAAAACAGATAACGCCACAATCGAAAATCCCATGTGACATTTGTGATGTACCATCTTTAATTATAACGCATTCAAATTTTCAGACTGATATGTTATTCAGCTCTATTTTGACACCCATCGAAAACAAGCAGCCTTGAAGATTTTTGTGAACATGGAAAAAAGTGAATTTCGCGTCTTGATTAAACATTATTTATTCCGTGGAAAAAAACATTACGCAAACCACAGCATCGCTTGTTAAACAGTATGGGGACTCCTCACCATCGATTGGAATTATTGATAAGTGGCTTACTGATTTTCGATGTTGTAGTATGACCACAAAGGACGCCGAACGTTCTGGTAGTCCAATTGAGGTTACATCGCCAGAAATCGTCGATAAAATCCATGGTATGATATTGGACGATCAGCGAGTTAAATTGCACGAGATTGCTGAGGCTAATGGCCATCTCAACCGAACGGGTAAAGAGCATTTTGCATAATTTTTTGGATATGAGAAAGCTATATGTCAAATGGATGCCGCATTTGCTCTCTGTTGACAAGAAGCGCGACCGTGTGACAACTTGAAAGGAGTGTTTGGCGATGTTGACGCGCAATAAGAAGGGCTTTTTGCGCCGTTTTGTAACCGTGGACCATCAAACACCAGAGACCAAAGAACAGTCGAAACAGTGGCGAATTAAAGTCGAAAAGGCCAAAGTGGGTTTATCGGCTAACAAAATCATGGCGACAGTTTTCTGGGATGCATACGGTATCGTCCATATCGATTACCTTGAAAAGCGCAAAACGATCCACGGCATATATTATACAGAGCTGTTGGATCAATTCGACGCCGATTTGAAGCGAAAGCGACCGCATTTGGCAAAGAAAAAAGTGCTCTTCCACCAGAACCGTGAGAACTTGCCGAAAAAGGGGTGCAGGGGAATGTAATTGGGGGCGCGCGTGCTATATCTTTTGAGGGTTTGGATACTGCTATTCATCTAGTCACGCGCTAAATGTGGTATCAAATTTAACGAGGTGAATGGGAGGTAAATGTTGGTACTAATTGTAACCAAAATGTTCCATTCTTTTGTTGAGAGTCTTCGTAACTTTTAGAAATTTTGAAATTTCATAGGAATTATTGCACCATGAGTGTGTAACATCGAAATTGCTATGTATTGGAAACTATTATTGTTGTAACATCCTTTCACCATAATAAGTACATTATATTTCATGCATGATGGTACAATTGTGCGATTGCAGTTAGTACAAATCGTATACAGGATGGTTCAGTTTGGAAAGCGGAAACTTTAACTACAAATTAATATCAGTTTGTACTATAAACTATAAAAATGCTTCGTTACAAAGATACAGGGTGTCAAAATTTTTATAAGAAATCCAGATTTAATAATATTTTTAAAACTACTTTAGATATTTAAATGAAATTTGGCACGTTTGAATAGATAATTTAAATACATCTTTTTACGTGAAAAATATATTTTACTTCCACCAGCGGCGTGCTTACAGACACATGTTCGGCTATTTTTCATAAAAAATATGGTACGCCACTGATTTTTTTAGAAGCAAAAATTATTTCTAGAATCCTTGTTCAATTTACAACAAAAAAAGGCTCTTTACTTTTCCCGTTTGACACATCGTTTGTCAGTAAACAGTTGAAATACCTGATTTCTGAAAAACAATTAAACAAAAACGAAAATAATAAATTTGATTAGTGGCTTACAACAACAATAACAAAATGAAAGAAAATTAAAGGTAAAATCACAAAAAGTGATCGAAATGTAGTTCACCCACCTCAATATATTTTCGACATCTACTCACTAACGCATTTACTGCAGCAGATACTTCATGCGGATTTTGCCGCATATCATTGCAGGCTTGCTGAATTCTTAAAACTAAATCTTCCCTTGTTAATACGGGATTAATGTAGACTTTATTTTTAATAGTGCCCCAAACGTAAAAGTCTAGCGGAGTAAGATCCTGTGATCTGGGGTTCCAGGCCACTGTTCCAATACCATTAACCAAGTCATTATTCATGTCATTCCTTCCTAGCCGGCCAATACATCGTCGAGGATAATTGGTATTGAGCCATTCTCCTACAACTATTCCAAAATGCGGGGGAGCTCCATCCAGTTATATCCAACTTTCATGCCTTAAATCAATGGGTAAATCCTCTAGGTACTCCTGCAGATTATTGTTAAGAAATAAAATAAATATATAAAATAAACATAAAAAGTTGCGAGTTCAATCTTGGGGGTAGGAAATTTGAACCACAAACATTAACATCAATAACGCCTAACCAAACGTTTACGGAAAATTCATTTTGAAATGATCTTGGCCGAATTTCTCGAGGATTCTGATGTCCCCAAATATGGGTATTATGGTAATTTGTTACCCCACGTCTGGTAAAAGAGGATTCTTCCGTCCAAAGAATCATATGGAAAAAGTCAGGATTTTCTTCCATTGAGTTTTGAAAGCGCTGGCTAAATCTTATTCTCTTTTAAGCATCACCAGGATGCAAATCCTGAACAGACTGTAGGTGATATGCATGTCTGTGGTCATCGTGTAGTGTTCGTAATATTGTAGACTTCGATATGTGAAGGTTCTGAGCTACCTTCCGAGAGCTCAGCCTCGGATTGTTATCAAAAGTACGAAGTATACGATTATTCTGAATATTATGTCGACGGTTTCTGTTTCGTTCGTTATTAACACGCAGGCCAAAGTTACGAATATTCTGATGTGTTCTAATAAAAACGCGAACATTTGGAACTGTTCTATTTGGATAGCGCCTACGATATTCACGAACTGCCGCTTCTGCATTTCCATCACAAAATCCGTAGCAAAAATGAATATCTGCGTATTCGTTGTTAGAAAAAATCATTTTTCAGATTAATACTTGCGCAACACTAATAACAATGTTTACAATAACTCGAATTTAAATTACCTGACATAATTCAATCAACTGTCATAATAAAATGAAAGAACACTTACAGTAGTAGTTGTTTTTTTTAATGACCTACTACGACAGATTGAAATTTGTCTGAATTCCAGTTGCTTAAAGAATTTAAATTTTTTACCGGCAAACGATGTGTCAAACGGAAAAAGTAAAGAGCTTTTTTTTGTTGTAAATTGAACAGGGATTCTAGAAATAATTTTTGCTTCTGAAAAAATCAGGGGCGTATTATATTTTTTATGAAAAATACCCGAAGATGTTTCTGTAAGCACGCCACTGGTGAAAGTAAAATAATATTTCTTACGTAGAAAGATGTATTTAAATTATCTATTCAAACGTGCCAAATTTCATTTAAATATCTAAAGCTTTAAAAATATTATTAAATCTGGATTTTTTTATAAAAATTTTGACATCCTGTATCTTTGTAACGAAGCATGTTTCGAATATAGTTTATGGTACAAACTGATATTATTTTGTAGTTATCTGTCTGCCTGTAAAGTTTCCGGTTTCAAAACTGGACCACCTGTATATCATTGTTGAGTCTCGTTTTAGAACGCGATTATACAATAATTCAGGAATGTTTCAGTGTTTGTGATTCATGAATAATCGTATGTTTTTTCATGCATCAAGAGAATGATTCGACGATTTGTCAATCATTGTAACATCATGTATAATCATGTATACGTAAAGCTACAATGATGGTACAAAAATGGACTTATTTCACGATGAGACAAACATGTATAAATGATTGTCACCATGAAAAATGTTTCTAACATTTCTGGTTTGAGCTAAAGTGCATCTTTATAGAATCATGTATGAATTGTGTACAATTATGAATTGTAGGCCCTTTAAAAAAAACATTCTACGGAATGAGCAAAATTAATTATTTCATCAATTCAACAGGTGGTAACCTTAGAAGATAAGAAAGCTATGTTAGAAGAAGCAGAACGAAAGAGAAATGAAGAAATGTATGGTAGCGAAATGCGCAAGGCAGCTCTTGCAAAAGCCCATATTCGCCAGGAGCCAAAGATTGGAAGCAAGTTGAATAATGTAAGTTCATTACCATTTATACTTTCCTCCTTCTTCCATTTGCACATGATTGTTATCATGTAAAAATTATACTATGTACCTATTGTGAGAATATCAGATTCATTTGAGACATGTCTAAAATTGAATGTCGTCTCCATCATCATAGTTGATCTATTTTATTTTGTTGATGGAAATGATGCCTCGTTTGTATTAAAAATATAAGGTTGAATATTCATGGAATAAAATTGATCTCCAAAATATTACAAATAGGTCAATATATTACATAATCCGAAATTTCTTAATATTATTCGAAAAATCAGTATTGTATGTAATTCTTTTGCTAAAACTCCAATCATCTATCTCGTCAAGCCTTTTGGAATCGATTGATGACAGAATGCGACATATTATTTCCCCTTGTTTTTGGAGAAATATAAATGTGAAATCGTACTCGTAGGTAAATGGTGATAGAGACAAAAGCTTCGGATATAATTCCTCTAAAAAAATGACGTAATACGTATAAATATCGATAATTCAGTAGTACGAATAAAATAACGGGGCGCCAATCATATTAGGTACTCATCCTCAAATTAATATTATTTTTTGTATTTAAAGGTGATTGTTTGTAAAGCATGTGATATGATAGTGTCTCTCAAGGATTACTTCGATCACAGTTGCGTTACATACGAAGAGTAAGTTTATATCAATCTAAATCTACTTCTTTTTATTTATCGAGCTCTTTTCAGCATATTTTCCAAACTCGATGATATTAAAGACGTCGACATGGAAATACTATCGTCGGTGGAACCTGAAGAAGCAATGTATGTATATGGGGTGGGAAACGTTTCGTTGAAATGGATTCCGATCTCAGTCTTGTGATAGGTTTATGTGCTCAACAAAAATAATAAAGTTCTACATTAGAAGCCCCACGGTAAATGCGTCGAGTTTCTTTTTTTTTTGTAATTGTTACCATTCTATATATAATTTATTCATTTTTATTATTTGAACAATTTCTCTTACCCTTTCTGACATCTTAGTACATTTCATCGAACAGTTATTTTTTAATAAAACAATTATATTTAATAAAAATATTTATTAGAGAAGAAACGGTGGAAGAAATATTGATTACAGCCATAAAAAATAGACCAGCTTTATGGGATAACAGGATTCCTTCAGCTCAAAGATCAAGAACGATAAGGGATATACTTTGGGCAGAAGTATTTCATTTACTTGAAGGTATTACTACAATTTATGCATAAACAAGTGTAGATGAGATAAGTGTATTGAACAGATAAAAAAATAAGATAGCATCAATATCTGGTCGATTCGAGCAGAATTATGTTACAGTTGTTCAGTTTCATCATAAACTGACCTGCCCATTCGTGATAACTTATAAAGATTCCATGGAGCAATACGATAACATGACATCCCACCAAAAATCTGTAAGGACATAATTAATTTACGTATTATAAGTAATACCTAGAGAATATTCATTAATAATATGAATAAGCAATTGATAAATTGTAATTCAACACGTGAATTGCCAGGAGTGATCTTATATTTTAGACTCAGTAAATATAATTTGGTTTCAAATACTTTTTGAATTTTAACTCTCATCATTTTTGACCAATAATAATCATTTGAGGCAACGATTGGATCTGGAAATAAATGAACTGAAAGAAAAACACGCATTGCATTCCGTTGGTTCAATTGATTTCATTCCATTAGGGGAAGGTGTTTCAATTAATTACAAACGAGACTACACTTTAAGCATTGATGAATTCACTTGACAGGTTTCGATACTTCTGATGATGTTGCTGTGCAATCGAAACATGTAAAGTTCATACATCAAATTTTGAAAGTAATATTATTTAAATTATTTTAAAAACCTTTCCTCAATTATATTATGGACTCTCAAAAGCTTGAAGCCAACTTCAGAAAACATTAAGTAATTCGTGAATCTCTAATTCCCCCCACCCTGCTTTTATTATCACAATTTTATGCTTTCGCCCACTTCTGCGGATTGAATATATGATTGTAATATTTACTAGCTTTCTTAATAACTAACACAATAAAGTAATGCTAATAAATTATACTCTATGTCATCACATTGAAGGTTCATGTGAATTCATAACATATGTGTTTTACAACTTTATAGTTCAGTCGCACGGTCACAAAAGTTGATTTGAAAATTTGATATGGTTGATATGTTATCTTATATTTTTGGGTGCTCTAAAAATGGGAAAAATAGTTAAAAAAATTCCTGGAGTGCCGCTAAAACTTTTATTTATTTCAATTAATTTTGAAATAAAGCCTCCAATCAAAAAACACAAGAGATCAAAGTCATAGATAATTTGAATAGGCGTCGAATGAGCCAAGGTAGGAAGTAATTTTATTTGAAGGTTATGGGCCCGAGATAAGGCCCATTTTGTGATTTTTTTACGGTTTACAAAATATTTTTTTTAAATAGAAAAAAAATTGTAAAAATATTTTGTTTTCGTGGAAAGTTGGCATTTTTATTCTACTTTTCACTAAACTTTGTTTGTCGGCAACATTTTAATCTCGCGAAAAACCGTAAAATTGCGATTGCACACTGAAAAATGCCTATTTTGACTCAAAACGAAATGCATTTTGTATATTTTGCCAAATATTACATAAAATAATCATCGAATCACATTTTGATATAAATGCCGAATTTTGGCGGAACTTTGAAAATTGTTAACCTCAGAAAAATGGGGAAATATTGAGGTTAGAAGATTAAAATAAAAACAAATTCGTGATGCTTTAGAGCTCTCCAATACGCGTATTTTTAGCTATTGTAGATCAATTTTGCCTTAGTAGAAGTCTACATATTCATGTAAACGTGTTTGGGCCTGTAGCGGGCTCAATATCTCGGGCCAAATGACTTCTACCTCATTCGACGCGTATTTAAATTGTCTATGACTTTGATCTCTTGTATTTTTTTGATTAGAGACTTTATTTCAAAATTAATTTAAATAAATGAAAAAACCCGGAAAATTCCTAGTTTTTATAGACAAAATGACCATAACTTTTCTAGCGGCATTTTCTGATAAAATAAAAGTGCTTTTCATTCATTAATCTGTAAAAAGAAGCGTTTGATAACATTCCAGCCATATCAAATTTCGCCGGATTCTCAGGGAATTCGGTCGACCGTGCGACTGGTCTACATGTTTTATACTCTTCGTATTTTTTTAACATTTTGCTATCAATTGAACTGCCAAAAATCATGGACGTAAAGGACTACGTATTGTAACATTATGAGGCATACTTTACTTTCATAATACCACAGAGTGATTAATTTAATGTATCCTTATTATAAAGTAATTATATCTTGAAAGAAGACTTCCGCGAATAGCTATTCTTGAAAATTCTTCCGGAGGATTCCGCGTCATAACACGACTTGATGCCGACGTTTCGCCAACCATTTTAATTGGCATCTTCGTCGGGTTGGAGCCTTGAACTGAAACTGATTCTTCTGGCTTCTGTACCGGTATTCATTGTGGAAAAAACCTTCACGCTTCACAGTCCCTTCTGGCACCTGATCATGTGCGAAATGGAATTTTCGAGGATGGGTTTCCAAATGAAGGAAGTTTAGATTATTTAGATGTTTTAGGATTTCTACCGCTTCAACAATTTTGTACTGATAGAAGTTTAGGACTCGGGCTAGGATTTTAGTATTTTCGATTTGATCAAACTTATGTTTTTATGTCACAAGATCGCTGTACAGGGTGAACCAAATTGGATTATAGGGTATCTCTATTAATATTCGCGCTAGAAAAAAACCGACAGTGCATCCTCGAGCTCTTTTTTGAGACAAATTTCTGAGTGCTTATGAATTTTGGCTAGTGCCATTTGTTTAGGCACTGTTGCCAAATACTCGATTTTTCAGGATTTCGTTAAAGCCTCGTAGCATGTTTAATGTTGGAGCTATCGCCATCGTCAGTAAAACATTAATGTGCAATCCATTGGCGTAGGCGGAATTTTTTTAAATAGAAACCATAGTATGCTGTGGTTATGTTGAAAAGAGGATTTTTTGTTGATTCCAACAATATATAATATGATGGCTCTGACATTTTTTTCATTTATTTTCCGCAAATTATCTATTTTTCGGCATTATAGTCAAGTAATATCTAAATAGAATAGAAAATAAAATTTTGCAAATTAAAAATTATTAAATTACATAAACATTTTAAAACTATGAACATCTACAAAATCTAACAAAACAAACACCCAAACAACATGGCATACAAAAAACCAAAAGTAATTTTCAAACTGATTTCCGTTTTGTTGTATGCAATGTTGACAACGTTTTTGCAAACCGCTCAAAGCATTTAATATATGCACATTTGAAATTCCTTGAATTGCATTTTCAAAATTGTTCATTAATTCGTCAATATTCCTGCTAACATTTAAATAAATTTAGTCTTTAACATTACCCCACAGAAAATATTCCAGAGGGGACAGTTCTGGGGATCTCGGTGACCATACGACAGGTCCATGATTTCCTATCCACTTTTCCCAAAATGTATTGTCGAGATAAATTGAGACTGTTCGTATATTATGAGCGGGTGCTCCATCTTGTTGAAAGTAGAGGCGTATTCTTTCATTTTGCGCCATATCATCGAGAGCATCTTCAAGTTTGTTTTGTAGCATCTCTAAATATCTTTCTGCGATCAAATTAGTCAAACATGTTTGGTAAGCTAAAACTTTGTTTCCCAACAGTGCACACCAAACATTGAAACCAAACAGCCCCTGTTGAAAACGTGATTTCCTATAGTTTGATGAGGATTAATGTTGCTCCAAAATGTATGGTTATTTCTATTCAAAATGCCAGCACTACTTATGTATCATCAGTCCATATTATGTTCTGCAAAAAATTGGCGTCCATCTGTAGCTGCTGCAAATACCAATTGTAAAAATCTATTCGTTTTACATTGCCCCCGGATTTCAAGGTTTACACTTTTCGATATTTGTAGGATTCAAATTTGTTTTTTTTAAGATACCAATAATAGAAGATTGTGAAATATTCGTAATTTCTCTAGTGGATATTTCTGGATTAATCGTTACATTTTCTATTACTTCAATGGTACATGAATAAATCTTCATCTTCGTTTTGGTACTTCATGGGGCGAGTTTGATTAAATGAACCGTAAGTTTTCAAGTTGTCCTCTAACCTTTTGAAAGTTTTCAAACACGACTGCCGTCTATCTGGGTATCGTTGCCAATACGACAATTCTCCCGCCTCTTATGCATTTTTGTTACAAATTATATAACACTCAATCATATTATATTTTTCGGCGTTTTCGTACATCATAATTTATTTATAAAAGGGAAATAACCCGATAACTATCGAATTAACAATTTGAATGACTCACATCACAATGACAAGAATGTCTAATAGTTCATTATTTCTCTTTTAAGAAAGCCTACTTGACTATAATACGGAAAAATTACTAATTTGCCAAAAATCTAAAATAAACGGATTAAAATAATGTCAGAGCCATCATATTATATATTGTTGAAATCAAAAAAAATCCTCTTTTCAACGAAACCCCAGCGTACTATGGTTTCTATTTTTGAAAACACATGTTTGTGTTATAACTTGAAAATGGAAAGCACTGAAAAATTCTGTCCGCGCCAATGAATTACACGCAAAAAGTGCCGATAGCTCCAATATTAAACAGTTTACGAGGGTTTGTTGAAAATCGAGTATTTGGCAACAGCGCCTAAGCAAATGACACGGGTAAGATTCATAGGCACCCCCAAATTTGTCTCAAAAAAAGAGCTCGAGGATGCGCGGTAGATTTTTTCTAGTGTGAATATTAATGGAGACATCCTATAAGGACATCCGATTTGGTTCACCTGTACATTGATTAACATACACTAATCAATGACCTGTACAAGGCTTCGTGCACTTGCGGAACATAAGTTTAACACTATTCATCAAGTCGTTTTCGAAAATACCAAATATCAGCGAAAAATTCTTGAAGCGATAGAAATTCTAAAAATCCAAATAATCTAAGCCGTAACTCAGGATATTACCTTCTCAACATTTGGAAACCTATCCTCGAACATGATCACACAATGGCAGGGTCAGAGGTGCCAGAGCGGAGTTAACCACCGGAAGAAAGATTGTAAGCTTTTTATCGTAACAAGCTTATGGTTTTTTAAATTTTATTATTATTTAGTTGTATTCTACATGGTGGTCATTTTGATGAGGCTGGGATACAATAATCTAATCATGGCCTATAAATATTCTATAATTCCTATGTAAGCATTTTCTATTTTCATCAAATTTATGACTTCATGCCGACCTACAGTTCATCTCAACCGAATCCATAGAAGGAACACTGAGTTTGATAGGATAAAATGCATTTTTCTTGTCATAATTGAAGAGCCTATAATTTTAGCACCCAAATTACTTCCAGCAACATGATTATTATTGTTATTTGCTTATTTTAAGCCTGCAGATCCTCGGTTTTTTTTGTTTTTAATTGTGCCTAAAAATGTATAGTTGTCTGAAAAAAGCCTATAAATAGCCTATAATTGTGAAGTATTTTTTTTTTAATTTTTCTGAATTGGCTCTGCTAACTTTTGGGACGTATTCATGTAACCTATTGAGATCATGCCGAAAAGAAGAGCAATCATTTATAATTTTAAGGTCATCTGCTTAGAGCACAATATTGTTAATAAACAGCGAAAAGGGAAGAGGATCTAAATGTGATCCTTGAAGTATACCCGATGTAATTAGATGTACAGTTGTTTATTTTTACACATTACTGGGATCTGTTGTTCAAATGCGAATTAAGGCATCGAAGTAGAGATTGTCCATATTTTTTAACTTATCGAACAATGTGTTGTGATGTACCTAAACAATGGCTTTTGAAAAGTCGGTATACACGGTATCAACTTGATTACTCCCATCCATTGTCTCAAAAACATTTTGAACATACGGCAACAAATTAGTGATAATAGATCTGCCTTAAAAAAACATGTAGATGCACAGATAGTTGATGCTTCATCATACAAAATAGCTCGTTTGTTCCTAACATTGATAATATGTATTGAAATTAGTCGACAACTGGTAAACTTCACCATGTTTTTCCAACTTTCAAAATCGGAATAAGTAGTCCCATTATCCAACAAGGAGGATAAATTGCTTCAGGTATTGATTATTAAATTAGATATATAGAACAAAGAGCAGTGAGGTGATACCTTACAAGATTTTACAAATTTGACCGTTAATCCGTCAGGTCCAGTACTTTTATTTATCTCCAGTTTATTTAATTGATCTTCGATTTGTTTATAGGTTATGTTGCTTATGCTTACTGTAAAACTACTTTTGGTTCAATGTTATCTATAAATGACGGAGTATCACCTGACTGATAAAAAAACATTCTCCGGAAATCCGAGTTATCACGTTGAAGTACATTCATGAATCGACTGGAATTTGATGCTTTCACTTCCTCGACAGATATTCCATTAGTTGCAGCTGAGAGAAACGTTGAACGATTGTATGTTATTATTTATTGAATATACTTTGTAGATTGAATTTAATGCTCAATATTTGATTGAAGGAAAATTTACGATTAAAGAATTACAACAAAAATGGAAGATTCTGAAGGAACAATTCAACTATGCCTATAATACTGCTCCCAAAGGGAGTGGAGACACTGACGGACAACAACGTGTATGGAAACATTATTCAGCAATGAAATTTTTGGAAGAATTAATTCCATCGAGGAAGTAATTAATTGATGACAATACATATGTCTCTGAAATGATACTCATTCAAAGTAGTGCATACCAAATTGTGTATTAGTATAAGTTGGTAAATATTTCTTAATTCTATGTCAAAGTGGCGATGGAAGCACTACTACCATCTATTGGCTTGAGATGACCACCAAATTAATTATTAGCAGCAATCTTAGATGAATTATATTACTTCAGACCATTAGTTTTGTTACTGAAATGATTTGGTCAACATCTCTTACTACCAGATGGTCCAAATCTCGGTGCTACACCTTTTTCTATAGAAATTTCCATGGTTGGTTTGGTACTCATCGGAAATATCGTCTATTATACCATCACGAGCGCTTCCAGATAGGTTGACTAGATGAGTTCAGGCTGAACACCTCTTCACTATCAGACTCCATACCTGCCGAATTTCTTTCTATCTAACAGCAAATTGTGGAACTCTTGGCCTAGTGAGGTGTTTCCTGATGCCTCCAAACTTTTCAGAAACATTAAAATGCTTACCTCCTCTCCCAACATTTCATCGGTTTTCCTCTCGTGTAGCCTAAACTTAGAAAAAGCTGTAATCAATTGATAACGTGACTTCCCTCACACGTAGGAACTAATCAAACATATTTTGAAAATGACTAGAAACATATAATAAGATGTGGAAAGACAACAAATTATACTCTGCCCTTGCATTGAAAGTTTATTGGAATTAGCAATATATAACAAGGGTCAATACTAGGACCTTTATTGTAATACTAGCTGAAAATGCCTGGGTTGCCCTGGAAAGAAAATGTGTAGTTATTTCGAAATCTTATGCAGAAAGTGACTTTCTTGTTGTCAAGTGTGCAAATTCCATCAAGATCGGTACTTATCCGCATTACAGGGTGTGATAGAAAATTCAGGTAGATTTCGAGATGTCATATAGACTATAATTCTCCTCTTGTTATAGAGGTCAAGTATGCAAAATTCTATCAAGATACCTACTTAGCTGTTCTAGAAGGGGAAAGAGGAATATGATATAGAGAGGGGAAAGAGGAATATGATACATGGTTAGATCCGCATTATTCCTCTATTGACTGTTTTTCTTGGATAAATAGAAGAAGAAGAAAAGCGGAAAAGAATGTTGTCATTATGGTTCAATAAAATACTACAGTTCCATTTGAAAAACTGTGGATGGATATGAAAAATACCAATTGAAGCGAGGCTGTCGCGCCCAAAAACAATACAGTTCCAATTTTCACCACTTTAAAGCGAACTAGCAAAATTTTAAATCTGTACGACCAATAGGAACCGCGCAATCGTCTCCACAGTTTTCACGCACATACGCATACACCAGGTTTGTTCCAACAGAAAATATTTATATCATCCTGAAACCGTTTTTGGAATTGTTTGTACCTACGAACATTCCCAAAAACGAATTATATCAGGTTTCTGCGTAATCGCCAACTTAGTACCGTCTTGATAATGCACAAACTACACACGTTGGAACGGTTTTCTGACACTTAGATAGATTAATAATTGTTTACATACTATTTATTGTAGCCCCATGAGTTTCATTTTCTTATAAGTATTTAATTTTACCAAATAGTTATATACCGGGATATCAAAAATTATCTTGGTCAAGGGTGGTTGTGGAATCTAAAACGTGTGTCTTACTTTACGTTTGAAATAATTATATCATAATTAATTTGAAGTTTCTAAAAGTGCGAAATTTCGAAATTTTATACGAATATTGTAACACTCAGAAGTCTTTAGCGCTTTGGACTCCAGGATTTTCACGTGGCCTATCGAAATTAGAAAGTTCGAATTATCTAAAAACATAATTGCATGAACGCCAGACGTCCTATGTAATCAGCAACGAACGAAATCATTTTGACATATGCCTCGAGGAGCTCGCTGGCGTTTAGAGTTTATACATTTTACCTCGGTCTTATTAATTTGGAGCCGTTTCTTGCCCCGTGCGACCGGCGCCAGTTGTAATAAAGTGTTTTTGGCTATGGGCCGCTAGCTTTTACCCGCTTCGTGTATATTTTAGTCGCGAGAAAATTCTCTTTGGTACGTCGCACGTTAGACGCGCGTAGCTGAGATCTGAGAATAGCTCAAACTATTTTAATTAAATTTTCCTATTTAATGGACATTTATCGAAAAAAGAAAGGCCGTCGGGCACGGTCCAATACTGAATCTAACTACATGGAGCGAAAACGGCACGCGAAAAGTTGTCGTAAAGCCGTATTAGGTACAACCAGTTTGCACTTTTCTAACTCGCGTGCTGCGGGCTTCTCACGTGAACGTCATTCGATTTACGGAAAATTAACTATTTCAAAACAGTTTTTGGCCCGTATTGTGGCTATCACGACCTCTGAAAAGGTTCAAAGATTACATAATTATTTCATAGTTTGTAGTTAATTATTGTTTTACAACTGAAATAAATAGGTATAAAATTTGTAGGTTATTGATAATCTCAGTGTGACAGTGACATAATTATTTCAAACGTAAAGTAAGACACACGTTTTAGATTCCACAACCACCCTTGACAAAGATAATTTTTGATATCCCGGTATAATATATGAGTTTAAGATTCTATCAAGGGTAAACAGAAAAAAAAACCAAATAGAATGTACCAAATAATTATATACGATATATGATCCAAGATTCTATCAAGAGTGAACAGAAAAAACCCCAATATAATTACTGAGAAATAGTGCACTATACGTATAATAACTAGTATTTTTTTTGAAACATACTTTGTCTACACGATCTTCGAAGAACATCGTGTGCGACAGCGGTGGAATGTTGTAAAGTTTGTAGGCTATAGGCATACGGAAAAACCACACTAGGCAAAGAGTTCCATAGCTTCGACGTTCGATATAAAGGTGAAATCTGGTAAGAAGATGTTCGGCAGGTCTCGCGAGCTTGACAATAAAGGGACTAGCTTGAACTCGCCTACCTGAAATCTCCCGTGGTGGAATAACAGAGGAGTTTTCTGATTAACAGCGACTTTGGAAATATCTATAAGGGTGAGATCGCCCTCCTTTGCACGATGTTCTAGAGAGGTCAATTGATTCGTACATGTGACATCACCAATCAGACGAATAGCTGGATCTCTTGTGAATAGAATCTAAGAACTTCAGCGTATATTTGGGAGTTGAACTCCATATATGAAAACCGTGCTCCAGGACATGTCCAACTCGTGCTTTGTAGATTATGAGGAGCTGTTAGGATGTAAAATGCCTGTTGGCACGTATTAGAAAACCAGGTTTTTGAGAAGCGTCCCGCCATGAGAGGGTGTTGTTGATGAACATACCAAGCATGAATATAAAGGACTTCATAAGAATAGTTGTACCTGACATCATCATATAAGGCATTGTGGGATCTGCTTTCCTTTCATAATCGTTGCCAGATCTTCATTAATTGCGAAATTAACTTATGGTTAATGCATAACTTCTTCTAGTATCGTAGTTTGACAAGGAATTGTTCATTAATCCATCTATTTAACATTGTATGAAACCATAAGAAATTCACAGAAATTCAAAAAAAGAACATTTTATTCTTAAGAAGTTTTACATTCATCATTATATCACAAATAATTCGAGCTTCCACAGCTGCAGCTTCGTGACTTAAGTTTTTATTTTCTTCAATTTATTCAATCAATTTATAATAAAATTGTCGTCAATCATCTATGGCTATGTTTCGAGGTTTCACATGCAGCTCTAATAATTGACAATTAAACCAATTTGTCTTGGTTTAACGAAGTATATTTGAGTAAGTTTTTGCTTCAGTATGCCAAAACAAAGCTAGTCTTGATATGTAATAGAAAGTAACTAGTTCCATCACCTCTACTCATTTTAGGAAGTGTTTATACATAGACAAAACAAACACCAAATAACCCCAAAGTGACAATTCAAAAATCCCATGATGCAAAGAATAATGCTGCACATGTCCACTTATTTACTTACTGACTGTTTGCAAGCGATGAACCGAACCATCTAACGAACGGTATTTCTGGTGGTTGGAACAAACCTATCATGTCAAAAATAGTCTTGATCTATTCAGGAATGATCAAAACTGATATATCCGCGAAAATGCGGGAAATTTATTTTAGACCGATTACATTATCCCATTACGTATTCTGATGGAATTGAGTTGAGTTAATTGTAACTGTGTCATCTGAGGTAGCAGAGGTGACAATGGAAGGAGCCTGGAACTTCTCCAATTTATGATAGAAGAGGACCTAAAATGTTTGAATGACGGTTTCAAACCAACCTTTGTCAGTGTCAACAGGCAAAAGGTTTTAGATCTTACTCTCTGTATCCGCAACACGAGAGCTAAGCTGCAGGAGTGGAGAGTTTCTGAGGAGCACTCACTCTCGGATCATAAGCTCGTCAGAGCAAACGTTGGAGTGGCAGCCCAATAGAAAAGGAACCATTGGAATACCAACTAAGGAGGGTAGGTGCGAGATCTCCAAGCCGAGCTTGAGGGGTTTAAGGGCAATTACGGCACGACTGATGACCTGGAGGTTTCAGAGAGCATCATTAGAAATGCCATAGTTCGCCTATGAGACAAATTGTTCCCTTAGACCGCTCACCACTAGAGCGAAAAGGCCTAATAAGAGGAGTACGGATCTGGAAAAATGTAAGAGGGAAACGAGGCAGCTCTTCAATAGAGCTAGGAAAATCGGGACAAG